>CM061142.1:372467623-372748465 GCA_030789695.1 Scilla litardierei
AATTGCTCAACGTGCACAACATGACATAATTTTGCCGGTTGTGTGCATTGAGCAAATTTGTTATCATATAATTGAATTGCTCAACGTACACATCGTGGCATAATTTTTTCGGTTGTGTAAATTTGTTATCCCAAAACAAAATTGCTCAACGCACAACATGGCATAATTTTGACGGTTGTATGCGATGAGCAAATTTGTTAGCGGCTAACAATTTTGCTCATCGCGCAACATAACAGTCAAACATTCTCATTCTAATTTGCATCATAAGTAATCTGATACAGAAACATGCATTTCCTTCATGTGCTCATTGCAAATTGCCTACATTCAAGAATTTACATGCAAATTGCTACATATTCAATCTGATGACATTCAAAATGAACCATTCAAATATATTCATGCACAAACTGATACAAATCCAAACTGATGCATATTCAGACTGATACATATTCAAATTGTTCCAAATTCATACACATTCAACTGGATACATTTGCCTTCACTGTTACACACGGATACATTCAAAGTCCTACATAGACCACATTCATACACATTCATACTGATATATATTCAAACTGACAGATACAAAAAATTTTCCATCACATATTACAAAAATTTTAGGATAAAATTAGATTATAAATATAACTAATACATTACAACAAAACTATACTTTCAATCTTCGGCCACCTCACATATAGTATCCGCTATGACTACATTCTCACACGCACATTCAAACTGATACATTTGCATTCACTATTACAAACTGATAAATATTCAAACTGATACATCACCACATTCATACAGATATATTCAAACTGCTACATTTGCCTTCACTATTACAAACTGATACATTCAAAGTGATACATAGAATTTCCGTATATAATTACAAAAATTTACACATATGACAAAATTTTCAGTATATAATTACATTATACACAACAACCATACATTATAACAAAACCATCCATTCAATCCTATTCCACTTCTATTGTAGCCATTATGACTACATTCTCATTGATTATTTCCTTGAATTTACACATACTCTCTTCATAGCCTTCCATCCATCTATTTGCATCAGCAACATGGTATCACACCTAATTTCCTGCAACTGGTGGGACATATCATCCTTCGACAAGTTCAATCTGTACAAAGTGATTATTATTTACAAAGCCTATGGTGATGTGTTCACATGGCATACATGTGTCTGGACCTGTTCTTAAAGGAAAAAAGGTTAGACATTGTGACTTGGACAGCAGATGTAGCACACATATATAATAACTTGCGATGAGATGTCCAACTTCTGGCATGGTCATCCAATATTGTTTCGGGGGGTTGTCCTCCATATATGAAATTGCCTCTTTAATACATTATGCATCTTCTTCCCCTATAACCCTTTTATACATATCATAGTTGTTATTCAACTCTCCTAGCAACTCTGATCTGACAATCTTCCAGTTGTCCTCTCCCATGCCAAGTTGAGCAGCTATAGCCCTATACCCATAGTTACCATCTGCCTTAACATTATGAAGATCCTTATATATTTGGTGATGGCATCTGGAAATTCCTCAATAAAAGCTATGCCTCCTTCAAAATCTGAAGCTTCATATTCATCTGTAGCTGAAGCTTGTGCAGCTGCAAGTTTAGCTGTAGCGACAACGACAACTAAACTTGTAGATGTCCGTTTGATAATTTGTTTCTTTCTAGAAGGTTGAGTTGGAGGTGGAACTGTAGTTATATCTGCTGCTAAAGCTGGAGCTGCATTTGATCTTTTGTTCCTTTGGGACTTTCTCTTCCTCCCACGGCCGAAGCTTTCTTGTTTCAATGAGCCTACAATTGGAGTTGGTGCGAAGCAAATAACATCATCGGCTAAGACATGCTCAAACTGATATAGTTCCCTAGTTGTGGATGTATCTTCAGATTTCAACTTATTCCCCCATTCCTCTTACCCTCACATTGACCTTAACTTCCAGCTCCTTCATCAGATTTGTCTTTGGGGTAGATAGCTCCTTCAACTTTATTAGCATCTCAGTCTTCCTCATCCCATCAAGTTGCACATAATGCATGTATTTGCGCTCTAATTTAGCATGCATAAGCACATCTTCTTCAGAGATCATTTACTTCTCAGGCTCTATGTCTAGCTTCTTCCAATGAGGATTTACATCATTTAAGGGAATCTGGCGATTTTCCCTTTTGAATAGGCTAATCTCATGGGCACATAGTACTCCATAAATCCTTCTTGCAAGACAATCACATACGCTTTGTTCTGTCCCAATAGCTTCAGATTTATCAGCTTGCACAGAAATTATCTTCAACACCACAACTACTGTAAATCCTATCAGCTCCCTGAACAAGTACCCAATGGCTTTATGTTGCACCGATATCTTAGATTTCTCGAATGAGCCCTTGATCTCAATATGCTACAACTCTAATAATGCATGTATGGTTCACCAAGAAGAGGAAAAACTATGGGCCGATGATCCCAAGTGTTTTTAAGCTTAGAATGTGCACTCTCCACTCTATTGGTATTGACATTTCCAAAGTGCAGATGGTTATTGTCCATACAGAAATAAACTTCTCCTTGTACTTTTCCAACCAAGATGTTTTCACATAGCTCAAGGCATTTGGGTAATCTTTGTAATCATTCTCAAATGCCTTCAGTTCCTTACGTGCCGCCACCAATAAATTCCAGCTAGCTAGAGTTGAAAGATAACCATTTTTCGTTATCTTCAAAAAAATGCTTGCACTTGGCTAATATTTTTTTCGATATGTACCATCTACATAATTGGTGTTCTACAGAGGGAAATACATAGCCAATGGTATTCATAAGTGCAAGCTCCCAATCTTCAATATTACTCGTGGCCTCAAGTATCCATGTAGCAATGAGCTCAACTTCTCCAATGCCTGACGTGCGTCTATATTTCATATATTCACGCACGTTTTCTTCTGTGTTTCTCCGTGTTTTTCCGCCGCCTCTTATTCGTTCTCTCGTGTTTTCTTGTATTTTCTTGTTTTCTTTCACTTTTCTTTGTTTGCCCATGTTTGCAGGAGATTGACCGTGTAGGGGATGTTTAATGACGATATCCCAAGTCCCCGGAGCAACGGGAGGAGTCACGCGTGATCCAGGGGGTCAAACGTCAAAGAATTCATCTTTCAGCCCCTCACCCCGGTCGGCTGGCCATCTCCAACCGATCGGGTGATGCACGCGTGCACCACCCGGTCTCTGCCGCAGCTCATAAAGAAGTCACCCGACCAGTTCACAGACCGGTTCTGCGGGCGGCTGTTCTCTGTTTTTTCGAGCAGAATTCCAACCTATCGGGTGACTCTCACCCGATCGGTTCATCTGTAGCTGATGTTGAAGAGCTGAAGACACGGGCGTCCAACCGATCGCTTCACCCGACGGCTCCAAGATCCAACCGGTCACTCAAGAACTCACCCGACCGGTTCATCTGACCGGGTGAAACGTCGCCGTTTTCTGTTTACTATTTGTAACAGATCACCCGATCGGTTGACTTGTCAACCGATCGGGTGGCGCTTCTCCTGCGGGTTTGGACCCGAACCACTAGGGTTTCGAAGTGGGGGCTATAAATACTCGAAGTTGGCCGACTGAAGGGAGATCTTCTCTCAGTTTTTTTTGGGCTTTTCCCCCTTTCTCTTGTGAGCTTTAGGTTAGATTAGATTAGGTCTTTTTGTTAATAAATCTTGTAATGGATTGAAGATTCAAACTCAAGATAAGTATTTCTTTCTCTTTTTCTCCATTGTTTGTGTTGTATTTCTTTTGCTTCATGATGAATGTTTGTGTGTGTTTTGTGTTGTTTGTTTATATGTTTTTCATCATGGAGTAGTTTTGATGAACCCTAATACGGGTTAGGGTAGGATTGTTGCTTGGGAATTTACATTAGACTTGGTTGCATGGCACGTGTTCGATGAAATGTGTCAATGGGGATTTCTAGCAATCTGGGTCCAATTCGTACGGCAACACACTAGATGTGTTGGGGATTGGGGTCCGGTGCTTGTCCTGTCAAGATCCGCTTCGATGTATTGCTAGAAATCACATTTGACCTATTTGGCCATTAGGGTTACGCGGGGGTGTTTCATTGTCATCGGCGGGAAAAAGACCGCCTTTGACTGTCGGGCCGAGGGGGAATAAACTTGGCGGTTGACTCCCTAGCCATAGCTCATGCCCCCAGCGTAGACATCGAGTCCTCGCGCGCGGGAGCGGCTTGGACGAAGTGTTGGGAGATATCATTGTGGCCTTAATGCTCCCGGTTGCGGAAGGTGTTTATGGACACGGGAGTGCCCACCGTCCGGAACCGGGTAGGCCTAGCGTGCTTGGCACCGACCGGAATATCGGGCCATGGACGCTAGGTACCACCTTTTGGGGCAATGTCTCACCCTGGATCAAGTCAAATGCCAAGTGTCATGAGTGCTCTAGCCCGTGTTAGTGGGGATTCGTTTCGTGTCTTTTTATTTCTTCTCTATATTTCTACACTTCACCCATATCATCCGCGTAGCTAGCACACAACCTAGGCGAGGCTAGTAGCCACTCAAGCCATCCACCTCCCTGTTTTGATATACCCGCACCCTACACTAACCGTGCACTTGCGGTAAAACGACACCGCGCCCATAACGTAAACGGGGCGCCGGTCAAGTTTTTGGCTCCGTTGCCGGGGAGGCGTTCGGTTTGATATTAGCTTAGCTTGGGTTCGTTAGTCTACGCATAAAAACACAAAAATTTCTTTTTCTTTTTATATAAAAAAAAATATATTCAATAACCAAGAAATTTTTCCCCCACTGTTATATTATCTTTTTGTTATTTTCTTGTGCTATTGACGCTCCTCTCTAGTTTTCTTATTTTTGTTGTCCAGGTATCTTTGGTGTAACCATGTGGAGATCAAATTTCGATGCTCAGATGAGAGGCTACAATCCCTATTCATTTTTGGTTTGTGAGACTTGTGGGATGGCGGGGCACGTGTATTATGATTGCCTTGAGAGCCTCCCCCCACTCCAAGGCCAACTATTTTCCCACAACCTTAGCCCAAACACTTCCCATCTATTTCCTCAACCTTATACCCCTCCACAAATACAAGAAGAATCAAGCCTCGTGTCTCTCCTTGAAAGTGCCATGTTTAACCAAGGCCAAATGTTACAAAACTTGATGGTACCAATCACCGAGCCTACACCGAGGAGAGGGGATGAAGGAGAGGATATACCTACTTTCATGGTTGAGACTACCATGCCGTCGGCCACCATAGACACATCTCATGCCGATCCCCCATTTTTCCATCACTACCACTTGGATGACGAAGCATTTTTTGATGATGATAGTGAGGATGGGGAAATTTACCTAGGATCTGTGGGAGAGACTGATTGTCTTGATTTAGATACCCCACATGAGTCCTATGAGAGGACCGAGGAGTTTACAGAGCTTATGCAAAAGGGCGAGGAGGATGTGCGTGAGGACGAGGACACCACGACCACATATGAGGGGTCCGCTCCACATCCACCTCCAGAGCCATCTCTGTCACAGCTTCCTCCTTGGTCGGTGGTCAACCATGAGGATGTCATTCAGGACATCGGGCAGATAGAGGAGCATGAGCATATCATCGAGGAGGATGTGCATGAGGGCTTGGATACGATCGTCCACTTCATGGAGCCCGAGCCACATCTACCTCTACCGTCACGCTCCACTTCTTCTGCGGCTGAGCATCTACTTGAGCATATTGCCCCTATTCAGGGAGATTTTCATACTCACTCTCACTCCACATTTGAGTCTCGCTTTTCACGTCCTATTTCTTTAGACTCATATATATTTGACACACCATATCTCTCACAGGACACAGGATCGACTTCCCTTGAGGTATGCTGCGGTGTGTCGCCACCTGGAGAGCAACTTCACATGGAGAGCGGGGATTTGATCGTCGCTAGCACAGAGGATAGCATACCATTTCCAGGGAGTGTTCGCCACATTTCATATATTTTACCATCATTTATCGGCGACTATCTCTGGAATACATTTATTTTGGGAAATAATTTCTTGCCATGGACTAATGCACCTCGTCCTTTGCAGGTCACAGGTGGACACCTACGAGGGATGCTTGGAGGTGCATTGCTTGGGTCCATTGGCACACGTGGCACAGCGCTTCTGGCGGAGCCACAGAAGGAGCAGTTAGAGCAGCTGCCTGCCCCACTCCAGATCTTGGATCCGCCTATGCTCAGGTGTATCTAAATCCAGTAGTGTAAAAATTTACCGCTTTCTAGTTTAGATTTGAATAATCTCGTCTCCTCTCATTAGCGAGGAGAGCGTATCTAGGATTTTATTTTGCATCTTAATAACCATTCATGTCGTGCCCTTCTATCATTTCACCCCACATCCTCTTACGAGGAGAACGAGACTGTCTCTCCTGCATTTGATTTCTTTCTTTTCCGATTTTCCCCCTAGCATATCTCTACTTCCACATTGATCATATCATTTTGCTAGCATTGTCATGTTCAGCTTGGGGGAAATCGACTTTTGTGTGCATGTTTTTGCGTGTCGTTGTTGTGTGTCTGTGTCTATGTGTTCTTTTGTCGTGTTTTATATTTTATATTTTAGTGTTTCTTTTTCTTTATTTTTTAGTTTTGCTCATGTGTTTTTCATGTTTTTCATTTTTTGTGTCGGTGCGTAACTCCCCCCCATTTTCATTGCCCTCCCGTATTCACTACTATTGCATTGAGGACAATGCAAGTTTTAGCTTGGGGGAGTCGCACTTCGTGCGTCTTTTGTCTGTTTTTCTTCGTTATTTGAGTCGTTTTTCTCCGTGTTTTTCTTTTTCTTTTTCTTTTCTTCTTTTTATCTCTTTCTCCTAGAGATGAACCCTACGATGAATTGCCACGAAAATCACACGCACACTTAGCATAGCTTCGATAATCACATTCACTAACCCTAGGAAGCCGAGTCCATTGCATTTCATGCTTTGTGGGTTCACCTTGCTTTTGTGTGAGTTGTTTGTCGTGACTAGCTAGGGGTGTACTTCTATTTTGTGATTTTGATTTATATACCTATCCTTGGTTGACCCCTAGATTATCATGCTTCGATTTGAATGTGCGGTATCTGCTTCTACTGTCTGCTTCTATATGCATGCTATATTTATATCGTATATTTCAATTCGCATGTGTCGGGATTCCACAATTAAGGACTAGGATAACCCACTTAGCCCATGCTCTAATTAGCGAGAATAGTTTCCTTTGCCCAAGTGTTTAGATTCCGATTTCTTTTTTGTTTTACTTGGTGTAAACCCCCTCGTTGTGTACCGTTCTCCCACTTGGGAGAGTACACATGTATATACCCCAATATCCAAAAATCCAAAAAAGGAGAAAAGAAAAGAAAAACCCAAAAAGAAAGAAATGAATAAAAAATTTGTATAGCCAAAAATCCAAAAAAAATACAAATACCCAAAACCAAAAAAAATTCCAGTGTGAATATTTTTCCTACTTGCCGAGAATAAAGGGAAGGCGAGAATTTGCACCGAGTGTTCTTCTCCACATCATCTCAACCCCCATCGTTTTCGAAAACACTTGGCTTAGGAACTTTTTAGCTATTATCTAGGCTTTAGTGTGGTGATTTCCTTAACCATAGTTGTGGAGTCCCTGACACATGATATGTTTCGATTCTCTCTCTATTCTCATGCATGCTTGAACTATATATTCACCGCTTTATTCAATTCGAACCGATATTTGGGTCATATCTTGGATTTGTGTATATCGAGCTTTATTGCACAATGTAGATAGTGACACCGTTTGCTATCACACGACCACGCTCACTTGCGCTTCACCGCGTGGGCCCACGACACTTGTTTGGACTCACATTCCTTGGTTTAGTGTTGTGTTTTGTCGTAAGCTTCCTTCGTGTGGCGTGTTTGATTTTGTTGGCCCTTACGGGCGATCTAGGATATAGAATTCTCTTTTTCTTCCTCTCTATTTTCTCCCTCCGAGCTCCTACTCTCACTCGTCTTCCTCGAGGACGAGGAAGAGTTCAGCTTGGGGGATTTTGACGTGCGTCTATATTTCATATATTCACGCACGTTTTCTTCTGTGTTTCTCCGTGTTTTTCCGCCGTCTCTTATTCGTTCTCTCGTGTTTTCTTGTATTTTCTTGTTTTCTTTCACTTTTCTTTGTTTGCCCATTTTTGCAGGAGATTGACCATGTAGGGGATGTTTAATGACGATATCCCAAGTCCCCGGAGCAACGGGAGGAGTCACGCGTGATCCAGGGGGTCAAACGTCAAAGAATTCATCTTTCAGCCCCTCACCCGGTCGGTTGGCCATCTCCAACCGATCGGGTGTGCACGCGTGCACCACCCGGTCTCTGCCGCAGCTCATAAAGAAGTCACCCGACCGGTTCACAGACCGGTTCTGCGGGCGGCTGTTCTCTGTTTTTTCGAGCAGAATTCCAACCTATCGGGTGACTCTCACCCGATCGGTTCATCTGTAGCTGATGTTGAAGAGCTGAAGACACGGGCGTCCAACCGATCGCTTCACCCGACGGCTCCAAGATCCAACCGGTCACTCAAGAACTCACCCGATCGATTCATCTGACCGGGTGAAACGTCGCCGTTTTCTGTTTACTATTTGTAACAGATCACCCGATCGGTTGACTTGTCAACCGATCGGGTGGCGCTTCTCCTGCGGGTTTGGACCCGAACCACTAGGGTTTCGAAGTGGGGGCTATAAATACTCGAAGTTGGCCGACTGAAGGGAGATCTTCTCTCAGTTTTTTTTGGGCTTTTCCCCCTTTCTCTTGTGAGCTTTAGGTTAGATTAGATTAGGTCTTTTTGTTAATAAATCTTGTAATGGATTGAAGATTCAAACTCAAGATAAGTATTTCTTTCTATTTTTCTCCATTGTTTGTGTTGTATTTCTTTTGCTTCATGATGAATGTTTGTGTGTGTTTTGTGTTGTTTGTTTATATGTTTTTCATCATGGAGTAGTTTTGATGAACCCTAATACGGGTTAGGGTAGGATTGTTGCTTGGGAATTTACATTAGACTTGGTTGCATGGCACGTGTTCGATGAAATGTGTCAATGGGGATTTCTAGCAATCTGGGTCCAATTCGTACGGCAACACACTAGATGTGTTGGGGATTGGGGTCCGGTGCTTGTCCTGTCAAGATCCGCTTCGATGTATTGCTAGAAATCACATTTGACCTATTTGGCCATTAGGGTTACGCGGGGGTGTTTCATTGTCATCGGCGGGAAAAAGACCGCCTTTGACTGTCGGGCCGAGGGGGAATAAACTTGGCGGTTGACTCCCTAGCCATAGCTCACGCCCCCAGCGTAGACATCGAGTCCTCGCGCGCGGGAGCGGCTTGGACGAAGTGTTGGGAGATATCATTGTGGCCTTAATGCTCCCGGTTGCGGAAGGTGTTTATGGACACGGGAGTGCCCACCGTCCGGAACCGGGTAGGCCTAGCGTGCTTGGCACCGATCGGAATATCGGGCCATGGACGCTAGGTACCACCTTTTGGGGCAATGTCTCACCCTGGATCAAGTCAAATGCCAAGTGTCATGAGTGCTCTAGCCCGTGTTAGCGGGGATTCGTTTCGTGTCTTTTTATTTCTTCTCTATATTTCTACACTTCACCCATATCATCCGCGTAGCTAGCACACAACCTAGGCGAGGCTAGTAGCCACTTAAGCCATCCACCTCCCTGTGTTCGATATACCCGCACCCTACACTAACCGTGCACTTGCGGTAAAACGACACCGCGCCCATACCGTAAACGGGGCGCCGGTGAATGCCCACATGTAGCAATCCTCCCGTTCGGCCTCCATGTAACAAAATGCAGCTGCGAACGTCATATCTGTAGATGTCACCCTAACCATCTCCAACAATGGTAGCCAATAGCGGTTGGTCTTATACGTGCAGTCCATAATCAGAATTTCTGGAAATCTACGTAATAAATCAACCGACTTCCGATGTGCCCAAAATAAATTCCTCAATGCCTTTGTCTCTTCCTCCACCTCATGATACTCAATGTAATTATGCTCATTCAAAAGCTTAGTAGGTGCTGCATTTCTGTTCTCCTGGCCATGTCCAATGCTTTCATCCTATATCTAGCATTTTATATAGTTTTGATTGTGGTAGATGTGGCCATATCCTTTTCCTTCAGATATTTCAAGATTTCCCTTGACCTCACCAAGCTATTTGACAAGTCTCTCAATGTTTCCATCTCCACCCCTTCTAACCTACTGGCATACGAATGTCCCTCTATGTACATCGTGGGGTTTTGGTTGTGAATTCCACATACAACTGTAAAACTCCACATATCTTTTGCCACCCCCATTAGCCCTCAAGGAGAAGGGACAGTTACACTTCTTTGCCACAGTTGCTTTTTTGGACTTTCTTTCCCGCCTGTGTGGCCGATATTTCCCACTTCTTTCACAACAACAGTAATGTGTTGGGATTCTATTGCCCGGTGTACTCATATTTGATGCTTTTGTAACAACCACAATCCCATTTTTCAAAGCGACTGACTTTATCCATTTAACAAGCTCTTCTTTACTGCTGAAAATTTTCTAAGTAGTGAACTGCTTTGTAAAATCTTCAATAACCTCTGTTCTTTCTACATTACCCTGATTTAATTACCACATAACAAAATACTCACTAAATTTTTTACTTTATTTTCAAGTAATATTTTCAGTTAACACATAAAAATATATTCTTAACCTTTGCTTGTTTATCCTCTTCTTCAAAGATCCGCCAATTTTTAACATGTCTATCTCAATCTTCATAATTTGTCTGCATTCATGCACAAACAGTACATTTCATCAATAAATTTATGAAAATATTAATAAATACACAATTAATTAGCATCAATTAATTTCTTACCTACTTTTCGATGCTCTGCAGACTCAGTCGACTATTTTAGGGCACCAAAATGCCAAAAATCTTTTGCTCTACATTAGATCTTCTTTTAATCTATACTTGAACTCTTCTATGCTCAATTGATCAGCAAAATAACAGAATTTATTTGGCCAAAATCAAACCCTAGCTCGTATGCTTTTCGCGCCTTTGGACACAAGACTGTTCGCATTCGGGTCTGATCGCGATCAGAATGGTTTTGATGTCGTTGTAGTGGCCCCTGAGTAAATATATTAGACATCGAGCAATTTGCTCATCGCATACAACCGTCAAAATTATGACCGGTTGTGCCCGATGAGTAAAAAATTTTATTGTACAGTATTATTACTCAGTGCGCACAACCGGCTAAAATATGATTGATGGTGCGCGGTGAGTAACAAAGTTTACGTTGGAGAAATATTACTCAGCGTGCACAACCAGCTAAATATGACCGGGTTTGTGCGATGAGTAAAAAAGTATACTCTGGAGTAAATTACTCATTGCGCATAACAGGCAAAATTATACCCGGTTATGCGCATTGAGAAAAAATAGTTACATTGGAGTAAAATTACTCCCCGCGCACAACCATATATAAAATTACTTCAGATTTTGAACGGTTGTGCGCGTCTAATAAAAACCATGCTATCCACAAAAATTACTCAGCGCACACAACCGTTCATTATATGCGGGGGTATTTTTGGGTTTTTTAAAAAGTCATTTTGTTACTGTTTACTTCAAAAAGAGGACGTGCACAGAGCAATTAGGTATGTGTGCATTGCAATTGCCCTATATGTTTGCATGTAGTGAGTTCAATTGCGAACCCACCGTTTTACTGCGTACACATTCAACTTATTTACAAGTTTGACATTCAAACTTTCTGCCAATTTTCGTCTTTTTATCCCCGCAATCCCGACCTTAACCCCCGGAGATTCCCGTCATCCTAGAAAACCACCGACGACTACGACGAGTATCTGGACTCCTCTCTTCTCCACAAAAATCCCTGGCAGAAACCTAATCCTAACCCTAAATCCATTGGAGATGAAGTAGCAGTAATTGATAGTACTCATCCACGCCTACGTCGAGATGGCAAGGATCGATCTGATGATGGGGACCAAGATGAGGACGCCGATGTCGGTCGGGAACTTGGATTTTGGGTTGATAAAGGTGACGTACGTAGGAAGGAAGAACATGTATGTGTATCTCATAATTGAGAGTCTGATGCCAAAGATCAGCGGGGTGTCTAAGCTAGACTTCGAGATGGCGGGAAGGGGGGAGTGCGAGCAGGGGCGGAACCACATTGCCTTTGCCATCGGCAGCTGCCCAGGGCAAAAAAACCGAAAAAATAATTTATACACACATTTCCTCACCACGTCACTCAGCACTTCCCAAGGGATGGGCAGCCACATAGAACATTTACTTGGGCTAGTTGCCGAGCAAAAAAAAAAGAAACCAAAACAAATTTTATACCCCAATTCACTCAACAGTCACTTCCTACTAAGGGATAGGCAGTCGGATATTTATTGGGATAGCTGACTAGAATCCCATCTATGTCAGGATTTTAGGGGGGAAAAACAAAGAAAAAATTATAACCCCACATGGGCCACATCCCTATTATGAACAAGCAACAGAGAAGACTCTGGTCTATCTTTCTTTCCCTCTGCCTTCAATTTTAATTTCATTCTTTTTGCTTTAAGTTTCTTCTCTTCCTCCACAGTCCACACAGAGATCCTTTCTCAGTCCTCTATGTTCTCCATGATCCCTTGCTCAGTTGCTCTCCTGACGCCTACGAGACGAGCTCACCACGGCACCGCCCACGGCCACCCTCGGTACTCCATGGTCCACGAGTCCTTAATCCACAGGGTTCGATAGGATTTTTTGGGGGTAGTTGATTTTCTTATATCATGTTTGACTTTTTGGTGATTCGAGTTTGTTGTGTAATAGGTGCATGCAGCCTTGCAGGTAGTTAAAGTTAGGATCTTTATGTATCCTAACAACATTTAGAGGTAATTTTTAATTACTTTAATGCTTGTAAAGCGTTATTTGTCATGAACTTTAATATTTAACATTTTAATTCAGTCGCTAAAGAGCAAATTAAAATTTTCCATATTTTAATTTTCCAAATTTGCTTAATTGCTTTGATATATCCCATTAATATAACATTCGCTGATTGGACAAAGAATTTTTTTTAATTATTTGTTTAAACCAAGAGCCAATTGGAAAGTAGCCACTTTGTCATGATAGCAAAAACCAGCCATTAAACAAATGCACGTGGAAAAAAAATCGGACGAATCAAAGCAACTACGCTCTTTCGTCCATTTCAACTTACAAAATAAAGCTTCGTCTTTCTATTGAGCACCCATCAGCCACATGAATGGAAAACGAAGGATCTTATATCACTGCACATCAGCAACTAAAACCATGTCCATCAATGATATTATTTTTAAGTTTTTCCCTCAAACATTTTGGGCAACAACTCGACCATCTGAGAGACTTTTAAAGCTTACATACAATC
This sequence comes from Scilla litardierei, assembly GCA_030789695.1. Lineage (NCBI taxonomy): Eukaryota > Viridiplantae > Streptophyta > Magnoliopsida > Asparagales > Asparagaceae > Scilla > Scilla litardierei. The sequence continues at coordinate 372,481,007 of CM061142.1, forward strand.
AACTCTCAATTGTTGTCTTGTTCATTATCCATCCTCTAACTTGCAATTACATATTAATCCAAGAATTTTGATAAGCATTAAACATTTTAATATTTTTTGGAATAGAAGTTACCCTCATTAATGATAAGCATTCACCTTTGTGACCTTTCACTTTTTTTTGCCATTTTCTTTTTTTTTATTTTCTACAATCAGTTGTGATGTCTACATCCATGTAAACAATTGGAGGTCTTGGTTCTTGTAGATTGTTCCAAATCTTGGAAAGCCTTCCAACTGACCTACTCTTTTAGGACACTTGTATTTTAGGACTTATTAGACCAAAGATCACTATTTGTTTATGGGTGAATTAGATTAAATATCTCTATTATATTATGTATTGTTAATTAATTTTTGATTCTTATAAATATATTAATTTTTGAAGCTAAAATGTCTCGAAAAGGAATAAAGACTTTGTTTTCATTTTATCCAAAAAAGATGATATTGTGGCCTCAAGCAAGACATCTTCTGCTTCTGCGGAGCCAATGGTAAATGATACTTCTCCATCGACTTCTATAGAACAAGCACATCATCCTCCGAAGCTTCAAAAGGTTAAAGATACGATATCACATGATCCAGGATTACTTCAAGCAATATGGAAATATCCTTATAAAGAACAAAATGAAATTCGACATCATTACATTGCAATGAGGCCATGCCAACCAAACTTCAAGAATATTCAAGAAATGAAGGACACAGCTTTTGACATGATTGGTTCAAGACTTATGATTAGTTAGAATATTCCTAAGTGATTGACCGTGCATATTGTTTTCCTTGTTTTCTCTTTGATAGCAATTCTTCACAACTTCATAAACAAGAAGCTTGGATTTCGAAAGGATTTAATAGTTGGAAAAGAGCTGGGGGAAAATCTAGTCATATTCGAGTGCATGAAGGAGAAACAAGATCAATACATTCAAAAAATGTTTTAATGCTAGATGATTTGAAAAATCCATCTCAAAATATTCAGAAACATTTAACCGTACAAGCTGAAGCTTAAATAAAGATAAATCGTCTCCGTGTCATCACTACTACAGTTAATGCTATTCGTTGGCCAGTATGTTAGGGATGTGCTCTTAGAGGACATGATGAATCTCTTGGTTCAACAAACAGTGGAAACTTTATTGAATTGCTTAAGTATAGTGCAACTCTAAATTCACAAGTTGCAGAAGTTATCTTAGAAAATGCCCCTGGAAATGCTTCTTATACCTCACCATTGATTCAAAATCAAATTATGGAAATTATGGAAGACTTGGTAAGAAAAATGATTTGGGAAGTAATTGGTGACTTTAAGTTTTGTATTCCAGTTGATGAATCTCGTGATAAATCTAATTGTGAGCAAATGGCTAAAGTGTTAAGATTTGTTGATGATGAGGGTTATATAAAAGAGAGGTTCTTTGATATAGCAGGTGTTGAAGATACTACCGCACTAACTCTAAAAAAGATGTGTTCGCTTATACTTGATCGTAACGAATTTCTCGTACAGAATATAAGAGGGCAAGGATATGATGTGGCTAGAATATGCGAGGTGCATGGTGTGGGTTACAAAGTTTATTTTTACAAGAATTTCCCCATGCACACTATATTCACTGCTTTGCTCATCACATACAACTTGCATTGGTTTCGGCATCAGGTGAATTATCGGATATTGAGTTATTCTATCAGATGTTGAATTGCATTGTCAATTTGGTTGGCACTTCTCCTAAGCGAAACCAATAACTACGTGTAACGACCGGTTTTTATCGATACATTATCTGCTTCTCTCACGTGTATTATTTTTTCCGTATCCGTAGTTAGGCGTATCTATCCCCGTGCACGTACCAACTTTTCATATTAATTATTACTATCATTATTTAAACCCACTTAGTTAAATCCTTATCATTATAATTATTTTGGAAGATATCTTTTATAATTAATTTAAAATTTTAAATTCAAACTTCGAATTTCAAATCATTTCAAAGTCAAATGAAACTTACCGTTTTTGGACCCATTTAAACCTATTGATTAGCTATTATTTCCCTTGATTTAAACCTAGTAATTACAATCCCATTAATTATAATTCTAAATTACCTTCCTAATATAACACCCACGTTTTGAAACTACCCATGTGGCCGAACCCATACTCACGCACCCAACTGTGCACACCCATAGTTCTGAGTGAGGCATTTATTAAAAAAAATATATAATAAAGAGGAAACCTAAACTAAGCCTAGGGCCTAACTTTTCACTTGCTGCCAATTCAAACCCCACACCCAAGTTTTATAATAGGAAACAAAGAACCTAAGGCCTATAGTCCTTTCACGTGCTGTACACAAACCCCACACATAAACTTCTTTTATAATAAGAACCCTAGGACTGCAGCCTCTCCTCTCCATGCCTAGCATGTAGCCGCCCTGTTCTCGTTTCTTCTCCACGCGAAAGAGCAGCGAGCTCCTCCTCCTCTTCTTCGCACGCCACCTGCTACCCATCCCCACGCCTTCACAGACCCGCGACGCGATAGCCCCACGTCGTGCAACCCAGTCACCCTCTGCCAAACACCCACGGCGCCCCCTCCATCTTCTCCCCGCCACCTGCTCCCCTTAAGGCCGCGACACCTCCCTCGCAAATGCCCAGCCATGTGCAGATCGCCGGAATGCCGCGTGACTGACGTGCGTTTATATTTCATATATTTACGCACGTTTTCTTTCGTGTTTTTCCGTATTTTACCGCCGTCTTTTATTCGTTTTCTCGTGTTTTATTGTGTTTTCTTGTTTTCTTTCACTTTTCCGTGTTTTCCGTGTTTTGCAGGAGTTTACTGGCATTTGGGGCATAAAACGATGATATCATGTGTCCCCGGAGCAACGGGAGGAGTCACGCGTGATCCAGGGGGTCAAACGACGAAGATTGCATCTTTCAGCCCCTCTCCCGGTCGGTTGGTCATCTCCAACCGATCGGGTGATGCACGCGTGCACCACCCGGGCGCAGCTTGGAGCTCACGAGAAGTCACCCGGTCGGTTCAGTGACCGGGTCAAAAGCTCAAAGTCTCTGGAAATTCGAAGCTGATTTCCAACCGATCGGGTGACCTTCACCCGATCGGTTCACCTGTAGCTGAATTTCAACAGCCAAGACTCGAAGCTCCAACCGGTCTCCTCACCCGGTCCGCACCAAGATCCAACCGGTCGGCACCAAGATCCAACCGACCGCACCAAGTTCCAACCGACCGGTTCATACTGACCGGGTGAAACCCCCGCATTGCGCTGTGATTTTGTGGAGCGGCTCACCCGACCGGTTGACTTGTCAACCGATCGGGTGATGTCGTTTTCTATAAATAGAACCCTAGGTTTCCCAGATTCGGGAGTTGGCTATTTTTTACTGTTTTCTTCATTTTGTGACGGCTGTAATTTCCCAGTTTTTGTAAGTTTTCGGATCTTTGTAAAACTTTAGTATTATCTTAATTGCTTTACTACCATTGCATTTCTATTGTCTGATTATGATTTTGACGGTCCATTTTCATTTAGATCGCTTTTTTATGAATATTTGTGAGTAGTTCCCTAATCCGGGATTTTGGCGGAAACCCCTTCGGGGGCTCTTCCCGATGCGTCCATAGGGTTAGGAAATCGATAGGGATTAGGAATCTAACGGTTACGTTGGGTGTTTTATTGTCATCGGTGGGAAAAAGACCGCCTTTGACCGTTGGGCCAAGGGGGAATAAACTTGGCGGTTGACTCCCTAGCCATAGCTCACGCCTTTAGCGTAGACGCCGAATCCTAGCGCGTGGGAGCGGCAGGATGAGACGTCGGGAGTTATCGTTGCGAGCTTAGTGCTCCCGGAGTCGATCAGTGTTAATGGACACGGGAGTGCCCACTGATCGAACCCGGGAAGTCCGGCGTATCATCCTGGGCACCGACCGGAATATCGGGCCCATGGGATGCCAGGTACCACTTTTAGAGGCAACGTCTCACCATTAGACCCTAATTTCGATCGCCATCCTACCCGTAGGCCGTATCGGCGAGAGTCGCTCGTTGGGGTCGAAACCAGAGTCCCGGGGTTTTTCCTTCATATTGCCTATACCTTGCATTCTTTTACCGTGACAAACCCTCAATTGATCCGGGCTAGCTCGCCCATGGGGTGATTTTGATCCTCTTTGACACAAGCACATCCTCGCCTCCCTGTGTTCGACCCCCAAGCCACACTACAACACCGTGCGCTTGCGGTTACAAATATCTAAACCTCCACCGGGTCCCCCGGCCATTTGCGGCTCGCAAACCGGGGGCACGTCAAGTTTATGGCGCCGTTGCGGGGAGGCAACGTGCTTGTTATTTTAGGATCTCATGAACCCTAGTGTCTAGCTCTTATCCTTACCTCGCGATAATTTTCGCACTCTACACTTTCCAATTTCGCTTGTACATATTGTAGATAGTAATTGTATAGTGCTAATTGACTGAATCGCCGTGCTACCATCGCTACATTCGGTTCCCATTTATGCAACCCGTGCTTTTGACGTGTTTGCTACTTGTGTAGTTCTCTCTCTCCTTTCGTATAGGTTCTTTGCCCCATGACGAGGATGTTGCATGTAGTTTCAGGAGACATCTGGGATCACTCACACCATATCCGCTGTTTGGCCCGAAGCTTAGCGGAATCCCTGAATACTTCGAATATACTATCCCTCCTGTCTGCCGTCGTGGAAAATCAGAGGAGATATCGAGATACGCAGGAGCACCTTGCCACGGCAACTCTCTTTCCTCATGGTGAAGTGGGGTATATCGACATTCCTAGCCCCGAATTTAGTGAAGAATAGTTGTTCGCGGAGTTTTGTCAGGAGAACCATCAGGCTGAGTCTGTGGGCTACGTTGGACAGGAACCGATCTATTCCTTGCAGACTTCTATCGAGCATCCCGGATCTTTGGACAATGAGGAAGCTAGAAACAGTTGTGGGGAACCATCGACAGTTGAAACCTGTTTTCACTTAGAAGCCTTCTTCCCGGACAATTATTATGAGCTTGAAAGAGACCCAGTGCCTTCCTCGATCGTTCCCATAATACCTTGCAAAACTTTGCCTTGCGGAACCGCGGCTGGGAGTGAGATTCCGAATGCTGGCTTCCAAGAAATCCACGAAGAACTCCTTTCCCTTGAGGATGCTCAGCTTGAGAAGTATGCGTCGGGGCCTCATGAAGTTGAGATGAAAGAGTTACCCCCGGGGCTGAAGTATGAATATTTGGGGGCTGGCTCGACCCTTCCGGTCATAGTGAACTCTTCACTGCCTGAAGACCAAATGACCAAACTTCTTGGTGTTTTAAAAAGGTTTAAAGGAGTTTTCGGATATGCAATTGAAGATTTAAAAGGGGTTAGCTTAGGCCTCTGCTCACACAGAATTCTGCTTGAAGATGAGCAAGCCTCCTCGATTGAGCCGCAGCGGAGGCTAAATCCCATAATGATGGAAGTTGTAAAAAAGGAGATTGTTAGGCTTCTACATGCCGGTATCATATACCCTATCTCCGATAGTCGCTGGGTTAGCCCGGTGCACGTCGTACCCAAGAAAGGAGGAATGACGGTGGTTCGCAACGAGAAGAACGAGCTAATACCAACGAGGACCGTCACGGGGTACAGGATGTGCATTGACTATAGAAAGCTGAACAAGGCAACGAGGAAGGATCATTACCCTCTCCCCTTTATTGACCAGATGCTCGAGAGACTGGCGAAGCATAATTATTTCTGTTTCATGGACGGGTACTCAGGATTTCTTCAGATCCCTATTCATAACGATGACCAGGAGAAGACGACTTTCACTTGCCCATTCGGGACATATGCCTATAGAAGAATGCCGTTCGGACTTTGTAACGCCCCTGCTACATTCCAAAGACTCATGTCCGCTATCTTCTCCGACTACTCCCAGGACATCATGGAGGTTTTCATGGACGACTTCTCCGTCTATGGAACTAAGTTTGACTCGTGCCTCAGTAATCTAACTAAAGTCCTGGAGAGATGTCAAGAAAAGGGATTAGTCCTAAACTGGGAGAAGTGCCACTTCATGGTCCAAGAAGGAGTTGTGCTGGGGCACGTCATCTCTTCGAGGGGAATCGAGGTTGATAAGGCTAAAGTTGAGGTGATTGAAAAGCTTCCACCACCGCTCAATCTTCGAGGAGTCCGTGGTTTCTTAGGACATGCGGGATTTTATCGCCGCTTCATAAAAGACTTCTCGAAGATTTCTAGGCCGCTGACCCAACTCCTCGTGAAGGACGTGCCTTTCGTCTTCAGCGAGGAGTGTATGGAGGCCTTCCGCACTTTGAAGCAAGCTTTGATTTCCGCGCCCATAATACAGCCACCGGACTGGAATCTACCCTTTGAGCTGATGTGTGACGCTAGTGATTATGTGGTTGGTGCCGTCTTGGGGCAGAGGAAGGATAAAAATCTTCATGTCATATATTATACGAGCAAAACCCTTGATGCCGCCCAAAGAAATTATACTACCACGGAAAAAGAATTGCTAGCGGTCATCTACGCCATGGATAAGTTCTGACAATATCTCGTTGGCGCCAAGGTGATCGTGCACACAGATCACGCGGCTCTTAAATACCTATTGAGCAAGAAAGAAGCTAAGCCGCGGCTCATTAGATGGATTCTCCTCCTCCAGGAATTCGACCTGGAAATCAGAGACAAGAAGGGGGCGGAGAATGTTGTTGCCGATCACCTGTCCAGGATGCCTACCCTCGATTTAAATGCTACGCCGATCGATGATTCACTCCCTGACGAGCATCTTTTCTCTGTCTCTTCCTCCTGGACCCCCTGGTACACCGACATCGCAAATTATCTGGCTTGTGCCATCGTCCCCCACAATGTGAGCTTTCAGAAGAAGAAGAAATTTTTCCATGAGGTCCGCAAATTTTATTGGGATGACCCCCACCTATACAAAACCTGCAATGATGGGGTGATACGAAGATGCATCCCTGAAACTGAGGCGACCTCCATCATTTCCCACTGCCACGGGCAGCAATGTGGAGGGCACGCGAGCACCTACAAGACCACCGCAAAAATTCTCCAGAGCGGATTCTACTAGCCTACACTCTTCAAGGACACACATGCTTATGTCCAAGCCTGCGATAAATGCCAAAGAGCGGGGAATATCTCCAAAAGGAATGAGATGCCTCAACACTACATCCTGGAGGTAGAAATCTTCGATGTGTGGGGAGTGGACTTCATGGGACCGTTCCCTTCCTCTTCAGAGAACTAGTATATCTTGGTGGCTGTGGACTACGTGTCGAAATGGGTTGAAGCGATAGCCAGTCCAACCAATGATTCCAGAGTGGCGGCCAAGTTCTTCAAAAGCAACATCTTCCTGCGGTTCGGTGTACCTCATGTCCTGATCAGTGACGGAGGGAGCCACTTTATAGAGAAGAAATTCGATGCTCTCTTAAAAAAATACGGGTTACAACACCGGGTGGGGCGGGCCTACCACCCGCAGACCAGCGGTCAGGCGGAAGTCTCTAACCGGGAGATTAAAAGCATACTAGAAAAGACGGTGGCCAATTCTAGAAAGGATTGGTCATCAAAGCTTCCTGACGCGCTTTGGGCCTACAGGACGGCATTTAAAACTCCGATCGGCACGACTCCCTACCGGCTTGTCTATGGGAAAGCTTGCCATCTTCCTGTGGAATTGGAGCATAAGGCATTTTGGGTGATTACGAATCTGAACTTCGACGCCAAGGAGGTAGGGGGGCACCGGCAGTTACAACTCAACGAGCTCGACGAAATCCGGCTCAATTCCTATGAGAACGCCAAGATTTACAAGGAGAAGCTGAAGCGGTGGCACGATAAGCGAATCTTGAAGATGGAATTCAAAGAAGGGGACTTAGTTCTCCTATTCAACTCAAAGCTGAAGCTCTTTCCTGGAAAACTCAAGTCAAGGTGGTCGGGACCGTTCCGCGTCACCAAGGTTTTCCCGCATGGGGCTATTGAGATAATGGGAAGGGATGAGCCGTTTAAAGTCAACGGACAGCGTCTGAAACACTATGCGGTTGGAGAACCAGAATTCTCTCCGGTCGGATCCCCAACGAGTGACAACTCTTCCTCTAACCCTCCGGATCCTAATTGACCACCGCTAGAGGCGTCGAGCAAACGACGTTAAACAAAAGCGCTTCATGGGAGGCAACCCATGCTCTAAAATCTCTATCTCCAATCTTTGGAATTATTTCTAACTTTATTTTATCTGTTTCTGATAAATAAATCCAGCCGCAAAAACTTCCGTTGAGGACTGACGCCATGTGTGCATTTTTTGCAGGAAACAAGACCCCAACCGATCGGGTGAGAACTCACCCGATCGATTTGGACGTATCAGCTAAATGGCCGAATCAGTTACCTAACGAACCGACCGTGTGACAATAGCCAAGATCGGGTCGCTGACCGTGTGGGTAGTGCTGAACTTTCTGGAAATTTGGAGATCGCATCAACCGATCGGTTGAGTAATATCGTGACCAGGTGAGTGGCTGGGTGAAATATCACATGTTCTCGGGAAAGATTTGGGAAGCGGTCAACCGATCGGGTGACTATTCACCTGGTCGGTTCACCTGTAGCTGTTGGCCGACAGGAAATTTTCGAAATTCGTCCACCCGATCGGGTGAGAACTCACCCGATCAGTTCAGTTTCGCCCCTATAAATACCCCTACCGCACGATGACCGCCACCCGACCCCCAAAAATCCCCTTCACGCGGTTACACACCCTCCAACTGTCGAATCGACCTCCTCCATCCAACATACTGCCCCTAAACCCTCATCCCCACTCACTCCCATACTTCCCCACCCTCGCCACCTTGCCATCATCAACATTCCATCATCAAAACATCCAAACCCTAACCCTAGCCACCAAAATTTTCGAAAACCTGTTTCTTGTCGGATCAGCGAGCGACGGCTTCCCGAATTGCTTCCTCCTACTACGCGAGTCCCCCGGGAGCTTGATCTTGCTACATTGATGGGTAACACCTTTCCACTCTACACATCTCTTACCTTATCTGTAATGTCCTGAATTGGTGTTATACCTGCTTCACTTGCTTTATAATTATCATAGGCACGCTCCCACTTTCCTTTTCACCATCCACGCTGTCGCAATGTCTAGAAAAGGGAAAGAGATTACCTCATCTTCACTCCGTAATCCGCTTTACGGACCCTTTTCACCCGCTTTCCTTGGCATAAACCCTACGTCTGAGGAGCAATCTGATCGTTTACAAGCCCTCCTTCATCGCCCTATCCGACCTACTCTTTTCGCGGACTTCCCCACCCTACAATCCCTTGGACTCTTTAGGGGCGTCTGTGCACTTTTTCGTTTCATAGGTTGTGATTATCTTCTGCGAACCCAGGCCAATACACACAGAAATCTCACGCTTGAATTCCTCAGTTCTCTCGAGGTGACTGATCATGGCTTCACTTTCCGGGCCTTCAATTGCGATTTTTCCATGAGCTTCGTCGAGCTTAACAACAATCTACTCTTCCCCAACCCCGATCGCCCTACTGAATGGCCTACTCATGATCGATCTGACATTTTTTCTTGCTTCCGGGCTGATGGTGTTTGGCAATGATTCACCCGATACACCTCCTTTTCGGCGGTAGCCCTCGCCTCCTACATCATACACCCTTGCTACCGTTTTGCTCACTGCTTCCTTGCCAACACCATTTTCGCTCGTGTTGATGTATCCGCGGTGTCTAGCGATGAGCTGCTCTTTCTATACGCCATGTCCCATGACCGGATTCATGGCGAAATCCCTTTCCCCTTAAACACCGCCCATTGGATCGTCCACGAGCTCTTATCCGTCAGCCGTGCCGCTTCTGGGTCTATCTGTTGCGGGGGTATTGTCACTCTTATTGTCAGCTTTGTCTTGAGGATGCCCTCCGACCTCTCTATCGTCCCGGGACGTAACCTTATCGATCGCGACTACTTGATCTCTATCGGCATGCTTACTCCTTTTAGGGAGGATCGTGCAGCCTACCTCTATAGTCCCGCCTGCACTCCTTTTGCCATCCTCCCACCCTCATCTTTGGAGCGTTTCCCCCTACGCCTTACACACTTGCCCTGGGAGTTCTACCCAGATCCTTGGTACGCTTCACGCGTCCACTACCCGCCCTTGGATCCTCCCGATTGGCACCCGTACGTCGGTCCACCCCGTCCAACCATTATCCACCACGATCCACCGATGTATCCCGATCCTCCGGTTGTCCTGCCTGTTGCCCCCCTTCTCCTATTCGCACACCCTCTCCTTCTTCCTCGGAGGATTCCTTCTACCATTATTCACCACCCTCCTCGCCATCCCCTTACCATTCCACCGCCAGCGACTCCGATTAACTTCCCCCTTCCTTTATTTTGGTATGTTGTCGTGTTTGGTTCTTATGTATGTACTTGTTTTACTCTTTGTCGTGTCGTGTCGTGTGCTTTGATCTTGTCGTGTCATGTCGTCTAGTTTGTTCATTTTCCTTCTTTCTTTTTCTATTTTCGTGTCGTGTGGTTTGATTTTGATTTTTCTTTATTTTCAGTTTCGTATCTGTGTTTTCCTCGTTTTTCATTTCTTTTTGTGTCGGTGCGTATTTTCCCCCCATTTTCATTGCCCTCCCGTACTCACTCTTATTGCATTGAGGGCAATGCAAGCTTCAGCTTAGGGGAGTCGCACTTTGTGCGTCGTTTGAGTCTTTCTTTTTCGTTTTTGTGTCGTTTTCATCGCGTTTTTAATTTTTCTTTTCTTCTTTTTATCTCTTTCCCCTAGAGATGAACCCTATGATGAATTGCCACAAAATCACACACACCTAGCATGGCATCGATAATCACACTCACTAACCCTAGGATATCGAGTCTTCTTGCATTTCACGCGTCGTGGGTCCACTTAGCTTTTTTTGTGAGTCGTGTGTCGTGCCTAGCCGTGTGGTGTGCTTCTACTTTGTGATTCACTTTATATACCTGTCCAGGAATGACCCCTAGATTATCATGTTTCGATATGAATATGCGGTACTTATTTCTACCGTCTGCTTCTTCTGCATGCTATATATATATCGTACGCTTCATTTCGCATGTGTCGGGATTCCACAATTAAGGACTAGGATAACCCATTTAGCCCATGCTCTAATTAGCGAGAATAGTTTCCTTTGCCCAAGTGTTTAGATACCGATTTCTTTTTTGTTTTACTTGGTGCAAATTCCCTCGTCATGTACCATTCTTCCACTTGGGAGAGTACACATGTATATACCCCAATATCCAAAAAATCCAAAAAAGGAGAAAAGAAAAGAAAAACCCAAAAAGAAGAGAAAAGAAAAGAAAAAAAAATTGTATAGCCAAAAATCCAAAAAATACAAATACCCAAAACCCAAAAAATTCCAGTGTGAATATTTTCCTACTTGCCGAGAATAAAGGGAAGGCGAGAATTCGCACCGAGTGTTCTTCTCCACATCATCTCAACCCCCATCGTTTTCGAAAACACTTGGCTTAGGAACTTTTTAGCTATTATCTAGGCTTTAGTGCGGTGATTTCCAAAACCCTAGTTGAGGAGTTCCTGGCGCATGATATGTTTCGATTCTCTCTCTATTCTCATGCATGCTTGAACTATATATTCACCGCTTTATTCAATTCGAATCGATATTTGGGTCATTTCCTGGATTTGTGTATATCGAGCTTTATTGCACATCGTAGATAGTGACACCGTCTGCTAGCGCACGACCACACTCACTCGCACTTCACCGCGTGAGCCCACAGCACTTGTTTGGACTCGTATTCCTAGGTTTAGTGATGTGATTTGGTGTTTGCTTGCTTGGTGTGTCGTTTTTGATTTTGTTGGCCCTGACGGGCGATCTAGGATATAGAGTTTTCTTTTTTTTTCTCTCTTTCTCTCTATTTTTCCCCTCCGAGCTCCTACTCTCACTCGTCTCCCTCGAGGACGAGGAAGAGTTCAGCTTGGGGGATTTTGACGTGTGTTTATATTTCATATATTTACGCACGTTTTCTTCCGTGTTTTTCTGTATTTTACCGCCGTTTTTTTATTCGTTTTCTCGTGTTTTCTTGTGTTTTCTTGTTTTCTTTCACTTTTCCGTGTTTTCCGTGTTTTGCAGGAGTTTACTGGCATTTGGGGCATAAAACGATGATATCATGTGTCCCCGGAGCAACGGGAGGAGTCACGCGTGATCCAGGGGGTCAAACGACGAAGATTGCATCTTTCAGCCCCTCACCTGGTCGGTTGGTCATCTCCAACCGATCGGGTGATGCACGCGTGCACCACCCGAGCGCAGCTTGGAGCTCACGAGAAGTCACCCGGTCGGTTCAGTGACCGGGTCAAAAGCTCAAAGTCTCTGGAAATTCGAAGCTGATTTCCAACCGATCGGGTGACCTTCACCCGATCGGTTCACCTGTAGCTGAATTTCAACAGCCAAGACTCGAAGCTCCAACCGGTCTCCTCACCCGGTCCGCACCAAGATCCAACCGGTCGGCACCAAGATCCAACCGACCGCACCAAGTTCCAACCGACCGGTTCATACTGACCGGGTGAAACCCCCGCATTGCGCTGTGATTTTGTGGAGCGGCTCACCCGACCGGTTGACTTGTCAACCGATCGGGTGATGTCGTTTTCTATAAATAGAACCCTAGGTTTCCCAGATTCGGGAGTTGGCTATTTTTTACTGTTTTCTTCATTTTGTGACGGCTGTAATTTCCCAGTTTTTGTAAGTTTTCGGATCTTTGTAAAACTTTAGTATTATCTTAATTGCTTTACTACCATTGCATTTCTATTGTCTGATTATGATTTTGACGGTCCATTTTCATTTAGATGGCTTTTTTATGAATATTTGTGAGTAGTTCCCTAATCCGGGATTTTGGCGGAAACCCCTTCGGGGGCTCTTCCCGATGCGTCCATAGGGTTAGGAAATCGATAGGGATTAGGAATCTAACGGTTACGTGGGGGTGTTTTATTGTCATCGGCGGGAAAAAGACCGCCTTTGACCGTTGGGCCAAGGGGGAATAAACTTGGCGGTTGACTCCCTAGCCATAGCTCACGCCTTTAGTGTAGACGCCGAATCCTAGCGCGAGAGAGCGGCAGGATGAGACGTCGGGAGTTATCGTTGCGAGCTTAGTGCTCCCAGAGTCGATCAGTGTTAATGGACACGGGAGTGCCCACTGATCGAATCCGGGAAGTCCGGCGTATCATCCTGGGCACCGACCGGAATATCGGACACATGGGATGCCGGTACCACTTTTAGAGGAAACATCTCACCATTATACCCTAATTTCGATCGCCATCCTACCCGTAGGCCGTATCGGCGAGAGTCGCTCGTTGGGGTCGAAGCCAGAGTCCCGGGGTTTTTTCCTTCATATTGCCTATACCTTGCATTCTTTTACCGTGACAAACCCTCAATTGATCCAGGCTAGCTCGCCCATGGGGTGATTTTGATCCTCTTTGACACAAGCACATCCTCGCCTCCCTGTGTTCGACCCCGAAGCCACACTACAACACCGTGCGCTTGCGGTTACAAATATCTAAACCTCCACCGGGTCCCCCGGCCATTTGCGGCTCGCAAACCGCGGGCACGTCAGCGACCCCCCATAAGAGCAGCTGCGCTGCAGTGCTGCTGCAGTTTGCTCTCAATGCCAGAACAGCCGCACGAACCCGACGTCGCAGCCCTCGCCTTCCTTTCGAGGCTCAAAGTCATTATTTCAGACCGTAGACGTCGCGTGTATCGCTGTCGCTGCCTCCACTTGCTGCGTAACAGTTATAACTTATAAACCCACACCGTAATTTAGAGAACCTAATAAAACGGATCGGTTAGACGTCGTAGGGACTTTTTGTGACGTTGCTATGATCAAAAATAGCTTAATCTGAATTTTTGTTTTATCAAACCAGCAAACCATCATCACTGTAGCGTAGTGTCCGTCGAGACGTTTCCGACGACACCAAGAACGCCGAAATCTGGCAAGTGTGCAATTAGATATGAATTTTTGAAGTTTCGGAATTTTTACGTCACTTTTACTTTATGTTGTATAGCTTGAAAACCATACGTGAAATGATGCATGAAAACGATGCCTGACATTCTGGACTAAATTTGTGACCCAACGACATATAATTCGATATATTTTAATTTTAAACAACAACGAAGAAAATTGGTTTCTGTAGCATGTTCAACAAACACTCATGTTCAACGTTATTTTAAAGTTGCTATAAATGTTGTTCAATCCACTCTTGCTTATTGAAAATGTTGCAATAACAAAGTAATATTGATAACGTTAAATTTCTGCATGCCTTGAAATGTTCAACAAATTGTGACATCATGAAATCATGCGCCTCGAAGGCGGATTCGTGACTTTCGTGATGTCGTGTGAGTCGACTAGGCTGGCTCATGTTCTAGCACAAAACTTAGGGTGGGATTAGGTTGATCGGCCACTAGGCGTATGAAAGGGTCCTCTCTTCAAGAGCACCACAGGCATGCGGTGGGGTAGTGTCAATCACGGTAAAGTCCCGTGAGAAGAACGACTCACTCATCATGACCTAAAGGTGAGAACCCTATGATATATGTGAACCATTGACATGAAACTTGCAAGGCTAACATGGTCTCAATAAATTTTCATGCTAATGAACCCAAGATAACTTTACTTTACTTCTCGAAACTGTTTAGAACTACATGTTAGGAATGTCTTGTTTTCATTTCATTAAAATTAGCATGTTTTAACTTATTGCAGTCATCTCATTTAATTATTTAATGTCTTTTAAAATTCATATCATTTGTATATCTTGCCTTGGGTTTCTAACCTATTCTTGCAGACCCTTGCTGACATACATTCATGTTTTTGGATGTATGTCAGATCCCGAGTTTGAGCGCGAGGAAGATTCTCTCGAGACGCCTGACTTAGAGAGCCAGAGTTCGCCGTAGATGCCAAGTCTCTCCTCGCAGAGGACTAGAGACCTTCACCACCATCGTCATTCTTTATTTTACCTTCAGTTATTGTTGTTGTTGTTGTTTAGTGTACGTTCCTTTTTGTTGCTACTTTAGCCCTACTGTGGCTTGTCGTTTAATTTCGTGTATGGACTTAATATTCCTGGATATGGCTTTTATCTTTTTGAATGTATTCTTATTGTTCTGAAAAGTACGCAAGGACATGCCCTGTGTTTTTATTCACAGACGCTTATTGAACTCGAGCTTCACCGCTCCAGTTCAAGCAGACCGCGTAACGTTCTCACTTTCGGTGTCTTTTGGGAAGCGGGGTATTACAGGTTTTAGTGGTGGCCCATGCAGGTCGTGTATTTGTAAATTTCAGAACAATAGAAATACTATCATTAGCCAAAACATCCCGAACTAGTTCGTACGCAAAATTCCTCGAATACCTTGTCTCAGCATGATAGGAAACCCAATACCAGGATAATAGGAAGAGTTAGTTAAACGCTCGTGCTCGTTAGTTAGACACCCTTGCCACGACTTAGTATCGGGAGTCACCCTAGCGATTGATCATCCAGCTCTGACCATATTAGATTTTTTTGAGTTTCGTTAGTCGTTCGCTTAGATTTATCGAATCTAGGGACCAACCGAAAGTAGCGATCGTCGCCGTGCAAGTTGAACCTGGGACGTCTGCAATGAGTAGACTTCGAAGCGTATGATATTCCAGATCTATAGATAAGATTTCGATCTCGATCCTCAACGAACCCTTACCTCAGTTTCCCTATCGCGATCTAGTTCGTTGAAGAACCTAGGTGCTAAACCTTAGTTGACCCAATGATTATTTCCCCTGATTTTATTATTTCCTAATCATTGCACTTCCATGTTAATGATCGTAGAAAGCCATCGTAGCGTATTCACGGATTTACTTCTTAGTTGTACTTACGTTTCAATCGTCGAACCTATTCCTTGTCCTCGTTTCACATAAACTCTCCAGGTCCGCCATCTTTAAACTTGAACCTCCCCATTGCAGATCCAGGGTCTTTTAAAAAAGTATTTTCGACATTTCTTTTATTGAATTCTTCACGATGTTTGAAATCCCTTCGAAAAATTTTACTTAGATTTTCTACCATTTAGTCGACTTCAACCCAATCTTGATTATGAAACTCTTCTGACGCGATCTTTAGCTACTATCTTATAGCAATTTTCTAACATACATCTTCAGCACTTCTATTTCACATATCCTCGTATAGCTACTCTATTTTCCTCATGTAATGAACTCCTTTTTAAAACTTTATTTCTAATTCGCTAGTTCAAAATATCATCTCCTTTTTCTTACTAACATATTTCAAAACAGTCATTCATACATACTTTTAAAATACTTTCCTAAATTAAATAGAACTTCAAAATCTTGTGTGTCAGTCTTATAATCATTGTCTTCATATTAATAAAGAAATTTTTTTACGAACATATTTCCATTTACAAAACAAGCACTACAACACTATGCCCATATTACTCTTCACCTATTATTTGACTAATCATATTTTACGTTTTAACTTATACCGTATGCTCGCTATTTTACGTAAGTTATGATGATATTATTATATTCTTATCTTCTTAATTATTTAATTATTCATGAATATTTTATGTCACCCAACCAAACTAACCTGTTATCCATGCCACCTCCGGAACCGTCCATCATAACATTAGTTTGTTGCATCATTCAACTCTAAATCACAAGGAGAGAACCCACCATCACAAGCAAAACACACTGATAATCCAATCATACAAAAACCAGTCGTTACACCTATACTATTGCTTAGTTATCACATTAGTTCTTATCATTGCTTAGTGAGACCTTTAGCATTGATTGTGGTGTTGTTGTGGTGCATGTAAATAGATAATGGATGTGGACCCGTGTGTGCGAATCTCTATATACCACCCATGTATGAGTGTGCTTACCCTTAGTATATTAATGTAGTGTGATTATCTATTGTGTTATATGTGCATGTACAGTAATATGTGACATATATGTATATAATCGAGTATAGGGCAGTAAGTGTTATATTTATACTTAGGCGAGCGATTAGCTATATCACTATAGGAATATCCGTGCGTATTAGATTTAGTATTGGCTAGTTACTAGGAGTATATATACCTTAGTCGTACTTGTTAATGGTTGAAATTGTATGCTAGTACAGTGATATGCAAGTTAGGTGTATGATAATATGTGTACGTATAGTTGTGTGTGCAGATTTATTATGTGATCTATATGTTAGTATGTCTGGCGAGTGCTCTTGTGTATATATGTATGTGGTTAGTTATAGGTGTGTGTGTATATATATATATCGTGTGAATAAGTGTGTTTATGTATAATAGGATTATAATATCGTATCATCCCCATGAGATGATGTATGAGCATGTGTATACCAAGAAGTATGCATAGTCGTATATTTGTGACTACGTATATATGAATGTATATAATAGTATACTAACCGTATGTAAATTACCATGGTTGTGTATACTGGTGTGTGTGTATATATCTGTCCTATATAGATACGAGATAGGCGTGTAGTAGTGTAAGTATATGTATGTATGTGAAATGAACGTATGTATAGGTATTTGAAAGTGTGCGATGTATGAGTAAGTATATGCATGTGGATGTATATTATTTCATTATAATGTATGTATGACTGGGATAGAATGGCCTTAGTGTCTAAGTCCGATCACCCCTATGTCGGCCTATTTAAAGAAGTCTGAGGACGGACTTGATCTTAGGGTGGGTAGATTACGATGACCCAAGTGCTATGAGTAAGGCGTATATAAGTCTGTGTATGGTGTAAGGTATTACATGTAGGTATATACATGTAGTGATATGTATTATAATGTGTATATGGTATTATGCGGTATGTAAAAGTAGTTGTACGATTGAAGTGATTATTTGACTAAGAATGATTGTATTTATGTATTATTGGTATGCTTATGTGACGTGTAGTACTATATCATTATAGATTGTGAGTGTATAAGATATATGTTAATACATTGTGTATTAGTAATAGTGTGAGTGTGCAAGGTGATGGCACACTTACAGCTAGTAAATCGTTGTGGTTATGCTAGTAAAGTGTCACTATTCGCCAGAGATACAACAGACCCTTCGATGTTCTAGAGAGAGTTGGCGAGGTAGCCTACCGCTTAGCCTTGCCACCATCTTTGAAGGGAGTTCAACATGTCTTCCATATGTCCCAGCTCCATCGGTACATCAGCAACCCATCTTACGCTGTGGACTACTCGGAGATCACCGTCTGTCCAGATCTGACGCATGACCGGCAGCTAGTGCAGATTCTTGACAGACGTCAGAAGACACTTAGAAACAAGATGGTCGATCTTGTTAGGGTGATGTGGCGACATGGCTTGCCAGGAGAGTCCACCTGGGAGAGAGAAGATGAGATGAGAGAGCGTTACCCACATCTGTTCCCTGACCTGTGATTGTTAGGAATTCCGAGGGCGGAATTTTCTTTAAGGTGGGTAGGATGTAACGACCGGTTTTTATCGATACATTATCTGCTTCTCTCTCGTGTATTATTTTTTCCGTATCCATAGTTAGGCGTATTTGTCCCCGTGTCACGTACCAACTTTTCATATTAATTATTACTATCATTATTTTAACCCACTTAGTTAAATCCTTATCATTATAATTATTTTGGAAGATATCTTTTATAATTAATTAAAATTTTTAAATACAAAATTCGAATTTCAAATCATTTCAAATCATTTTAAAGTCAAATGAAACTTACCGTTTTGGACCCATTTAAACCTATTGATTAGCTATTATTTCCCTTGATTTAAACCTAGTAATTAAAATCCCATTAATTATAATTCTAAATTACCTTCCTAATATAACACCCACGTTTTGAAACTACCCATGTGGCCGAACCCATACTCACGCACCCAACTGTGCACACCCACAGTTCTGAGTGAGGCTTTTATAAAAAATATATATAATAAAGAGGAAACCTAAACTAAGCCTAGGGCCTAACTTTTCACCTGCTGCCAATTCAAACCCCACACCCAAGTTTTATAATAGGAAACAAAGAACTCTAAGACCTATAGTCCTTTCACGTGCTGTACACAAACCCCACACACAAACTTCTTTTATAATAAGAACCCTAGGACTACAGCCTCTCCTCTCTACACCTAGCACGCATCCACCCTGTTCTCGTTTCTTCTCTATGCGAAAGAGCAGCGAGCTCCTCCTCATCTTCTTCGCATGCCACCTGCTACCCATCCCCACGCCTTCACAGACCCGCGACGCGACAGCCCCACGTCGCGCAACCCAGCCACCCTCCGCCAAACACCCACGGCGCCCCCTCCATCTTCTCCCTGCCACTTGCTCCCCTCAAGGCCGTGCCACCTCCCTCGTAAATGCCCACCCATGTGCAGATCGCCGGAACGCCGTGCGACCCCCCCACAAGAGCAGCTGCACTGCAGTGCTGCTGCAGTTCGCTCTCAATGTCGGAACAGCCGCACGAACCCGACGCCATAGCCCTCGCCTTCCTTCCGAGGCTCAACGTCGTTGTTTCAGACCGTAGGTCGCGCTTATCGCTGTCGCTGCCCCCACTCGCTACGTAACGGTTAGTACCCCTATCTATAACTTATAACCGACACCGTAATTTAGAAAACCTAATAAACGGATCGGTTAGATGTCGTAGGGACTTTTTGTGACGTTGTTATGATCAAAAACAGCTTAATCTGAATTTGTATTTTATCAAACCAGTAAACCGTCATCACCGTAGCGTAGTGTCTGTCGAGACGTTTCCGACGACACCAAGAACGCCGAAATCAGGCAAGTGTGCAATTAGATATGAATTTTTGGGGATTTTTACGTCACTTTTACTTTATGCTATATAAATTGAAAACCATACGTGAAATGAGCATGAAAACAATGCAATGACATTCTGGACTAATTTTGTGACCCAACGGCATATAATTCGATATATTTTAATTTTAAACAACAACGAAGAAAATTGGTTTCTGTAGCATGTTCAACAAACACTCATATTCAACGTTATTTTAAAGTTGCTATAAATGTTGTTCAATCCACTCCTGCTTATTGAAAATGTTGCAATAATAAAGTAATATTGATAACGTTAAATTTTTGCATGTCTTGAAATGTTCAACAAATTGTGACATCGTGAAATCGTGCGCCTCGAAGGCGGATTCGTGACTTTCGTGATGTCGTGTGAGTCGACTAGGCTGGTTCGTGTTCCAGCACAAAAATTGGGGTGGGATTAGGGTTGAGCGGCCACTGGGCGTATGAAAGGGTCCTCTCTTCAAGAGCACCACCCACATGCGGTGGGGTAGCGTCAATCACGATAAACTCCCGTGAGAAGATCGACTCACTCATCACGACCTAAAGGTGAGAACCCTATGATAGATGTGAACCATTGATATGAAAATTGCAACGCTAACATGGTCTGAGTAAATTGTCATGCTAATGAACCCAAGAAAACTTTACTTTACTTCTTGAAACTGTTTAGAACTACATGTTAGGAATATCTTGTTTCATTTCATTAAAATTAGCATGTTTTAACTTATTGTAGTCATCTCATTTAATTATTTAATGTCTTTTAAAATTCATATCATTTGTATATCTTGCCTTGGATTTCTAACATCTTCTTGCAGACCCTTGCTGACATACATTCATGTTTTTGGATGTATGTTAGATCCCGAGTTTGAGCGCTAGGAAGATTCTCTCGAGACGCCTGCCTTAGAGAGCCAGAGTTCGCTGTAGATGCCGAGTCTCTCCTCGCAGAGGACTAGGGACCTTCACCGTCGTCGTCTTTCTTTAGTTTACCTTCAGTTGTTGTTGTTGTTGTTGTTTAGTGTACGTTCCTTTTTGTTGCTACTTTAGCCCTGCTGTGGCTTGTCGTTTAGTTTCGTGTATGGACTTAATATTCCTGGATGTGGCTTTTATCTTTTTGAATGTATTCTTATTGTTCTGAAAAGCATGCAAGGACCTGCCTTGTGTTTTTATTCATAGACACTTATTGAACTCGAGCTTCACCGCTCCAGTTCATACTTTTGGGACCGCGTAACGTTCTCACTTTCGGTGTCTTTTGGGAAGCGGGGCGTTACACTATGAGCTGCTCAAAGGGAACAAATTGAAGATTTGATGGAAAAAGGTGAATTACAAATAAGCAAAGAGGGTAATCAACAGACCACTTTAAGACGACCTGCTTCTACTCGTTGGAGCTTACATTATTCTTTTGATTGTAGTTTACTTGGTTTATATAAACTTGTCCGTAAAGTTCTTGATATTATAAAGGCAGATGGGTTGAATAGAAAAGTCCGTGCAGAAGCTAGTGGTGGGTTTGTTGCAGTGGGCTCATTTGACTTTATATTTAACTTACACTTAATGGTTTAAGTAATAGGAGTAACAGAAGTACTTTGTCAATCTTTGCAAAGAAAGTATCAAGATATTTTATCTGGCATGGATTGTATTTCTATCATAAAAAGTCTTCTCTGTGAGTTCAAAATTGATTACAAATGTCAAAAATTTCTCCAAACTGTAGTGTCCTTTTGCACAAATCATGAAATTGATATACCTGACATACATGCTCATTATTTGAAGGGTACAGGTCGTTTTTGTCAGTAAAGTGATGAAATTACAATTGAACATCATTATCACTTTGATATGTTACATGACGTTGTTAACACACAAGTGATGGAGTTAAGTGAAAGATTCTCCGGTAAGGTTGTAGAGCTTCTAAGCCTTAGTTTTGCTTTGGATCCAAAAGATTGTTTCAAATCATTCAAAGTTGACGAACTTTGCATGCTTGCGGAAAAGTATTATCCTGAAGATTTCAGTGAAGTGGAGAGTAATTATCAGCTGACGCATCAATTGAAGCATTATGAGCATGATATGCGATGTGACCCGGATAGTAGATGCAAGTCCGCTATGCCTTGAGGTCGCCTGTGCAGGCAAAAAGTCTACACCAAAAGGAAACGTCAAAAGCACTAAGGGGCAATGAAAGAGAAAAATATAAACAAAATAAAACAAAAGAAAGAAAACGTAGTCTCCTTACAATGAGTAAAAACCAATATCAAATCGTGCCTCCTCGATAACGACGCCAAAAGGCTGATCGTGATCCCCGAGTGGGGACCGAACGATGCTAATAAAAACTGCAGCGCATGGATCGTGTGTAGTCGTTTACAGGTCGAACACGAGGAGGCGGTCAATTATTTTTGGTTTCTATGGATCTTCAGACGAGAGCTACTCGATAGTTACGGTGAATTATTGGTGAATTATAGAAAAGTGCAAACAAGGGGGGTAAAAGCTTTAGGGCGTGGGGATTCCCCGCCATTTGACTCGGGTTAGGGTCGAATAGATAATCGATAGGTTACTGGGTACACTGGGACTAAGGAGAGGTTGTGTGACGTAAGGGCATTCGCCTACCCCCCACTGTCGTGATGCATGATATATTATTCCCTTATGTCATGTTCTACCCCCCGCTGTCACGATGCAATGATAGGCCAACCTAACCAACACCGATGTCAGTGGTTCTCCGATGCATCGGTGTACGTCGGGCGCATTACGCTCGACGAATATCCCCAATCTTTCTCCTGCCCACAGTGGCGTTCGGGGATTAGACCTACATTAGGAGAGCTCTAATCGGTGCATGTTGGTGTATCAGTCACACCGATAGTATGGATCACCGTAGGGATCGGATCCCCTGGTCGGTCCCGACTTTTAATCGACGGCCGACCCGATCGCCCCGAAGGGAGGGGGTCGAATCTACGACGATAATAATCGGCCCAATGTACTCCTAATCTCAACTACCCCAGTAACCCAATCAGTTATTTGGTTCAACCCATGGCCCCAATCCAATGGGGTTCATCCCATTGCCCTAGATGAAAACTACTCACTACACAGTAGAATAGAGGGGATTCTAGCAATGCGTAGGCATCCAAAGCCATGGATCCAATCAATAACAGCAATAGATGATGAAACAATCATAGCTATAACAAAGAGGGAAACATTTTATTAAAGAAATAACGAGTATTACACTAATCAATGTTTAGAACAATAAAAACTACTGAATAAAAGAGATAGAAATCTTACGAAATAGCACCAAAACATAGAAAAGCTAGAAAAACTGCTGAAAATGAGATTCTTACCGCAGAAAGATGAAGGGGTGCTTATATACGCGCGCCCAAAAGACAGAAATACCCCCCATTCGCCCTAAAAGTTATAGGAAAGGGGTTTGACGCGACCACATCAAGAAACGGCTCGGTCGCGTCATTCACAAAAACAATGGGGATTGGGGGGCTTGGCCATGCGATCGCGTCAAAGGAGATGCGACCGCATTGAAGAAGGTCAAGCGGCCGCGTCGTCTGTTGATGCGGCCGTGTCGTTTTGCTCTAGAAGCTGTAAGTTCACGGCCGCGTCATCCACGTTAACGCGGGCCGTGAAACTCTCTGGTCTTCATTCTTCTTCTTTACTCTAAAAATCCTTTGATGTAGCCGTTTGGTTGGAATTAACACTGCCACGTTAAAGTTCCTTCTTTGACAGATTGACGCGACCGCGTGGACATGTTGATGCCGCCGCGTGGATCTTTATTCTTCACAAAATACTCCCCCTTGCACAATCGATTCCCTGGCTTCGCTCCTTTTGCCTCTTTGCGCTTAGTTCTCGCTATATGATCCCATATTGGTATACATCTCCTGCAAAGCATGTGAGGGACCACAAAGCAAAAGAAGAGAGACAAACGGGAAAAACGGGGATGAATAGAGAATGAAAGGGCGTAAAACATGCATGAAAAAGGGTGGAAAACTATATGCAATAAACACTCATCAAAATCCCCCAAGCTAAACTCTTCCTTGTCCTCGAGGAAGATAAGAGAGAGCGTAAATCGGAGGAATGCAGTCAAACATGCAAATGATGCGATGGAGCTTCGAGAATTTTCAAAATCCGAGAATATATACGCAAGTGAAATGAAAATTCGAATTCGGAAAATAAAAAATGCTTGAAAATCTTTTCGTCGATGAGAATATGTTCCTAGGACGTCATTCCTACTCAAATCGCCAAGCAATACACTAGGCGGCGGCCATACTCGCATTCTAAGACATTTGCTCTAACCCGACCTTAGATTGAGCATGTAGGAACCTAAGCTATACAATGGTTAAAGAAGGGATAAGTATGTGATAATGGAATATCGATCGATCGAGAAAGTGGCACTCACGACACTACACGGTTCCTTGATTCGAGAATTTGCCAAGTTTATCCATGATTTTATATACACAATGTATATACAAAAGAAACTCTATACACTTATATGTAAATTTTTTGGGATTTTCACTTGGGTCGTGTAAGGAGCATTGGGCCGGTGACTCTCAGATCAGACGACCTCAGGACACCGGGCCAAGAAGGACCCCTCGGACCTACTAGCTCAACCCAAATGAAATTCTTATTCATGCGCACTCCCCCAAGCTAGGCATTTTTACGCGAGGCTCCGACGGTTACTATCATGGGGATCTGGTTACTCAGCTTCGATGGTGGAACAGTGTGTATTATTTTTCTTTCTATTCACAAATTTTTTTCTTTTTGGTTTTTTTGAAAATCATGGGGTGAACTAGGTAGATTCAATCCTCAGTACTAGGTGATGTGTGGTTATCCAAGTCTTGAGGGACTATGAATCATTACACACGTCATCGACTCTAGGGTCCATGCATAGAGTGGGTTCCAAGTGTCAATCTAGGTCGGTTTCAAGTACTCCTATCTCAGGGGTTGCGAGGATGGCCAACACTAGGGTATTCCAAGTGAATTGAGTTTAAACTACGAACTATTCACATATTCAAATCGACATCATGGAAATCCAGCATTAGGGTTCGGAAAACGAATTTCAAATCGAAATTCAGTGCATATAAAAACCTGTTTTCAGAAAATCCTCGAGGCAAATGCAAATATATACAAATGCATGCATAAAGATGCAAGATGCATGATGCGAATGCAGATATTTTTGGAGTTTTTTGATTTTTTTCATTTTTTTGGGTTTTTGGATGCATATAGTAAGTTTAAACGTGATGCATATGAAAAAGAGAAAAAGATGGAAAATAAGAAAGAAAAAGTGAAAATGAAACCAAAACAGCGATAAGAAATAAGAGGGAAAAAGAGAAAATAAGCGCGAAAGAGCTCCTCCCCAAGCTAAACCAAACGTTGTCCTCAACGCGAATAAAACACAGAAAACAATCGTAAGGACAAATAAGATTTGGGGAAGGAGACACAGGACACTGAGCCACCGTCAGGTGTTGGTTAGGTAGATGTGGTGGGTGGAGTGCAAGGGATGACAGAATCAGCTGAGTGCTCAGCTGCCGTGTCAGCGTGTGGTGTGAGAGGAGTGCTATGGATATGCTCAGACTTGAAGGGTGGGGGTGGGGGTGGAGATGGGGTGGTCCAATCGTCATCGAACGACGACGAGAGGAGGATGACGGTGTCGTCATGTCGTGTGGAAGTGGATGAGATGATGGTGAGTGTGGGGGGAAGGAATAGGGACGGACTCCGTGATGGGTGTAGGGGTGCTGTGTGAGATCACAGGGTTGGGGTGAGGTGATGGTGGGGGGTGGGACTGTGCTCGAGCTCTGGGTCAGGCTGTGGAGAGGGTGGTGGTGTGGTGAGGCATGGTGTGACGTCAGGTGGGTCCTCGTGCACCAGGGGTGAGTGTGGTGGGATGTGAACGTGTAGTGATATAGAGGAAATATCTGTGGGTGTGGAAGTGGATGCGGGTGTCTGAGTAGTCTGAGTGGGGTGGGGTGGGTGGGGTGGAATGCAGACAAGAAGGAGATGTGGTGCAACAGTTGGGTAGTGACCCTGACTGTAATGGTACTGGTAGACCTAGTCGAATTGTGACTAGAGTGTTACCACAGTGAGCGCCATGTCGTCAAAGAAAGTGCGAAAGTCAGAGAGTGTGTGTCTGACCACAGTCAGGGTACTAGTGGTGGAGTCTCTAAAAGATCTAAACTCCTCCTCCAAGCGAGCTAACTGCTCGAAATGAGGTCGTAGTGGGGGGGAGGAGGAGGAGCTCTACTAGAACCCTAGATGCAGGGTCGAGATCTCCTATACTGTCTCAAGGTGGCGATGACAACAAGCTCAGGGATAGAAGAGGAGGAACCGGGAGTGTCAACGTGATCTCGGGGCTAGGGCTGGCATGGGTCAATCACCTGGACTGGGGCCTGGACACCTAAAGCTAGGTCAGTGTCGGGTGAGAAGAACCACCTCAAAGTGGTGCCAGGTCCAAATAGCCTAGGGTTGGGCAGCCTAGTATATGGGGTTGAGGCATGGCCATAAAGCCAGAAGTAATGCTCTCGGTCTAGCGCTTGGATCATACGCATGTTCATGAGCACTGAGAGGTCAAGGGAGGTAGGACGGGGATATGAATCATGGTGTCGGGAATCCTAAGGGAGACAGTAGTGAGGGTGGCTGATCGCTTCCGGATATACACCCGAAAAATGACTTGTAGTCTTACCGCAAGCGCATGGTGTAGTGGCGAGCGGGTATCGAACATAGGGAGGACAAATGACAGTATCTTACTTTGATTACCTAGCTATCAAGAGAATAAGAATAGTTTTGATGTAATAGTCACAATCGTTCAAATAGCAAGAAATATCAATATAATAAAAGGCGTCTAGGGATAGGAAATCCCCACTACAAACCGTTTCTTATCCCTGTGAATCATAAACTTCATTGTTGCTAAGCTTGAATATAGTTGAACTAGTCGCAACTTAATGTAGAACCAAGCTCACGCTCTCACGCTATTGCCGGTCTATATCAAACCTAGAATAGAGCCCACTCTCGAGCAAACCCTACCCTAAGCTGCTAGCGTGAAGATTGACATCATCATCCAATCGCATCTCGAGCCCACTCTCGTGGAAACTCGAGCTACGATCTAGGTTATGATAGTTCGTATTCGTCCAATCTCTTGCAAACGAATATTAGTATAGATTTATAATTAAAAATCCTAGCTTTGGTCCAATCTCTTGCAAACCAAATCTAGAGAACTTCAATTATCCATCTAAATCGAATATCTAGGCCTTCCTATCAATTGGGATCCAATCTCTTGCAAATCCCAATCGATATGAATTCCTAGCTACTCGTAATAAATCGATCACAACCTAACCATTATCAATTCTAGCAACAATTCTATAAATTCATCACAATTCAAAGATCGGGTCCATATGGTTCATCCCCATGCCCTAGAACGACGGAACTACTCACTAATCATCATGAAAATCTCAGAACTAATAGATGGAATCATAGCACAATTCATTGCAAATAAGAAACAATTCATAAAAATGAGTTTTTTAACAAGAAAGAACAAACCAATAATGTCGCCAATGATCTCCAGCTGAGATTTTACAAAATAATAGCCGTCAAAAACCTAATAGAAGTCTCTAAAAAATAATTCAAGTCTCTCCTAAAACTAGGGTAAAAACTAGGTTTAAATATAGGCCAAAATCGTCCAAACAATCGCGACAAAACTGCCCCTGCGCAGCCCAGAATTCGCATTCCTAGCAGCAGTCGGAGAGGGTCACTCGGCCGAGTGACCCTTGTCACTCGCCCGAGTGACAAACCCTGTAAAATAACAGTAACTCCGGGGGTTTTCTTGGGTCTATCTCTCGGGGTGGCTCAGCCGAGTAGTTTTCTTCATTCGGCCGAGTGAGCAATCATGCTCGGCCAAGTGGGCTTCCTCTGAAATTCCATTAAGTTGGCAGCTTCTCTGGACGAATTCTCTGTACCACTCGGGCGAGTGAGCTTTCTCACTCGGCCGAGTGGACTTCCTTACTCGGCCGAGGAAACATGGAAAATCTTCAGTGCACATCCGTTTCACTCGGGCGAGGGTGATCCTTCACTCGGTCGAATGAGCAGACTTGCTCGGCCGAGTGAGGTGCTCCTGAGCTCCTTTCTTCTCCTTTTCGCCTCCTCGTCGATCTTATGAAATTCCTTCTTCTTCCTCTCATCCTCTATCGCTGATAAGTCCTTCAATAAGCCGTGGGTGACACTCCGAAGTGCGTGAAAATCATCTGATCTCATTTTCGCTCTAAATCGTTCCATATTTCCTAAAATATGACAAAAACAATAAATAGTGAAAAGCATCGCAATATCGTCGAATAATCGTGGAAAACACAATATGGGCGATCAAAATGTAATGAAAACATGCAGAAAAAGGGTGTAAAATATGGAGTGATCAAAATCCCCCAAGCTTACCTCTTACTCGTCCTCGAGGAAGACAAGTAAAAGACGAACCCGGTGGATAAACATAAGGAAAAGGAAAAAGAAATAGAAGATAGGAAAGAAAACAAAGAGGGAGGCGCTAGATCATTTTCTCAGGACGTGGACTTGCTTACTCCAATAGCATAAGTCGAATATACAACACATGCCAAAGATTTTTATCTCGATATCATAATATAAGGATGCATTCAAAATAGGAACCCAAGAATATCAAAATGGTATGAAATATGGAATCATTCTAGAATTAACATCGTCTGAAGCATCTAAAGCGATATACATAATCATAGACTACACACTTTTCAATTGATCGCTTTCTATTCGGAGTATAAGAGATATCACATAATATGAAGCAGTAAGAATAGAAAGGAGTGGTTTTCATGAGATGCACACTAAGTTTCAATTCCTGGATTTCGTAAAACTTTTAGTAATCTCACCGAGTATAGAAAATTACCTAGCTTAGGTTGTCATGCACAGTCAAGTAGTCACTCTTTCACACATCATTGGATCCTCTCCCCCAAGCTTATCTATAAGCGTGGTGGCATCAAATCTAACAATAAGAACATTCCCCATTTTTGAAGCTCCAAGGAACAAAAATAAAAAATAAAAGAGGGAAGAAAGAGAGAAAGGATATGAAGTGGGATCATGTATAAACTTCTTTTCTTTTCTCTTTTCTCTTTTCTTTTTTTTCCCATTTTTTCCTTTTTTTGTATATACAACTGTGATCCCAAATCAAAAGATAGAAAGATATACATGTAATTTTTTCTTTTTTTGATTTTGGGATATAGGAGCATGGACCTTTATAGCGGGGGAAAATGCCAATATAAGAATCGCTACAGGGAGATTCACCAATGATTTTAAGTATAGAAATAATGCTCAAGATATGTGGAGAAAGAAATATATGTAACACTTGGTTCACTCTATAGAATGTGCACGACAACTTTCAGCAGGGTAATGTAATCTACTCAGTTTAATCTCAGAAAGTAACCTAATCCAGTTATATCAACCTAGCATACATTCAATCAACCTGAAAGTGAAGCGTACAATTTTCATGCAATAAGAAGTGATATAAGACAAGAAAGCAGTACTCCAGATATAAGCAATCAATGCGTGAAGCCTGGTGTGTTTTCTATGAAGAGTATACAGTAAAAATCATCAGACTCAGCTAATAAAAGAGTTTCATCCATATTCATGTAACAAAAGGCGGGTTACTATCTCAAATGCATGGCAAGACATAGCATATGATATCTGAAATAAAAACTATGTCATGACAAGATAATATGCATATAAAGATAAGCTAATACCATGTCATCATCATGACAGAAAATTCATCTATAGCAAAAAGGATAAAAACAAATAAGGATAAAAGGAAAATAAAAAACTACTGTGCAATGTAGCTCACTTAAAGAAATAAGAAAAACATGATGCATGAAAAAAATGAAAAAGTGGGTGAAAATATGTGTGAAAACTAGGAAAAGTGGGAAAATGAAAATAAAAGGTGACAAAAAATAAAAAGTGCGTGAGAACTCACTCCCCCAAGCTAAAGTGCACAGTGTCCTCAATGTGCAAAGTGTGGCACACTGAGAGACAAAATATGGGTGGGGCGGGTGAGGATGCATGCATGATGAGAATAAAATAAAAATGAGATGGGTATGCAAGTGATGCATGCAAAGATCAAAATAGTACCATGTAAGTGTCCCCAAAAATACTCACTCTCTCCCAAAATGATGTAAACAGATATGAGCAAAAAGTAACCAAAACGTGTGTGGAGGAGGGGGTGCAAAAATCAGCAGGCTCAAAACATCCAGAATAACAGCAGCAAAAAAATATGAAAGGCATCCAGAGTGTGCCTAGGTGGGTGGTGGGGCACCAGCACCGTCCTGTGGCGGAGGTGGTGGTCGTGGAGGCTGCTGGGTGGGGGTGGGTGGCTGAGGCAGTCGCTCAAGAATCTGGTTCAGGCAAGCCTGAATACCAGGAAGTAACGCGACACGGGTCTGAACAGCACTGACGGTAGCAGAGAGAGCCCGAAAATCTTCTCTAAGTCCACTTACTGTCCCCTCTAGAGCACAGAGGTACTGAACTCGGGTGTCGGGGGGAGGTGGAGCAGAGGGTTGAGCAGATCGAACAGGTGAAGAGCGGGGCTGTCTCGCACGGCTACCGTAAAGGATATGTGCGACTGTGGAGTAGTGCGGTGGTGTTGTGCTCACTAAGTGACGCTCAGCCTCTGTGGGAGGCCGAGACGCAGGCAAGGTCGAAGAGGATGGAGCAGCAGTAGAATCAGAAGTGGTGACAGACGACGAGGTAGGCAGAGAGGTCAGTGACACAGACTTGGGGACAGACGTCAGACGCTCTCGGAGAAGACATCGGCAGTGGAGACCGAAGGGTCGACGGATGGGGAGACCGTGAGGTGTGCTGAAAATGACTCCCCAGGAGTCGAAAACAATAATGAGGAAAGGGTCTCCACCGCAGAGGTAAAAGAAGGCTCGCCGCACTCAACTATGGTGGGGGTGCACTCGGGGCTCACCGCAGAAATGGGATCTATGGACATGGGCACAATGGTGGTGGTGGTGTGGGTGGTGGACTCAGCTAAAGTGCTCCCGACACAGACAGAAGTGTGGACAGAGGTGTCGGGAGGTGCAGACAGGTCAGGAGCAGGCTGAGGTATCACAGGGTCAAGGGGTGGAAGGAGGGGCTCCTGCTGAGCACCCTCAGGCTCAAGCACGTACGCGGCGGGGATAAGGAGATCCATCGCTGGAATCCACTCCCCACCTGCGGGTCCAATATGCGTCCGAGCAGGGCTCGGCAGAATCATGTAATCGGTGCCATGGAGACCGTGTAGCCACACCAAGTGGTGCTGACCATGAGGACAAAGCATCCTCATCCAGGCCATAACATCTATGGAAAAAGAAGTGGGGCCTGGGGGTCTCAGCAAACCAGCAGGGAGGTCAACTCCGCACAAAAGGGCCAAGAGGGTAATCAGACCGCCGCAACAGATGGGCGTCCGAGCGCCGACAGAAATAATGATGCGATCGATGTACCAACTGGCAATGTCAATCTCGACGACGGGGACCAAAACGTCTCCTCCTCGCTCGTAGGCCCACGATCGTGTCATCGTGTAGAGCATGTAGAGCTCTGGTGTCGACATCGTCCCTGACTCATACCTCGCAAGAAAAGTGGTCGCCATAAGGCGCTGTGCAATGCGGAGGCATGTGTGGAGGCTGGCAGAGGCCTTGGCCCGACTAGGGTCAAAGGCGAGGGGAGAACCCGTGATACGTGTCCAAAAAGCATGCGTGTCGAATGACGGGGGTGGGATGTGCGTGGGACTGTAGGCTCGGTCAGGGTCCAGGACGGCGGGCCATTGGAAGAATTCTCTAAGCATGTCAAGAGTGACCTCACACTCTCGATCCATCAGACGGAAGGAGCATCCTCCAGGGGTCCGGTCAATAGAACTAAGGACCTCTAGTGTCGGGCGGATGTAAGTGTCTACCGACACCGATACGAAATCACGCCACCCCACGTTGTCATACAACTGGAGCAGCCCCTCTAGTACCCCTAGGTGCTCAAAGTCAGCGAGATGCACAAACCTAGTGGGTACAATCGAGCGATGGGAGATACACTCAAATCTGGCACGCTGAGCGTCGTCTCTGAATGTAATCCCCATCGCATCGATAGCGGGGGCGGGTGGTGCCTGTGGTGAAATGGGTGCGGCAGGAGGCGGCTGTGTGGGTGGTGGTGGGCTAGATGGAGGGGAGTCTGCCCTAGCGGAAGAGGAGCTAGGATCGCCTGACCTCTTCAGCTTGGAAGCGGGCTCCCGAGTACGTGGCCTAAGACATGGGGGCATGGAGCCCGTGAGTCGTGCCCACCCAAATGATATGCGGATTGCTACAAAAATGCAACGAGTATACATGAGCACAACACGAGAGCAAATAAGTGTAGTGTGCGAAGAATCGCCTCCTCCGTGGAGTTCTAAAGCGTCTTGAATCTCCCCCAAGCTCCCCCAAGCTCCCCCAAGCTAGCCTGAAAAACAAACAATCGAATCATCGATGTATATCAATATATATGGGGGGAGATGGGGTATAGTAGATACATATAGGAATTAATTTAAATTTGGGGCATAAAGGGCATACGGTGTGGAGAAATGGGCGAGAAATTGGGGTTTTGGGGTTCAATGGAGGAAGTGCAGCAGCAGGGAGGCGGCGCCGGCGGGTGCGTGCGGCGGAGCGACGTCGGCGACCGGTATGGGTGGTCGGCGACGGCGGTGGGGGCAGCTCGGGCAAGGAGAGGCAGGGATCGGGCGAGGGGAGTCAAAGAGGCTCAGGTGCTGTGGAGAAAAATTGGGAATTTTGTGTGCTCGAGATTCGTGCAGCGCCCGCTGAGCTATATAAAGTTGGGTCACTCGGTCGAGTGACGCGTTCACTCGGCCGAGTGGCTCAGTGTGGAATTTTTTTCGAAAATCTCCCTATACTTACGACTCGGCCGAGTAGCTTTTCCTACTCGACCGAATGTACAAGTTCCACTCGGCCGAGTGGCAAGGCCACTCAGCGATTATGAAGCGTGTAGGGTATCAGATTCACTCAGCCGAGTAACATAGTCACTCGGCCGAATGGCAAATAAATACTGTAAACTATAGAAAATTACAGAGAGTGTGTCTGTAGGATCTTCCCTGATCAGTACTCTACTCGGCCGAGTAGAGTCTTCACTCGGTCGAATGAAAAGTTCATTCGGCCGAGTGACTTGCTGTTTTCTGCGCTGACTCTCTGTTTTTACGCCTCCCTCTTTGTTTTTGAGTCACTTTCTGTTTTTCTCGTCCCCGTTAGTTTCTTCCTCCTCCTGAGGCCTAAGTACGTTTCTGGAGTGCTCTCCCTTGCCATGGTCATCCTCCATGTAAGTGATTTCTCGTTCTCCATCTCCTGTCATGAAAAATAGAGCCCGTTGTCGCGATTTTTATTGACTCTAGACTCTAAACACCAAGAAAGATCTAAAAAAAATAGAATTCAACTGGAAAAAATATAAAACCATCAGGTTGCCTCCCGACCAGCGCTCGTTTAAGGTCTTGAGCTCGACCCCTTAAGATATTCGTTTAGTGCGCAATATTCGGCGCATGTGAGATGCGCCCGTCAAACTTGCCAGGAAGCACACTTGGATTCAATTGTTGATGTTTGTGGGCATTCCTTGGCTTCCCCTCATCATGGGTAGTGTTGGGGGATAAGTCCCCCAAGCTTGAGCTTGTACCATTCTTTTTCTTCACCGGTGATGATACTTTCTTGTCCGGTGGAGCTTTCTTCAAATTGTTGGCCGTGGAGAGCTTGCATAGCTCCCTAATTCTTGTGACATCAGCGTCGTCTTTGTCATCAACCATAGATTGGTTCGGCGGGTCCTCTAACTTTTCTCCATTGCTAGAAAATTGGCCTTCTTCAAAGCTGTCATCGTGCAAGGCACCAATAGAATGTGGTATAGCTTCATCAATCACCTCATCAAGGAGGTCCACGTAATCCATTTCCTCTTGGTAGGGCATATGCTTCATTGCTTTAGGGATATGGAGCTCTACCTCGATGTTTCTGACATTTAAAGACAAGGTGCCCTCTCTCACGTCAACTATCACGCCGGCGGTGGCTAAGAAGGGGCGTCCAAGAATTAGCGATGTATCGCTCTCCTAGCTGATGTTCATAATTACAATGTCACATGGCAATCAAATTCCTCCCGGTACTTGGAGCGGTATGTTCTCTGCAATTCCCACCGGCCTAGTAACCCGACCATCCGCTAGTTGTATTCTCATATCCGTCGGCTTCAAGTAGGTCCTCGTATTCAATTTCTTAAACATACTTAGGGGCATTAGGCTCACACTTGCTCTCAAATCTACCAAAGCCTTTTGTAGTGGGACTCCTCCGAGTGTGCATGGAATACGGAAGCTTCCAGGATCTTTGAATTTTGTGGGCTCCTTCTCCTTCCGGGTGAACCATGTACTTTGCTCGGCGAGCATTATCTTCTCCTTTCTCTTCTTTCCCGAAATCAAGTCTTTCAAGAATTTGGCATATGACGGGATCTCTACAATAGCATCCAAGAAAGGTATATTGAGGCTTACTCCCCGCAAGTACTCACGGAATTTGGCTAGCCGCTTCTCAATCTTAGCTCTTGCCAACCGTTGTGGAAAGGGCACCTGTGGCATGTAGGTGCGCTCCTCGCGCGGCTTCACAATTTTAGAATTTTCACCTTCTTGCGGCTCTTTCGGGCACTCCTCCTTGATCGCCGGCTCCTTGTCATCCAAAATTTGCTCCACGGGCTCCTTGGTTTGAACCATGGCGGGAGTAGTATCCTTCCTTCCCCGAGTAGTAACCGCCACTACCGCATTGATGTGGCCGGTATTTCCCCGTGGGTTTGGCTCCGGTTGAGCCGACAATTGTTGAGTATTTTTGTTAAGCAACGTAAGTTGCTCCGCTAGTTGTGCCACGACGGTATTGAGAGATTCTTGTTGAGCAGTCAATCTAGCATTTAACTTCTTTTACTCCACCATGAATTCTTCCACCCTAGCTTCATGATCCGACCTCGGTGGTGCTTGTGGTGGGTTTGGAGCTCTCTACCATTGATTATAACCCGGTGGCCTATATGGTCCCGCTTGTTTCCTAGGCGGGTAGCTTTGTTGTGGTGGCCCTCTCGATTGATATTGAGGTTGCGGAGGTGGAGACCGAGCTTGGGGTTGTTGCGGTGGTGGGGGGT
This sequence comes from Scilla litardierei, assembly GCA_030789695.1. Classification (NCBI taxonomy): domain Eukaryota; kingdom Viridiplantae; phylum Streptophyta; class Magnoliopsida; order Asparagales; family Asparagaceae; genus Scilla; species Scilla litardierei. The sequence continues at coordinate 372,515,892 of CM061142.1, forward strand.
TCAAAGCTCCATCATTATCATCATATGAGAAGCCCGGATGATTCCTCGTGGCCGGGTTGGCCCAATAACCGGTGTTCCCCGCAACATATTGGACTTTCTCTATAGCACCCTCTCCTTGCTCTCCTCCAATGAACATAACTTGAGATTGGTCTTGCCAATCGCTCATATTGCCTCCCGGTGTAGATGTGGCGGGAGTTCCATGCGGCTCGGTAATTAACTTCTCCAATCTCTCCACGACCTTGTGGAGAGAGTCAAACTTCGTAGAAAGCTCCGCTACGGCCTTGGCCTCATAAATGCTTGTTGGCTTCAAGGAGGATGAAGAATGTCCTCTCTCGTCACCCCATTGTTGGTTGTTAGAGGCCATCTCCTCTAGTAGGGCTGTAGCTTCATCCGGTATCTTAGATAGAATGGCTCCATTAGCGGTTGCATCTATGATTTGCTTGGTGCCCGGTTGGAGTCCATTGTAAAAGCTATGTACTAGCTCCCATGCTTCAATGCTATGAAGGGGGCATTGGTGTTGGAGATCTTTAAAGCGCTCCCATGCCTCAAATAGAGTCTCCTGTGGTCCTTGCTTGAAGGACATGAGCGCGCTCCTTATCTTGACGGTCTTGGATGGTGGGTAGAATTTGTTCACAAAAGCACTCGCCAACTCATCCCATGTAGTAAAGATCCCCTTCGCTTGCGTCCTCAACCAATATAAAGCTTTGTCTTTGAAAGTGAATGGGAAGAGGCGCAGTCGGATAGCATCGACAGGTACACCGGGCATATGAAAGGTGGCACACTTGGACAAGAATAATTGAAGATGGTAGTGTGGATTCTCATGGGAGTTCCCATGGAATGGGTCTTGTTGCATTAAGACCACAAGTCCCGTTTTGAGCTCGAAATTCTTGTCCACCGCTAACTCCGGCATCGCAATGGATAAAGTAGTAGAAGTGGTCTTAGGCCGAAGCCTATCTCTGATAGATATTAGCCTAGCCATGCGTGCCGCTAATTCCTCCGGTGTCTCCTGTCGGTTCATACAATCGTCCTCTATAGCAAGTCTTCTCTCCGCTCTAAGCCTCCTTTCAGTACGCTCGATCTCCGGGTCAAATAATAGGTCTTCTTGATGCTCCGTCGATCTCGTGTACATGCACAGAAAAATAGGGCTTCGATGGAATTGTTAGCACGATAGAGGAATAAAAAGATAAAAATAATAAAACAAAAAGAAATAACTAAGTAAGAAAATAAAATACTGTCGCCTCCCCGGCAACGGCGCCAAAAACTTGATCGCATCCGAATATACACCCGAAAAACAACTTGTAGTCTTATCGCAAGCGCACGGTGTAGTGGCGAGTGGGTATCGAACACAGGGAAGACAAATGACAATATCTTACTTCGATTATCTAGCTATCAAGAGAATAAGAAAAGTTTTGATGTAATAGTCACAATCGTTCAAATAGCAAGAAATATCAATATAATAAAAGGCGTCTAGGGATTGGAAAATCCCCACTACGTACCATTTCTTATCCTTGTGAATCATAAACTTCATTGTTGCTAAGCTTGAATATAGTTGAACTAGTCGCAACTTAATGTAGAACCAAGCTCACGCTCTCGCGCTATTGCCGATCTATATCAAACCTAGAATAGAGCCCACTCTCGTGCAAACCCTATCCTAAGCCGCTAGCATGAAGATCGACATCATCGTCCAATCGCATCTCGAGCCCACTCTCGTGCAAACTCGAGCTACGATCTAGGTTATGATAGTTCGTATTCGTCCAATCTCTTACAAACGAATATTAGTATAGATTTATAATTAAAAATCCTAGCTTTGGTCCAATCTCTTGCAAACCAAATCTAGAGAACTTCAATTATCCATCTAAATCGAATATCTAGGCCTTCCTATCAATTGGGATCCAATCTCTTGCAAATCCTAATCGATATGAATTCCTAGCTACTCGTAATAAATCGATCACAACCTAACAATTATCAATTCTAGCAACAATTCTATAAATTCATCACAATTCAAAGATCGGGTCCATAGGATTCATCCCATGCCCTAGAACGACATAACTACTCACTAATCATCATGAAAATCTCAGAACTAATAGATGGAATCATAGCACAATTCATTGCAAATAAGAAACAATTCATAAAAATGAGTTTTTTAACAAGAAAGAACAAACCAATAATGTCGCCAATGATCTCCAGCTGAGATTTTACAAAATAATAGCCGTCAAAAACCTAATAGAAATCTCTAAAAAATAATTCAAGTCTCTCCTAAAACTAGGGTAAAAACTAGGTTTAAATACAAGCCGAAATCGTCCAAAAAATCGTGACAAAAATGCCCCTGCGCTGCCCAGAATTCGCATTCCTAGCAGCAGTCGGAGAGGGTCACTCGGTCAAGTGACCCTTGTCACTCGCCCGAGTGACAAACCCTGTAAAATAACAGTAAATTCGGGGTTTTCAGGGGTCTGTCTCTCGGGGTGGCTCAGCCGAGTAGTCTTCTTCATTCGGCCGGGTGAGCAATCATGCTCGACCGAGTGGGCTTCCTCTGAAATTCCAGTAAGTTGGCAGCTTCTCTGGACGAATTCTCTGTACCACTCAGGCGAGTGAGCTTTCTCACTCGATCGAGTGGACTTCCTTACTCGGTCGAGAAAACATGGAAAATCTTCAGTGCGCATCCGTTTCACTCGGGTGAGGGTGATCCTTCACTCGGTCGAATGAGCAGTCTTGCTCGGCTGAGTGAGGTGCTCCTGAGCTCATTTCTTCTCCTTTTCGCCTCCTCGTCGATCCTATGGAATTCCTTCTTCTTCCGCTCATCCTTTATCGCTGATAAGTCCTTCAATAAGCTGTGAGTGACACTTCGAAGTGCGTGAAAATCCTCTGATCTCATTTTCGCTCCAAATCGCTCCATATTTCCTGAAATACGACAAAAACAAGAAATAGTGAAAAGCATCGCAATATCGTCGAATAATCACGGAAAACACAATATGGGCGATCAAAATGTAATGAAAACATGCAGAAAAAGGGTGTAAAATATAGAGTGATCTGTGGCAATGCTGGTGATGAGTCCTCCGCAGCAGATAGATGATCTGGGAGCGGCTATAGTGTGAAGAAATCTCTGCATAAGCCAAGACCCAGCATGTAGGAGAAACTGGGGGACCAAGACGTTGCCCTCACAGAGGACACGGCCATGTGTAGTACACCATAGGAAAAATAGCTCATCCTAAAAGACCTGTCCAGTCTCGTATCAGCAGAAAAGTGTGTTCGCGATAATGCGATGCACGATACGGAGGCCAGGATGTATGATGCTAGATGCATTAGCTCGAGTCTTTAGGAAGACATCGAGCCGGGTGATCTGGAACCAAAAATGGTTCGCATCAAACTTTCGGGTGTAGGGGTGATTGTTCTGGATGGCTATGGGCTCGAGTGCTCTGGGCCACCTAAAGAGCAGGTTCAAGGAGTCTTTGAAAAGACCATACTCCTTGTTCATGATCCTAAAAGAGAAACCTGTGGGGGTAAACTCTAAAGGTGGCTAGGAACTCTAGAGTGAGTCTCATATACGTCCTAGCCTCACACTGCAGGATTACCTCCCATCCATGATTTTGAAGGAGGGTGCTGATGATATCCAAGAGGCCTAGGACAGACAGAGCCGGGACACTATGAAATTTAGTGGGGACGATCGCATGAGAGTTCATCGAGTTGAATTTTGTGCGCTCATCCTCACTAAGGAAGTTGCTGCCTATTGTGTCTAACTGAGGGGCGTGGAGTGGTTCACCGCCCCTCTCCCTAATGGAATGGATCCGGGCAATATCGGCTTCGAGAGCCGTCGTCTTTTGACGCTTTTTCTTGCCCTGGGAGGGGCTATTGACCGTGCTCTTCTTTTTGTGCTCATGGGGAGGCATCGTGAGAATGCATGAGGGATGCAAAGTAAATGCAATATAAGTGTGTGCAACTCACGCGAAGATCGACCAATTTCAACGACAAAGAATCTAAAACTAAAGAGATGAGGAGCAAAGTTACCCAAAATGATGCTCCTCGCTGAAGTAGATTCTCGCAATGGTCGTAGATTAGTTCCCCCAAGCTATCCCAAGCCTAGAATTCCCTTGATCGTATCCTGCATCGATTGGGGTTTCAAAAACCTTAAAAATCCGAATGCCCTAGGGTTGGTTGAAATGGAAATGGGATGAAGAGGGTGGAGGGGAGTTTGGATGAGGGTGAGTGAGGGTTTGGGAGATGATTAGAAGGGATTTGAGGAGTTTGGGAGGGATTGGGAGAGGATCGTATCGTTTGGGAGAGAGGGGAAGTCGAAACGTTTCGGACGAAAATGAAATGAACGGGTCATTTAGGGTTTTTATAGCTTATATAAACATTTTACGTGGGCCGCGTGGAAGGTTAACGCAGCCATGTAAAATGTTGTGGAGGTTAAGGTTGACACGGCTGCATCATCTAAAAAATGCGGGCAGTGTAAGCTCTGGCTGTTTGAATGATGTTGTGTTGAAAATACAGAGAGTTTGGCGGTATGTGTTATTTAGAATAATGCGGCCGTGTCGTTTGTCTAAATTGAGAAATCGACGCGGCCGCGTCCCCTAAATTGACACGGTTCCGTAAGCTCTGAGAAAATTTTTGTTTTGGCCCCTAAATTCCAGAGACATTCACGGGCCGTGTTGATGAGCATGACGCGGGCGTATCATCTGTCTCTCTCCACATCATCCACGTGGCCGCATGGACAAAGTGACGTGGCGGCGTGGACAAAGTGACGCGGCCGTGTGGGGTCCATTCCTTCACAACTTCTCCTTCTTCTTTTTCTCCTGCAATCAAAGACTTAGTCAATTTCTTAGGGTTTTGGGGATTTATTAGAGAACTAAAATCTAAATTAATCTAATCTAAAATAAATATGAAAATAAAATGGAAAATCTAAGTAGAAAACGCTCGGGTTGTCTCCCAAGAAGCGCTCGTTTTAAGTCGTAAGCTCGACTCCCTATTTGATTTTGTCATGGTGGTTTAGGGTGGAGAGATCTAGAATGTGGCCATCTACATGATTCGCCTTGTTTCTCAGCTCCTTGTGGACTTCCTCATGCTTCTTCTTGTCTTCGGGATCTAGTGGATACGATCGCGATGGTTTCTCCTTTAGATTTATCTCAGCGGTCTCTTCATGATCCTCCATCATTGCTAGTGATGTGTCCATATTTTGCGTCATTTTCATATCATATTTCCATCACATTACATATCATCTCCACGTCCAAATCCCACAGTTTACTGCGATTTTGGTATTTCTGACGATATTTCGAGTTTCGTAGTAATTTTGAGTTTTCAGGGATTTTGGAGCGATTTGGACCCCCGCCTGGGTTTGGACACATCCGACGTGCTCATGAGCTTGTTGGCGGAGCTCTAGGGGAGTTCACCGTGTTCTCGGAGCTGTTGGAGGAGAGAAGGAGGAGAAGAAGGAGAAAGAAGAAGGAGACAGAGAGAGAGGCAGGTGCAGCAGCATTTTCCCAGAAAATGCTCGGCCCGAGCAGCTGCTGCTCGGGCCGAGCCATGACACGCTGCAGATACGGTTGACTCAGGCCAAGCATCTCATCTGCTCGGCCAGATAGCGCACCCTGAGTAGTCCCTGAGCACACCCCGAGCAACCGACCGAGTCATCCATTCCGAGCCCGAGCAGCATGCGAACCGGGCCGAACCACTGGCCGAGCAGCTCTGACTCGGGCCGAGTCACATACTCGGCCGACACTTCCTGGGGCATTTTTGGAAGATTTTTGAATGCGCGATGTGCACGATTTTGGGTAGCTGAAGCTCACGACTGTGGGCTCAGCGTAGGGAGGCTATTCTGAGTTTTGTTTAGGAATTTTTGAAGAGAGCTTTTGGGCGATTTTTGGAGGAATCTTTTGGGATTAATTTTTGTAGTGAAATTCTAGATCGTTAAGTGAAGATTGTTGCTTTCCGCTCTTCTCTGGATTTGTTCTTCGTTCTTTCTCACTGTAAGCAATTTTTAGCCCGAATTTCTTTTATTGCAAAAAAATGTTTTCCTATGCGAAATTGATATGTTTGTGCGTTCCGATCACCGTGAGTGAGTAGATCCTTTCTAGAGCCGATGGGTGAACCCTAGGATTTTAGGGGGAAAATGTAGATCTAGATCCCAATATTGAATTGGGGATTTAGGGTTTGACCGGCGCCCCGTTTACGGTTTGGGCACGGTGTCGTTTTACCGCAAGTGCACGGTTAGTGTAGGGTGCGGGTTTATCGAACTCAGGGAGGTGGATGGCTTGAGTGGATACTAGCCTCGCCTAGGTCATGTGCTAGCTACGCGGATAATATGGGTGGAAGTGTAGAAATAAAAGAAAGAAATAAAAAGACACGAAGTGAATCCCCGCTAACACGGGCTAGAGCACTTATGACACTCGGCATCACTCCCAACACTTCATGGTCAGAGGCGGTCTTTCTCCCGCCAATGACAATGAAACACCCCCGCGTAACCCTAATGGCCAAATAGGTCAAATGTGAATTCTAGCAATACATCGAAGTGGATCTTGACTGGACAAGCACCGGACCCCAATCCCCAACACAACTAGTGTGTTGCCGTACGAATTGGACCCACATATAAACAACTAACAGATTTTGAATCTCCAATCCAATACAAGACTTATTACATAAGAAAACCTAATCTAACCTAATCTAAACTCACAAGAGAAAGGGGAAAAAAACCCAAGAAAAACCAGCGGTGTGCGAAAGACTTTCGCCCGGGTCGGAAGGGTTGTATTCCGGTAGATCCTACCGAATCCGTAGATAACCCGTACTGAGATCGTGCCCATGGTCTGTGGAATCGATGTGCTTAAAGGGTATCTAGGGATTCGAATAGGGAAATCGACAGATCCAATCAAGGCATGTGACCATGCCCAGCTCGCACCCTGAAGGGATCCGTCGATGAACTATAATGCGACGTTGACGGCTACCGCCATTGCGTCAACGAGAGCCGCCGGAAAACCCCGCAATTCTAACCCACGAGAGTGGTACGAATTGGGGGAATTAATTCCCTAACCCCAATGCAATTAGGGGATTCTATCTAATATCAACCCCCAACGATCCTAGCGGGGATCACTAAAGCCCTAGTCCCTTTTATTATTGTACACACCAACCACTATCAACCCAGTTCATTCTCACTCCGACCGCTACATTACTTCTAGACTTAGAAACAGACTGAGATTACCACGGACACTATCACCGTCCCTGTGGGATCTGACTATCTTATATACTATAACTTGACATCGTCCGCTTGCGGATTGAACCCGAAGTTTTAGCCTAGGAGCCATATCATGCCTGGCGATCGTGACACTGCTAGGTGGGTCCTAGGTGTAGATTGCGGGCGCGTCAAGTTTTTGGCGCCATTGCCGGGGACGGCAATAGTGTTTTTATCTCAGTTTGTTTTTATATTGAGAAGTTTGCTAGCACTCTTACCATCCCTTATCTACCCATCATTTTTATTCTCTTTATTTATTGCAGTGCTACTGACGGTGTTTTTTCTGAGCTTTGTTGGTGCATGAACACCCGTCACAAGGGGACTTCCAGAGAATTATTGTTCGATCCTGAGATGGAAAAGACAGCCCGGGCTTTAAGAGCCTCTAGCAGAAGCTCATCTCCATCAGCTCAGATGGGAGAGAATCCTCCTTCTCCTCCTCCACGCACTGGGTCCATCAGGGACCATATGAAACCGACCTTTGGGAATAATTCCTCGGTTCTTAGACCGCAGCTGACGGCGGCAACCTTCGAGCTTAAGACGAGATTAATCAATCTTATGCAGCATGATCCCTTCCATGGGCATCCTTATGAGAACCCTAACCATCACATTGACTCCTTCTTGGCCAAGTGCGATACATTCAAGGCGAAGGACGTCAGTGATGATGCAGTAAAGCTGCGACTGTTCCCGTTCACCTTGAGGGACAAGGCCTCATACTGGCTCCAAGCTCACCCTCCCAACCACTTCACTACCTGGGAGAAGCTCACGCTCACATTCGTGGATAAGTTTTATCCACCATCAAAGACGGTCCGGATCAGAGGGGCCATATCCAATTTCAAGCAGTTCCCCCCAGGAGTCGCTTTACGAGGCTTTGGAGAGGTTTAAAGACCTCCAACATCAGTGCCCCCACCATGGAATCCAGCCTTGGGATTTAGTGCAGAGATTCTACAACAGGCTCCAACCTAGCACTAAAATGATTATTGATGCTGCGGCGCAGGGTGCCTTATTGGATAAGTCTCCTGAGGAGACCATTGATCTTCTGGAGCACATGGCTGCCAACACCCAGCAGTGGGGTGATGAGAGGACTGTGATCACCTGGAACCCTGAGGTCAAGGCTGCTAGTCACCTGGACTCCCACATAGAGAACCTGTGCAAGCAGGTGGCCCGTATTGAGCAGCGCCTGGACTCCCTCCCAGCGTCACCCAGCACCTCCTACCATCCTGCTGAGGAGTATGTAGATCCGGGGTATATCCCTGCTGAGGGTCATTATGAGGGTGCTAAGACATCCGAGACTGTTCAGTACGTCCAGGGAGAAGGACGGAATCAGTGGCAGCATCCGGCTGCCAGGAATCACCCATGTTTCTCATATGGAAATCCAAGCGGAGGGCTGCAACCTCCGCAGTTTCAGAGGCCACCACCTCCCCAGCAGCAGTAGCATCAGCAGAGCCAGCAGTAAGGCGGCTTTAGGCCAGCTAGGCCATATAGGACACCAGGATATCAGTACAACCGGCCACCTCAGTAAAATTTTGCACCGACTCTTCCAAAGTCAAATCTTGAATCTACGTTGGAGACTTTTATGAGCGGCCAGATTCAGTTCAACCAAGATACATCGAACCCGTTTAAGAGTATCAACTCTTCACTCGACGAGCTGAGAGGGCAGATGTCCTAGTTGCTAAAGAACCAAGGGAGACTACCCTCCCAGCCGGAGACTAACCCCAGAGCTCAAGCAAACGCCGTGGTTTCAGTGACCACGTGAGGAGGACGGGTGACCGACCCAGTTATGGTCCCGGTGCTTAGCAAGGAGAGGACCACCATTGAAGAAGTTGCTGATGACAGTGCCAGAGTTGAGGCCACTGAAGGGCCTATCGCTACTGAAGAGAAGACGGATACGCCTCCCATCATGCCTGCTACTACTCCTCCACCCACTGATGCATCTAAGTGCAAAGCCTCCAGGCCTCCTCCTCCGTATCCTCAGAGGCTCGCCCAAGACAAGTTGGAGAAAAAGTACTCCAAATTTATGGAGTTACTGAAGGGGATTCAGCTGAATATCCCATTCATTGATGCCATCACCGAGATCCCGGTTTGTGCTAAATTTCTAAAGGATCTCATCACGGGGAAGTGAAGGCCGGAGGAAATCAAGTTGTTGGAGGATTCCACCTCCATTATCAAGAACCATCTCCCTCGGAAGCTGCCGGATCCGGGGAGCTTCACCGTGCCTTGCTCCATCAGAGGAATGCCAATCAGCAGAGTGCTAATTGATCTAGGGGCTAGCATTAGCCTGATGCCCCTTTCTATCTTCAGAAGACTCCAGACAGGAAGCGAGCTGGAACCTACTAGCATATCAATCCAGCTCGTCGATCAATCTATCACCTACCCAGTTGGGATAGTGAGGGACGTCATCCTCCAGATACCTCCAGGATTATGCGTCCCGGTTGATTTTGTCATCATGGACATGCCGGAGGGAGGAATCTCTCAGCTAATACTCGGTCGCCCCTTCATGGCGACGGCCGGGGTGCTTATAGACGTCCTAGAAGGAACCCTCTCCCTCAATGTGTGAAATATTGAAGCTGAGTTCCGGCTGCAAAAGCCGATGAAGGAGTGTGCCCATGTGGAAGGGGCTAGTTATCTGGAGTTTTTGGAGGAGGAAGTGATTGAAGACTTTTTTGCTGAAGGGGTCATGAAGGACCCGGTTAAAGCAAGCATATACAACGACGATGATCCAACCTACAACAAAGCGGTCGCCGCGTACATCCAAGTATTGGATGAGGAGTTTCAACACCGTCAAACAAATCATCTATCATCGGAGGCAACATCTTACAAGGAGGAGAGTGTTGGAGTAAGCAGAGGTCAAACGCCACCGAATTGCACCGCCCCGAAGAATGACGCGCGACCACCGCACACGCCAAGCGAGAATTGATACATCATAGGGAGTCGAGCGCATGATTGAAAACGAGCGCTTATTGGGAGGCAACCCAATTCCGTAGATTTTGAAATTTCTTTCCCATTTTCTTATTTTTCCTATTTTTATTTTGTGTTTTAGGTAAAATCGTAAAAATTATAAAAAGTTTTGACGAGTTTGTGTTTCGTGTAGGATGGAACATCGGGGGCATGCACATGGACATTATAAACGGAAGAAAGCTGGAGGAAGATAAAGAAGTTGAAGATTTGAGAAGGAAATGAAAGGGAAAGAAGGCAAAAGGAGCTACAGGAAACTCGGCTCGAGTAGCTCAGCTGATCGGTCGAGTCGAGCAGACACGGATACTTAAGCTCGGCCCGAGCAGCATCCTACTCGGTCGAGTTTTACATGCTGAAGAATTTGGAGCGAAACTGTCACTCTGCCAACCCGGGCAGAGCACGTTGACTCAGACCAAGTAGGATATGACTCACCCTGAGCACAGACCTGCTCGGTCGAGTACTACAGGGAGCCCAAGTAGGAGCAAAAACGTCACTCTGTTGACCCGAGCGGAGAATAATTGGCTCGGCTTGAGCAGCAAACGACTCGGAGGGAGTATTTCGTTTAAAATTTTTACGTCAACCCGAGCCAAGCAGTACATCTACTCGGCCCGAGTCTCATCGTTTTATTTAAAATTTCTCTTGACTTCGACTCGAGCTGAGCTACTCATCGACTCGGCCCGAGTCAAATCGGGTTTTACTACGCCACCCGCTTCTTTTAATCCCGCTGTTAAATTTCTTTAACCCTAACATTTTCCCCCCTCCCGAAAATCCCCCCCGAGTCTCCCCCTAACCCTGCTCGTTCGCCTTAACCCCCACCGCCTTTCATCCCCGGTCTCCGCCGCCGTCTCCACCGCCTTCATCGACGCTCGCCGGTAAACCCCCCCTCTCCTCTCCATCCCCCTTCTCTATTCCCCTGCCGCCTCCCCGTCTTTCCCCCCACTCCGACCTACGCTACGGTGGCTACCGTCGACGGTGCCACCGCCGTCGACGGCGTCGCCGTCCACAACCCCCCCATCAGAACCCCCCTCTCCCCTGCTCCCTCTCCCGTCATCAAACCCCCATCAGAACCCCCCCTCATCACCCAGCTAAGGCGACGGTGCCGTCGACGGCTCCACCGCCGCCGACGGCGCCGATCACCACCCCTCCGATAAACCCCCCCACCTACCGCTCGCCTGACAAACCCCCCGTTACACCCCCACGGCCAAAATCTTCCCCTATCTCGCCGATCACCCCGGCTGCGATTCGCCTTCCCCGAGTCGTGCCCTAGAGCACGACTCGTTTCGCTACCCGCCCCAAGTCGATCGCTCGTTCCACCACATCCGCCCTGAGTCAATCGACTCGGTCTACGATCCACCCCGAGCCCCCTACCCCCTGAACCCAAAACCCAGGACGAGCAGCAGTCTGCTCAGCCCGAGCCACAGTGAATTCTCAATTTTCCAATTTCTATTCGATTTTCTGACGTTTTGATGGTTTCATTTGGTAGGTACTCTGTTCTTACGACAGTAGCAGTTGCGTGGATCTGCTTGGTGGATCTTTCACGCATCCACATTACCCGCACACTCGGTACACTCTTTCCTTGCTTTATTTTTCGTACCGTATTATTTTTCTGCTTGCGTCGCCATGGTCCGCACTCGCGGATCGATGACCCTTCCCATCCGTGGGAAGAGGCCGTCTTCTGACCCATCCTTTTCACATCCACATCGCCGTGCACGTACCACTTCCACTACCACACCCACTGTCACCTCCACCATCCCTGCCACTATCACCACTACCGCCGCTACCATCCCCTCCACCAGTGCTCCCATTCCATCATCTTCTATCCCCTCCACCACCTCTGTCGCATCGCTACCACCCTCCTCACCCCCTAGTGATGACCCCACAGCTTCCATCCCCACCCACGACATCACCTTCCGCGATAGAGCGCACAGATTGCGCTATGCTAGGCTGCACTAGCGCCGTCTTATCCCTACAGTTTTCGTTCATGTTCCGGCCCTTACGTCCCTATGCATTCTTCAGGGTGTCCACCACCTTTACCAGGCGATCGGTTTCGACCGATTCCTGGGAGTTCACGCCCCCACATACACCCGCCTAGCCCTTGAGGGACTTAGCTCCATCACTTTCACCGACGCAGGTGACGACATTATCTTTCGACTCCTGGATCACGATTATACAGTCACTTTCACTATGATCCGGGACTATTTGCACTTTCCTGCCGTCCCTGACCCTAGGGCAGCTTTTTCCCCTACCCACGACCTAGACGACTTTCACGCCCGCACATTTTGGCAGCGTATTTCTGGACTGCCTGAGTACCGCCCCAGCCGGGTGAAGGCATCGTGCATTGTGCACCTGTGCCTTTGCTACGCTCAGAGGCACAACGTGCACACTATTTTGCAGACCTGAGGTCGGGACTATGTCCCTCACTGAGCTTACCCACCTTTGGGGTCTGACCCGACCTCGTAGACTCCACCCGGATGGCTCCGCGAGACCATTCATGCTGTCTGACGCTGCTTCCTGGCTATGTTAGAGATTCTACCAGACAGCCACCTCTTACCATGCCACGGATATTTGCTGCGGTGGTTTCTTCACCATTTTCGCTAGGACGCTTGGTATCCCCCTACCCGATGACTTGCACCGCCCTCCTGGCCCGACACGGCTCACCACTGGCGTGCTCGAGCACATGCAGATTCTCTGCCCCTATGGTGCTCGTCACTGGTGCTACCTTGTCGGCACAGGCCACAACACCCATATGATCCTTCCTACCCCTCACCTGACACATATTCCTGCTGTCCAGCTCGACTGTCTTATTCATCAGGTTTTCCCACTTTCCCCCATTCATGACCTGGAGCCCCCAGGAGCACCGGTCGAGGCTGCCACCGATGACCATGGCCACCACTCCTCTGAGTTCGAGCTCCTCGATATATCCGCCTTGGTTGCCGGTCTCACTGTTCCTCCCGCTCACACATCTTCAGGAGCCGCCTCTTCCACCGTCATATCTGCTGTTTCTACGGTCGTTGAGTCGTCGGGGACTGTCCTCACTTCCTGCCCCGACACTCATATCACTTCTACCGATGTATCTGTTCCTGAGGGCACAGATCTACCTCTTTCTGACGATGTTGTAGATTTGGATGCTCCCTCACTCGACCCTGTCCCCACCCTCCCCCCTCTCTCGGAGCTTATGGCTTCTGCCCCACTGCTTGGCACCACCTTCGCCTCACCGTCGGTCGTTTTCACAGAGTCTATCGCGACTTCTGTGTCGATGACAGCTCCAGATTTTCTCACTAGCTCACCCTCGCCCACATTCCACGCTCGGCCCGGTGCCTCGACTGCATCGGGCCGCTTATCACGAGTAGTGACCTACCGATATGCCACTCGTACCCACCCCGAGCCTCGATCCTCTGACTCTCGCTTGACCGCCCTCGAGGAGTTGACCTCCAGCCTACAGCGGGAGTTCGACGACTTTTGCCACGAGTCTAGGACACACAGATCTAGGGTAGAGTCGGATCTCACATCCATTCTCGACCTGTTGAGACACCGTGGCCTGCCTACAGTGATACTTGCTCACCCTCCTCCTCCTAGGCCGTCTACTGTGCTGACCCTGCACAGCTCAGTTCTTCACTCCCGCAGGCTTCTGACGAGCCTGCGTCTTCCGCCCTAGAGCCGTCAGCCACAGTCGATCCTCTCACAGCCATGGTCCAGTACTCTTTCGATCCTTCCTCCTCCACCATAGACCCCTCCTACAGCCCTCCCCACGTGTCCCAGCCACCAGACTCACCACCCACCAGCACGGGTCCACAGCAGAGGGACCCATCACCACCTCCAGAGTGTGGTGCCTCTGCTTGATATATTCCTATCCAGTTTTTGCCTCCCCCTTATTTTTAGTGCCCATCTGTCTTTGTGGGGCCCTGCTTTACCACAGCTTGGGGGAGGACCCACTCATGCATCATTCCACATTGCATTGCATCATGTCATCTTTTTTATTTTTATTTCCTTTTTCCTTTATTCACATAGTTTTTATCTTATTTTCCCGCCCATCCCACCCCTTTAGCTTCATCTCCCACTCACGAGCGATTACTCAGCAGTGAGGACACTGCTAGGTTTAGCTTGGGGGATGAGCGCTACCGCTTTATTTTTATTTTTATTTTTTTTACATTTTTTTCTCTTATTTTCAGTTTTTATTTCACTTTTTCGCCACTTTTCCGCCCCATTTTATTTTTTCTTATTTTGCATCATATCTTCTGTTTTTCTCCATGCATGCATTTTCTTTTTATCTATTTCCCCTTTTTCTCTGTTTCTTTTTATTTCTGCTAAGGATGGTCTAAATGATGATATCTCTCTAGGCTTTACTAGTTTTTAGCGATGCTTATCTCTTTGGCATGCTATTAGGATTAATTTCAGCTTTATTATCTGTATGAGTGTATTTCTTTTGATGATCTGTCTGATTTAATACCCGATATGAATTGAAATCAATTGCATGAATTAGTATCTAGTATGATTTACATTGGGAAACGCACCCAGGTTCACGCATCACTGAACACTTGGAGCACCTGTTTTTATTATCTTATTCACTTCTGTTTGCATGCCTGTTGACATTGTGATTATTACTGCATACTATCTTCAGTATTCATTTAGAGAAGTGAAATAGCCATGCTATATATAAGTTTAGTTAGAGTTTTATTTTATCGAACTGATGTTCACCCTCTTATGAGTGAACCGAGTGTCCCATTATCTTCCTTCTCCATATACCTACTTTTTCTCTACATATCAGTTGGTTACACCCCTATAGCTACTTTACTGCATCTCACTTCCCATGTATAAAAATACAAAGTATTGCTTTCCGCTAAAAAAAGAAAAAAAAGAAAGAGAAAAAAGAAGAAGAAAAGAAAAATGAATAAATACTGTTTTGTGTTATTTCACTAAGAAGCTATATCTCATTCTGGGAAGAAAAATTAAATTCCATATCATTTTCATTGATTCGATGCCTTAAGCTAAGCTGGGGGGGGGGGGGGAAACCAACTGATCATATGAGTGAGCTTGATGTTAAAGTGGAGGCGGTGCACGTCGGGGAGATTTAATAAAACCCAAACTTTACGAATTACTTTAGTTTTAGGGATTTTTCACGTATCAATTTGAATATCTGAATGGCATGATCTTTCTATTCTCTATTGCATGTTGCGTGAATCTTTTGTGCTCCTTGTGTATATTTGATTGAAAGGGCGTTGTCAACTATTTTATACTAGACTCTAGAGATTGCATGAGATTGATAGGATTTGACGGTGTTATTTGAGTAGATCCCTATTCTTTGCCTGCATTACATGACATACGATATATAAAACTTGAAATTACCAATAACATGCATGTTTAGCACTCGGAGCATCGTGATAGACTTTTTAGGCCTGAGATCTGACCGATCATCCTTAGCACTTCTCTCTTATTTCTCTCTTTTTTTTTGTTTTTCACTTCTTTTTGTTTTCATTTTCTTATTTTCAGTTTGTTTTCCTCCCGGCGTACCGATTATTTGTCTTCCTTGAGGACGAGTAAGAGGTAAGCTTGGGGGATTTTGATGTGTCCATATTTTGCATCATTTTCATATCATATTTCCATCGCATTGCATATCATCTCCGCGTCCAATTCCCACATTTTACTGCGATTTTGGTATTTCTGACGATATGTCGAGTTTCGTAGTATATTTTGAGTTTTCGGGGATTTTGGAGCGATTTGGACCCCCGCCTGGGTTTGGACAAATCCGACGTGCTCATGAGCTTGTTGGCAGAGCTCTGGGGGAGTTTGCCGCGTTCTCAGAGCTGTTGGAGAAGAGAAGGATGAGAAGAAGGAGAAAGAAGGAGGAGACAGAGAGAGAGGCAGGTGCAACATCATTTTCCCAGAAAATGCTCGGCCCGAGCAGCTGCTGCTCGGGCCGAACCATGACACGCTGCAGATACGGCTGACTCAGGCCAAGCAGCTCATCTGCTCGGCCAGATAGCACGCCCCGAGTAGTCCCCGAGCATACCCCGAGCAGCCGACCGATTCATCCATACCGAGCCCGAGCAGCATGCGACCCGGGCCGAACCACTGGCCGAGCATCTCCGTCTCGGGCCGAGTCACATACTCGGCCGGCACTTCCTGGGGCATTTTTGGAAGATTTTTGAACGCGCGATGTGCGCGATTTTGGGCAGCTGAAGCTCGCGACAGCAGGCTCAACGTAGGGAGGCTATTCTGAGTTTTGTTTAGGAATTTTTGAAGAGAGCTTTTGGGCGATTTTTGGAGGAATCTTTTGGGATTAATTTTTGTAGTGAAATTCTGGATTGTTAATTGAAGATTATTGCTTTCCGCTCTTTTCTGGATTTGTTCTTCGTTCTTTCTCACTGTAAGCAATTTTTAGCCCTAATTTCTTTTATTGCAAAAAATGTTTTCCTATGCGAAATTGATATGTTTGTGCGTTCCGATCACCATGAGTGAGTAGATCCTTTCTAGGGCCGATGGGTGAACCCTAGGATTTTCGGGGGAAAATGTAGATCTGGATCCCAATATTGAATTGGGGATTTAGGGTTGTATTCCGGTAGATCCTACCGAATCCGTAGATAACCCGTACTGAGATCGTGGCCACGGTCTGTGGAATCGATGTGCTTAAGGGGTATCTAGGGATTCGAATAGGGAAATCGATGGATCCAATCAAGGCATGTGACCATGCCCGACTCGTTCCCTGAAGGGATCCGTCGACGAACTATAATGCTACATTGACGGCTACCGCCATTGCGTCAACGAGAGCCGCCGGAATACCCCGCAATTCTAACCCACGAGAGTGGTACGAATTGGGGGAATTAATTCCCTAACCCCAATGCAATGAGAGGATTCTATCTAATATCAACCCCCAACGATCCTAGTGGCGATCCCTAAAGCCCTAGTCCCTTTTATTGTTGTACACAACAACCACTATCAACCCAGTTCATTCTCACTCCGACCGCTACATTACTTCTAGACTTAGAAACAGACTGAGATTACCACGGACACTATCACCGTCCCTGTGGGATCTGACTATCTTATATACTATAACTCGACACCGTCCGCTTGTGGATTGAACCCGAAGTCGTAGCCTAAGAGCCATATCACGCCTGGCGATTGTGACACTACCAGGTGGGTCCTAGGTGTAGATTGCGGGCGCGTCAGCTAGCTCCTTAAGCTAGGCTTCTCGCCCAATGGGGTCTTCATTATCGTTGTCGCCCAGAAATTGTTCATTCAAACTTGTCTCCTCGATTGCTTTTTCGAGGAGATCTATTTGGCCCCAGATAGCTAACTTCCATGAAATTTCTCATCGGTTTCTTAAGGTCGAATTCGACCTTCTCCTTTCCAATGTTGAGGGAGAGCCTCCCTCCTTTTACATCAATGAGGACCCCCGCTGTAGCTAAAAAGGGCCTACCTAGGATGATTGGGATACGTGCATCCTCCAGCATGTCCATGACGAAAAAGTCACATGGAACTAAAATTTTCCCGATCTTTACCGACACGTCCTCTACTATCCCAAGGGGGTATTTCACAGAGCGGTCTGCTAGCTGGAGTGACATGTTCGTGGGTTGTAGCTCCTCGAGATTCAGCTTCTCACAAATGCCGATGGGCATTAAGCTAATGCTAGCTCATAAGTCACAAAGGGCTCTCTTGACATCCAAATCTCCAATAGTGCACGGGATGGAGAAGCTCCCGGGATCTTCTAGTTTTCCCACCATTTTTCTTTGAATGATGGCGCTACACTCTGCGGAGAGCACCACCTTCTCCCTCCTACCGTGCTCTGTAATTATCTCCTTGAGGAACTTGGCGTAGGTGTGGATCTCAAAGATCGCGTCGAGAAAGGGGATGTAAATGTTGAGTTACTTCAAAAGATCGAAGAATTTCCCGTACTTTTCATCCAATTTGGTCCTCGCCAATCTCGACGAAAATGGGACTCTCGGCATATATGACCTGGGAGGCTCATCGGTGGGCTTCCCTATCTCTTTCTCCACTTGCTTATCCTTTTTGGATCCGGGCTACGGGGGCTCTACCTCACGCACAACTTCTTGGTCATCCTCAGCTTAGAGCTCAATAACAGCTTCTTCTTCTTTTTTAGCTTCCTTCTCTGTAACGGGCATGGTGGGACCTTCAAACATATTCTCACTCCTCAATGTGATCGCGTTCAATGCCCTCAGGGATTTTCTTCAACTGTCCCAAGCAAGTTCCCTTGTGCCTTGGAAAGCTGGGAGAGGTGCTGCGCCATCTGCGCCATTGTGGTCTCCATGGACTTTTGGCCAGTCGCCAGCTGTTGTGAGGTGGACGGAAGCTGCTACGTTGTCATCATCAGTTGATGGATAGAGGTTTGGAAGTAGTCATTCCTCTGGCATTGAGTCCGGACATGACTCTCAATCAGCAATTCCAAGTTCACCGGAGGCCTCTGATTGAAGTTCTGAAATTGGGCTTGGGGAGCTGGAGCCTGGAGTTCCTGAGGTTACTGAGGGTATGGTGGGGATTTGCAATACCAGAGTCCGGTATGAGAAGTTAGGGTGGTTCCTCCACCCTTAATTGTATGTGCCAGAGTATGGGTTGCTTAGTGGGGTCGGATTGTTCCCAAAATTGATTGTATGTGCCGGAGTATGGGTTGCTTGTTTTATCGTCATATCCAGAGGCACCGCCATAGGCGATGAACATTCAGCGCCTTGGTGTTCCTGCACACCACAAACCTCGCAAACTGTCGCCATAGGCGGTTTAGCAGCACCAAGTCCAATAAGGGAAAGTTGTTTAGTTAGGGCATCAAACTTAGCGAAAAGTAATGATACCTCATCGATGTCATATTTACCTCCCCTAATGAAGGTGCTATTCTCATTGCTTCATGATTCGTTGTTCTCGGCCATTGCCTCAAGCAATCTCTTTGCTTCGGCCGGAGTCTTGCTTATTATGGTGCCATTAGCGGCGGCATCTATAGACATCCTCACCGGCGGCATTACCCAGTTGTAGAAGGCCTAAATAAGTAGCCAATCCGGCACGCCGTGGTGGGGAAAGACTCTTTGGAGGTCCTTGAACCTCTCCCAAGCTTCATACAAGGACTCTCGCTCCGACTGCTTGAAGTTTGTGATTTCGTTGCGCAGCTTGGCAGTCTTACATGGAGGAAAGTACTTTGTCAGAAAAGCAAGAGATAAACTGTCCTATGTAGTGAATTTGTTGGGACTATGACTCTTGAGCCAATCCTTAGCTTTATTCCTAAGTGAAAAAGGGAAAAGTCTTAGCCTGATCGCTTCATTGGTGACGCCATTGATCTTCAATGTGTCCATCTTCTCTAGGAAAGCGTTCAGATGGTCATTCAGGTTTTCCATAGGGGCCCCTGAGAATTGGTCCATTTTCACAAAATCAATCAAAGATGGTTTGAGTTTGAAATTATTTGGCTCCACTTCCGGCCTTTGAACGCTAGAGGTCGACATATTGTAAGGCATTGAGTAATCGAGGAGTGACCTAGCTTGCGGCGGCAGTGGTGGCATGATTCGGGATAAAAATTGTATATTTATCCCCCATTTCGGTGCTCTTTGTGCATGTATCTTTCACATTCTAGCTCCATAACTCGCGTTTTCATGATATTATCATATTTTAGAGCTTATCGTTTATATATGCATAAAACACAATTTTTAAAGCTTATTATCATCTTCATCTTAGTCTCCTATTATATTTCAGTTGAAGTTCGTGAAGTCCCGATTCAAACACATATTTTTCTAGAATTTTTGGAGATCGAAGCAATTTACTGCATTTTTTTGGAAGACAGGGTGACGGTGCTGAAAATTTCTGGTCTTGAAATTCTGCTATTCACCTCTTGTGCAGAATTTTGATATCATTGCAGTGTATATCCCGGCCTAGCGATATTTTTTAGTCGTATTACACTTTGTTATGGTTCCATCACCGCTTGGAACACATCATTCTGAGGTTGGATGGTTTTTCTAGAATTTTCGCAAGACAGGGTGACGGTGTTGAAATTTTCTGCTACTTTGGGCAATGCTTGCGGGTTTGGGCCAGAATCTGACCCGTTTGGCTTATTTCCATACCCAAATGGCTGGGTTTATTCATGGGGCCTTCTTCCCTCTATCCCCCTCATTCCTTCTTCCTCATTCTTCATCTTAGGGCTAGGGTTTTGGAGTTCATCGGAGCTTGGATGAGCGCAAGGAGGAGCTGAATGTGCCGCCTCGGGAGTGACACCTCGGGTGACTTCGTTCTTTCTCTCTTGTATCTTAGATTTAGGGTTATTGTATGTAATTGGATGATTTTAGAGATGAATGATTTCATTTACATGCTTTCCTCTTAATCTATGGTGTTTGTGTGTTTAATTCGATGCTTGGGTATGTTTTAATTCTCATTTCGTGCTTGGGCTTTCATCTTTTGTGATTGGGTTGTGAGTTCATGCGGGTGATTCGAACCCAAACCCAGGTTGTCACTCATTGGTAGGCCTAACAAGCCACCCGTGGTGGGCAAGTAGCTTAGTCGCACACTACTCATCGCGTTGACCTCACTCTGTAGTGAGGAATAAATCGAAAGAGCTCCTCCTACACCCTTCATCATTTCGCACGCCAAGTGTTTGGTTGAATGCCAAGCTCGCCTCTTCGCTTGATTGAGCTCCCGAACCCTTGTCCATAGCGTGTAAGGTTGGTAGGTGGCCCCCACTAGTCGTACTCACATTCTCTCCTCTACCGAAAACCTGTAAATATAGCGGGTGATTTCTTGCCATCCATCATCCATTTTTGACCAAACGTGCATTCTCAAACGAATCTTCCTCGTGATCCGACCCGGTACTCACCGGTTATAAATTTTATATTGCATTGACGCTCCTACACTTGAAAGTTGAAGGTGCGCTTCCCTTGCGCGTTTTCCGATTCAATCACGACGGTGGACCATTCTCGGGGTTCAGTATTTCGTCCATTGTCTCAAGGGCTTCTCTCCTCCTCCTCTCGGCGTTAAGCCTTCTCGCAGTAGCTTCAATCTCTGGGTTTAGTAGACGTAAGTCCGCTATGCCTTGAGATCGTCTGTGCATACAAAAGTCTACACCAAAAGGAAACATCAAAAGCACCAAGGGGCAATGAAAGAGAAAAATATAAACAAAATAAAACAAAAGAAAAGAAAATCGTAGTCTCCCCTACAAAGACTAAAAACCAATATCAAATCGTACCTCCTCGGTAACAACGCCAAAACCCGAGTGGGGACCGAACGATGCTAATAAAAACCACATCACACGGATCATGTGTAGTCGCTTACAGGTCAAACACGAGGAGGTGGTCAATGAGAATTGGTTTCTATGGATCTTCAGATGAGAGCTACGTGATAGTTACGGTGAATTGTCGGTGAATGGTGGAAAAGTGCAAACAAGAGGGTAAAAGCTCTAGGGCGTGAGGATTCCCGCTATTTGACTAGGGTTAGGGTCAAATAGATAATCGATAGGTTGTCGGGTTCATTGGGACTCGGGAGATGTGATGACCCGTATTCAACAATACCCATTTTCTACGTATTTTCCTAATTAATAATATTTTATAATGGTTTGTTAGGAGTTGAATATCAAAATAGTTTCTAAATCATTTACAAAAAAATGTTTTGTAGAACCAATATAGTTATAGCCTATTTTAGGGTATACGAGTACCATCCTAGATCCCTAAATGATTTTTATAATTATTTAAACCCAATTTTAACATTTCAGACTTAACAATTATTTTTCTAAGTAAACGTTTTCAAAACGATTTCAAACTTCTACAGTATCACTCTAAGACCATTTAGTGCTTCCCACATTAATTTCGTAATTTTTCGATGTCGGATTAATAGAGAACCCGCAAACCCGCTTCCTAAACGTTTTGACCCAAAACTCATATTTCCGTAGTCCAAACTACGAAATAGATCTCATAGTCATGATCCTCGTGACGATACGAACCCGTGGCTATATTTTCGTAATTTTTCGGAGTCGTTTAACCCCAGGGACAAAATTGTAATTTCGTTGCAAATTGTAATTACGACTTTTCACTAATTACCGTTTTACATTTCCCTAATTACTATCCTTATTAACATCTCTCCTGTCGGCAACTCACACGTTTTGATAATGGGAGAGTTCTAATCTAAGCTTCTAAGCTTATTCAAATCGTTAAAACCCAACCCCAATAATCTCCCCCTCCCGAGCTCGCCGCACGCCGCGAAGATCGTCGACCCGTCCGTCGGTGATTCCCCGAGCTCCGACAGCCGCAACCCCACGGTGCTTCACCGCACGACCCTCTCCAACATCCGGCGAGCTCCCGGACCTCGTCCGACGCCGTCTTCGTGCCCAGCTCCATCCCGACAGCGCCTCCTCCTCCGTGCTCTCCGAGCAGCGCCGCAGCGAGCGTCGACAGTGCCCTCGTGCTCCTCTCCCCGACTCCACACCCCCGCCGTACGCCGCTCCACAGCCGCCGCCCCTCCAGTCGCTCGCCGTCGTCTCCGCCGTCAGAAGCACCCGCCGCCGTCCCTCGTTCAACGGCGAACTCCGAGAGCTGCGCCGCCTCGCTACCCCACCGGACACCGCCGGCGGCAACGCAAACGAAGCCCCCTGTTTCGTTCGTTGGTGAAGAGGTGATGATCGACCGTTGTTTCTAAAATCAATACGTATTTAATACGTATTTTAAGTGTATTTACGTATTTACTTATAATTATTAAATAATATTATTGGGTTTAAATTCATAGTAATTCGTACAGGCCCCAGAAAATTACGAGACTAGTCCCAGAAAATCAGAAACATCGAAACGAATCCATTGGCGCTGGTTTCATCGCCATAAGGCAAGTATATTTCTCACAGTGAATTTTTAAAGGCAAAACTTAAATAGGTTAAAATCCTTCTAAAATTCGTATCTTGCAATTTTTACACATGCCGCTGTACGATAAAAATATATGTTACGATACTTGTAAATACGATCGTTTTGACATCTTGTTTACAGAATTCCGACGTACGGTTTGCCCAGAATAAATCTTTGAAGATATGTTGAAATGATAAATTCTTGTTTTAAAAATCCTTTTAAAATTCGTAATCTGTGATTTTTACGTACACTTATGTACGATAAAAATATATGCCGTAGTACTAGTGAATACGATCATTTTGACACCTTATTTGAAGAATTCTGATGTACGGTTTGCTCTAAACAATTCCTTGAACATACGTTTTAAAAATCATTTCTTGATTTAAAATTTCTTTTTGGCTATTTAAAATTGTTTAAAAATTGTTTAAAAATCTTGAAAAATAACTACTAGTCTTAGAAAGTATTTTAAGCTAATTTAAACTCTTTTGCTTGGTTAAAATCATATCTTACTCGTTCTTTTATTTATTTAAGTGATCCTGATGTTTTCATTTAATCGAGTCGTGAAGTTGTGAACTTTCACGAGACTGTTGTACAGATTATTGGAACACCGAGATTGAATTGACTGAATGGAAGATGGAACTTCAACAATATTGAATGGAAGATGGAACTTTAATAATACAGAATGGAAGATGGAATTTCAATAATAGACAGTTAGTACACATTCTTTTGACCCGACACTAGACTTGACCTGGGATTGGGGTAGTCTATGATCACAAGTGCTACAGAGTGGCTGGATGCGCCATACTAAATTACCTCCAACACATTACGGGGGTTAGAACCTTGACCGTTGCCATATCGGAACGGTGGGTAAGCCTCGGAGTTGCTCCCGTCGCAGGCTGCATGTTGGTTATCTCTAGTACTCTTGGACATGGACTTATCACTAGGATAGACTGGTTATTGATTATTATTATAACCTCTTTTCTACAGGATTGCTATAGTTTGGTTATTGAATGCTAAATTGTCACAGGTTGCTGATAGTATTGCAAATGGTTATTGAAATTGCTACAGGTTGCAAATGGTATTGCAAATGGCTATCAATGATTAAATTGCTGCAGGTTGCAAATGTTTAACTGCTTTAACTGATTTAATTGTTTTAACTGCTTTAAACTGATTTATCTATTTTATTGCTTATTTGTAAATTAAGCTTATTGCTTGTCTTTAAAGTTCATCGTTGTTTAATTTTAAAATGTCCAATATTTTGGTTTTGAGAATATCTTGCCGAGTAAATCTCGCTGACGGACATTTCATTTTGTTGTTTTACGAAATGTCCGTCAGGTATCAATAGTGAATTCTTTGAAGACACTACCACAGGAATCGAGTCAGTGCTTGACGAGCACGTGGAGTACCCACCCACAGATGATTAGACAATCCCCTTCGCGACCGTTTCTTTACATTTAAAATAATGTAATTTGTGTACCTTGTTTGTATTGCTATACTAGGCCCAAGTTGTATCTTAATTATTGTACGCTGGATATGTAATAATGTTGTTGAGCTGCTTCTTAAATTTGCATGCAAGGATCTGCAATTTTTATACAGACGCTTAGTGTGTTTAAGCCAAGGAGGAAGAAAAGAGAAGATTTCAAAAAGAAAAGATTTTGAAAAGAAAAAAAAAGTACTCCTCCTTGTTTTAAGCACATCGCGGACCCGCTCGCGTCCTCGCTCCCGGTAGAATGGGAAGCGGGGCGTGACAGGTTTTGGTGGCGGCCCATGCAGGTCATGCTTATGCAAATACCTTAAGATCGGTTTAAATGACATTAATATCTAAGTGTACAACTAGAATAGATTTATTCTAACCTACTTTACATTGCGGTTTATTTTGAAGTATATATGGCAGGTCGACCAGATACACACGACGGCACCAACAGTGACATCTTGAGTATCGTAAAGGAAATGCTGGAAATTCAACCACATATTCTCCACGAGGCTGCTGAACCGGTAATCACTAGTATATCTGAACCTTTTCCCTCTACGTCAATTTGACACCCATCGCCTTTATTATCATTGCTAGCATACTTTATCGTGCTACATGTATTTGTCTTCATAGCGTGTCCACTTCTTGATTTGGAAGTTTCCTATTACATCTTATCACAAAATTCGCAACGAACTATTTCCATTGAACCTCATTACCTTTTTCGAACTCTTAACCCTTGCTTAGGAACTCGTGTTCCATTCTTGGTTATACCTTCCCTAGTAACCTCTTTTGCTAGCAGTTATAGTTATTTTCATATGTTGAACCATCTACCTACTTCATCACCTTTCCTTCAGTTGATGATGGCACACATATAAATGATAAGCTTTTTTCAATGGACCATGATACCGGTCAATGTGCTTGGCTAAAGTCTGTTGGATCGACCTAGCTAGACTGGGCATAAGTGATCCTGGCTTAGTCACTTCCCTGGCCGTGTCCGCTGGACCGCAAGGACGTGAATCATGATTATATGACGTCATCGATCTTCTTCACTATCAACCTTCCTTTATCTTGATGACCTTTCGATTGACTTTGTTAAAATCTTTTCATTGCTTGAACCCTAGCTACGTCTATTTTAAGGAGGGTAGTATTCGGTTTTCGATCATCCAAAGTTCAAGATCGACAACGAAGCAGATCGAAGAACGCTCAGAAGTATTTGAGGATGGTACTAGGAAATTGAGACGAGCCAAACCATGACTTGTAAGTGTAGACTGTTACTTCTTCTTCTTCTTTCTTGAGCTCGTATTTTCTATCTCCTACTTTCGTCTTATACCAGATTTTTCCATGGTTTGAATTCTTTTCCCGCCTACTTTCTCTCCCTCTCTTTATTGCGTTTTGTCTGTTTCCTCTCCTCGAGCCCCGTTCCCGCCTAACCTAGCCTACCCTACCCTACCCTACCGACGACTTTCGGTGCCCCTCTTTTTCTTTAAAAGACCCCCTTCTTCCTCACCAAGCCACCCCGTGGTTTCCCCTACACAGTATCGACTCCCACTCCTCCTCCCGGCCTCTTCCCCAAGCGAACTCGACCCACCTCACCTCCAGTTCCTCCGGCCTCACCCGAAGCTCCACCACTTCACCCCATTCCAGTGACACCTGCCACGACGAGCAGTCGTTGCACGACTTGGATCGACAACCACCGATGGCCCTCCGACGATATGTTTTGGGATTTTTGGCCTTGGCAACGACCCTCGCCGCCACCCTCGCTACCGCTGTGTGGCTGAGATCTTGGGAAGCCATGATCCTTGGTCTTCTCTTGAGCTCTCTGCCCTGGGTCTCACCCAGATTGATGTCCCGTTTAGGCTTCCTCTTGCGACTACTCTTTTTGGTTTGCGGAAAAGTGTGCTTTTGGTTGTTCATTTGTTGGGTAATGTTGGGTGTTGCGAATGTCAAGTATTGGTCTACGGAAGGAGTGATGGCGATGCTTATTGGCATGATATTGGCCCTGGGTATTGAAGTTGGATGTAGGCCTTGTGCCTGGCTTTGGATGAGAGCTTGGATCTTGCCTTATTGTGGGATATTATGGAGATTGATGGAAGAAATACTAGAAGTGCGTACTGATTTTGGGTGTTGGCCCTGTACTTACCTTTGGGCATTGATCTGGACATTAGCATGTGGTTGGGCATTATGGAGATTGATGTTATTGGTACCCGTGGATTAATCGTTACATTCTATATTATGAACGACATCTGTGGCTAGATCCAGTTAGTCACCAGTAGCACGAATAAATTTTATAATCTTCTTTTTATGTGGTTTAAATAACTTGCTACTGACTTATTACCTCAGGTTCCAAGTTCGAACAGGGTTGTCATCATAATAGTCCTCATTTTCATGTGATATTATTATCTCATGTTAATTTTGGACTACTTGAGAAGGCATGGTAACTATTGTAGTGATACTGGTCTCCAGACTAATTACGGAATCTATGGTGATGTTAATACTTATTAGAAATATCTCTTGTTTTCTTGATGCTATGATATCACATTATATTTCATGTTATTAACAACTTATTTTCTAAATTGTAATTTTCATCAAGTTTTCCATTTTCTCATTTATTTGCTTGAGCTTCTTAATAACAGTAATTATTTTATTTTATAAAGTTTCGAGAAATTCCGAGGACGGAATTATTTTAAGGAGGGTAGAATGTGATGACCCGTATTCAACAATACCCATTTTCTACGTATTTTCCTAATTAATAATATTTTATAATGGTTTGTTAGGAGTTGAATATCAAAATAGTTTCTAAATCATTTACAAAAAAATGTTTTGTAGAACCAATATAGTTATAGCCTATTTTAGGGTATACGAGTACCATCCTAGATCCCTAAATGATTTTTATAATTATTTAAACCCAATTTTAACATTTCAGACTTAACAATTATTTTTCTAAGTAAACGTTTTCAAAACGATTTCAAACTTCTACAGTATCAATCTAAGACCATTTAGTGCTTCCCACATTAATTTCGTAATTTTTCGATGTCGGATTAATAGAGAACCAGCAAACCAGCTTCCTAAACGTTTTGACCCAAAACTCGTATTTCCGTAGTCCAAACTACGAAATAGATCTCATAGTCATGATCCTCGTGACGATACGAACCCGTGGCTATATTTTCGTAATTTTTCGGAGTCGTTTAACCCCAGGGACAAAATTGTAATTTCGTTGCAAATTGTAATTACGACTTTTCACTAATTACCGTTTTACATTTCCCTAATTACTATCCTTATTAACATCTCTCCTGTCGGCAACTCACACGTTTTGATAATGGGAGAGTTCTAATCTAAGCTTCTAAGCTTAGTCAAATCACCCCACCTAACTTCATTTATTAGCAAATTGACTTAAGTGGTTTTGAATTATATAGATATTAGATTTTTAACACTATATAATGCCCCCTGACTCTTTGTTCATCAGCTCAAACCCCCTTCACTTAAACCCAAACCCCTATTACTAATCTTCTCCCTCACTCACCCAGGCCAAAGGTCGTTAAAACCCAACCCCAGATAATCTCCCCCTCCCGAGCTCGCCGCACGCCGCGAAGATCGCCGACCCGTCCGTCGGTGATTCCCCGAGCTCCGACAGCCGCAACCCCACGGTCTTCACCGCACGACCCTTCCAACAACCGGCGAGCTCCCCGGACCTCGTCCGACGCCGTCTTCGTGCCCAGCTCCATCCCGACAGCGCCTCCTCCTCCGTGCTCTCCGAGCAGCGACTCCACACCCCCGCCGACGCCGCTCCACAGCCGCCGCCCCTCCAGTCGCTCGCAACGGTGAACTCCGAGAGCTGCGCCGCCTCGCTACGGCAACGCAAACGAAGTGTTTCGTTCGTTGGTGAAGAGGTGATGATCGACCGTTGTTTCTAAAATCAATACTTATTTAATACGTATTTTAAGTGTATTTACGTATTTACTTATAATTATTAAATAATATTATTGGGTTTAAATTCATAGTAATTCGTACATGCCCCAGAAAATTACGAGACTAGTCCCAGAAAATCAGAAACGTCGAAACGAATCCATTGGCGCTGGTTTCATCGCCATAAGGCAAGTATATTTCTCACAGTGAATTTTTAAAGGCAAAACTTAAATAGGTTAAAATCCTTCTAAAATTCGTATCTTGCAATTTTTACATATGCCGCTGTACGATAAAAATATATGTTACGATACTTGTAAATACGATCGTTTTGACATCTTGTTTACAGAATTCCGACGTACGGTTTGCCCGGAATAAATCTTTGAAGATATGTTGAAATGATAAATTCTTGTTTTAAAAATCCTTTTAAAATTCGTAATCTGTGATTTTTACGTACACTTATGTACGATAAAAATATATGCCGTAGTACTAGTGAATACGATCATTTTGACACCTTATTTGAAGAATTCTGATGTACGGTTTGCTCTAAACAATTCCTTGAACATACGTTTTAAAAATCATTTCTTGATTTAAAATTTCTTTTTGGCTATTTAAAATTGTTTAAAAATTGTTTAAAAATCTTGAAAAATAACTACTAGTCTTAGAAAGTATTTTAAGCTAATTTAAACTCTTTTGCTTGGTTAAAATCATATCTTACTCGTTCTTTTATTTATTTAAGTGATCCTGATGTTTTCATTTAATCGAGTCGTGAAGTTGTGAACTTTCACGAGACTGTTGTACAGACTATTGGAACACCGAGATTGAATTGACTGAATGGAAGATGGAACTTCAACAATATTGAATGGAAGATGGAACTTTAATAATACAGAATGGAAGATGGAATTTCAATAATAGACAGTTAGTACACATTCTTTTGACCCGACACTAGACTTGACCTGGGATTGGGGTAGTCTATGATCACAAGTGCTACAGAGTGGCTGGATGCGCCATACTAAATTACCTCCAACACATTACGGGGGTTAGAACCTTGACCGTTGCCATATCGAAACGGTGGGTAAGCCTCGGAGTTGCTCCCGTCGCAGGCTGCATGTTGGTTATCTCTAGTACTCTTGGACATGGACTTATCACTAGGATAGACTGGTTATTGATTATTATTATAACCTCTTTTCTACAGGATTGCTATAGTTTGGTTATTGAATGCTAAATTGTCACAGGTTGCTGATAGTATTGCAAATGGTTATTGAAATTGCTACAGGTTGCAAATGGTATTGCAAATGGCTATCAATGATTAAATTGCTGCAGGTTGCAAATGTTTAACTGCTTTAACTGATTTAATTGTTTTAACTGCTTTAAACTGATTTATCTATTTTATTGCTTATTTGTAAATTAAGCTTATTGCTTGTCTTTAAAGTTCATCGTTGTTTAATTTTAAAATGTCCAATATTTTGGTTTTGAGAATATCTTGCCGAGTAAATCTCGCTGACGGACATTTCATTTTGTTGTTTTACGAAATGTCTGTCAGGTATCAATAGTGAATTCTTTGAAGACACTACCACAGGAATCGAGTCAGTGCTTGACGAGCACGTGGAGTACCCACCCACAGAAGATTAGACAATCCCCTTCGCGACCGTTTCTTTACATTTAAAATAATGTAATTTGTGTACCTTGTTTGTATTGCTATACTAGGCCCAAGTTGTATCTTAATTATTGTACGCTGGATATGTAATAATGTTGTTGAGCTGCTTCTTAAATTTGCATGCAAGGATCTGCAATTTTTATACAGACGCTTAGTGTGTTTAAGCCAAGGAGGAAGAAAAGAGAAGATTTCAAAAAGAAAAGATTTTGAAAAGAAAAAAAAAGTACTCCTCCTTGTTTTAAGCACATCGCGGACCCGCTCGCGTCCTCGCTTTCGGTAGAATGGGAAGCGGGGCGTGACAGGAGAGGTCGTGTGACCTAAGGGTATTCGCCTACCCCCCACTGTTGTGATGCATGATATGTTATTCCCTTATATCATGCCCTACCCCCCGCTGTCGCGATGCAATGATAGGCCAACCTAACCTACACCGATGTCAGAGGTTCTCCGATGCATCGGTGTACGTTGGGCGCATTACGCCTGACGAGTATCCCCAATCTTCCTCCCACCCACTGTGGCGTTCAAAGATTAGACCCACATCGGGAGAGGTCTAATCTGTGCCCATTGGTGTATCAGTGACACCGATAGTATGGATCGCCGTAAGGATCAGATCCCCGGGTCGGTCCCGACTTTTGATTGGCGACCGACCCGATCGCCCCGAAGGGAGAGGGTCGAATCTACATTGATAATAATCGCCCCAATGTACCTCTAATCTCAACTACCCCAATAATCCAATCAGTTATTTGGTTCAACCCATGGCCCCAATCCAATGGGTTTCATCCCATTGCCCTAGATGAAAACTACTCACTACCCATTAGAATAAAGGGGGATTCTAGCAACGGGTAGGCGTCCAAAGCCATGGATCTAATCAACAACATCAATAGATGATGAAACAATCACATCAATAACAAAGCGGGAAAAATTCTATTAAAGAAATAAAGAGTATTACACTAATTAATGTTTAGAATAATAAAAACTACTGAATAAAAGAGTTAGAAATCTTATAAAACAGCCCCAAAACCTAGAAAAGCTAGAAAAATTGCTGAAAATGAGATTCTTACTGCATGAAGATGAAGGGGCGCTTATATATGCGTGCCCAAAAGACAGAAATACCCACCAGATTCGCCCTAAAAGTCATAGGAAAGGGGTTTGACGCGACCGCGTCAAGAAACGATGTGGTCACGTCATTCCCAAAAACAATGGGGGATTGGGAGGCTTGGCCACGCGGTCGCGTTGAAGAAGGTCACGTGGTTGCGTCGTCTGTTGACGCGTCCACGTCGTTTTGCTCTAGAAGCTGTAAGTTCGTGGTCGCGTCATCCATGTTAACGCGGGTCGCAAAACTCTCTGGTCTTCATTATTCTTCTTTACTCCAAAAATCTTCTGACGCGGCCGTTTGGTTGGAATTAACGCGACCGTGTTAAAGTTCCTTCTTTGACAGATTGACGCTGCCACGTGGACATAATGACGTGGCCGAATGTATCTTTATTCTTCACAAAATGCTCCCCCCTTGCATAATCGACTCCCCGGCTTTGCTCCTTTCGCCTCTTTGCGTTTAGATCTCCCTATATGATCTCATATTGGTATACATCTCCTATAGAGCATGTGAGGGACCACAAAGCAAAAGAATAGAGAGAAACAGGGAAAACGGGGATGAATAGAGAATGAAAGGGTGTAAAACGTGCATGAAAAGGGGTGGAAAACTATATACAATAAACACTCATCACCCATAACCATCAATGAGTTTAACAAGACAGATGTTTTATGAGCATTTACCTTGCATAATGTCATACTTGAGAAAAATTATTTGTTACGAAGAACTGCATGTGTAGTACAACTATCAAGTAAACATACATCTTCATTTTTATCAATATTTCCCATTTGCACTTAAATTGACAATTTTAGATGTCAAATACAAAATAATCAAATCAGTAATCAATCAACATATTGATTCAACAAATATGAAATGTGACTCTTGACTTTATCCATAAATTTATTTAGTGCAAGTCATCTCTGGGGACATATCCACACAAAGGTAAATACATATTAGAGCATAAAGTCTCATGAGAATGCAATTCCATCAAGATCATTAAGAAAATCAGAGGCTTCAAAAGATTTCACCATATCAATAGCAAGCGAGTCATTCTTGACAACATCAGCATTAACTTCAATCAAATTCTAGTCATTATCAATGGCATGTGTCTCAACATGCTTGCACTTAATTATTTGAGATGCCTGATAAATGCCAACCAAATGTTTTACCGTACGACATGTATGTGACCAATGACCTCGCATCCTATAGCAGTGGCAGAGCTATCACCATGCTTTTTCATATGCTTCCAACATGTGTGATTGTTTTGGGAGTTAATAAGATTGGATTTTCCATTACTCTTTCGTGAAAATTTGTCATGCTTGTGCTAATGACATTTAGAATGGCCAATAATCTTGCTTTTCCTGGCATTTACTTCAGAAAGTGCCATAGAGCCAACATGCCAGAGTTCATGATTTTTGAGCAACAATCTTTGTTTTTCAGTAGTCAACAGGACTGGTATGAGTTTAGAATAAGTCTTTGATTAACGTTGTTGATACTGCAACACAATATTAGAAGCATGGAAAATGTGGAACATGCCTACCCAGGTGCCTGGTGATTGTTCTTCAGACGCATGGCGAACATGCATAGTCAGTTCTCCAAACCCTACCCAGTACAGACACATGAAGTTCTCATCCCAGACTTCTGCATAAGTGTGTCAGATGCCTGTATGATAAACTCCAGACGTCTGGAAATATACGAGCTGAACTTCTAGTAACTCAGCCTCTGCAGTCTGACTGAATCAGGTGTCTGAAGTAACTCATCCCAGACTTCTGCATAAGTTATGTTACCAGACGTTTACATAATGTGTCAGGTGCCTGGATGATGTACATTAGACGCTTGGTAATTTATGAGCAAAATTTCTAGTAGATCAATCTTTGCATTTAGTAAGATCAGGCATGTGAAGTTATGTTCCCAGCCGTCTGTATAGTTGATCAGACGTCTGGATGATTAACATCAGACGTCTGGTTATTCGGACCAACAATTCAAGTAACTTAGTTTTTCACTTTCAGTATGATCAGGCACGTGATGCCTTTGAGCTAGACGTCTAGGAAGTGGATCAGGCATCTCAGAAGTCTTCTTCAGACGTCTGCCAAGTGTCTGTTAGAATGCTTTAATGACCCAGTCAGATCAGTACAACAGGCATCTGGTCTGTCAGCTTCAAGCGCCTGGTGACTAGGATTTTTGCCCGGTAATAGCCGTTTCCAACATTAAATGCTTGAGATCTTTCTTTTATTTTGGACAGATTTCGGTGGCTTACAAATAGGGTTTTAATGTCTTGAGTTGACTCTTAAGACACCATTGAATATACTCCCAAGTAATTGCAAGTAATTTATTCTTCAAAAGAGTATTCAAGAGCATTCAAAGCCATTCAAGCTCAAATATCTAAGTTTCAACTTGTCTCCAAAGCTTTCAAGATCAAGCTTCTAGCTTTCATTGCTATCAACTTAAGGCAAGTAGTAAGTGCTCCTTCTCTTACATTTAGAGCACATCACACACACCTTTTTGCCTCATCTTCAAGTTAACATTCAAGGCATAGGTTGTGTTAATTGTTTCATATTAAACATTTTGTTCTATTTCTCTCCTGTTGTTTGAGACATACTCTTGGGTTATTAGAGTGATCCATTCACGGGTTTTGAGAAGTGAAAGAAGAAGGTGTATCGGTTTTACACTTTTCGATTTTTGGTAAGTGTGTATTAGTGGAACACTAATCACTAGCGGGTTGGCTAGTGGGTTACGGAGGTAGGATTCAAGGGAGTCGGGGAGACTCGGTGAATCCGAACCAGGGTAAATTTGGTATTTGCATTTGCATTCTCTATGTTTTTGTTCTCTCTTTACTATTTCACACTAAGGTTGCATACATGTTTTATAATTTGGCGTAATTTCCTTATTATCATTATAAAACACTATTCACCCCCTATAGTGTTTCTCCTTATAGTTTCAGATCATACACATCTTTCCCATGGAAAAATTATTTTCAAGAAAAAACTTACTAAGTCGCTCATACCAAGCTCTAGAAGCTTGTTTGCGCCCATATACAGCTCATTTAAGATTGAAAACATAATTCGGATAGATGGAGTCTACAAACCCAGGAGGTTGTTTGATATATACTTCCTCAGATAAAACCCCATTCAAGAAAGCACTCTTGACGTCCATTTGGTAGAGTTTGAATATCATGAAACAACGAATGCTAAAAGCATCCTAATTGCTTCCAATCTTGCGACGGGAGCAAAGGTTTCATCAAATTCAATCCCTTCCTTTTGGTTGTATCCTTGGGCAACTAATCTAGCTTTATTTCGAATGACATTGCACATATCGTCAAGTTTGTTTCTAAGTACCCATTTAGTACATATGATTGTTTGGTTTTTGGGTTTGGGAAAAAGTTCCCAAACTTGATTCCTCTCAAAATGGAACAATTCCTCCTGCATTGCCATAATCCAGTAGGAATTTTCCAAAGTGCTATCAACATTCTTAGGTTCTAAAATGGATATGAATCCAAAGTTAACCATCAAATTAAAACTACTTCTAGTGCGTATACCTACCACCATCTATCCAAGAATTTGATCCTTAGGATGACCCTTCTTAAATCACCAATCCTTTGAAAGATCTTGTGATGATGTTGGAGCTTTTGCTTCCTCCATAGTACACCATCATTATTGTTTGCTTACTCATTGGAATTGCTAGTGTTCATCTCCAAGCCTTCTAATTCACCTATAATTTCTAAAGACTCTGTAGTACTATTAGATACGTCAATAGCACTTTTCTCATCAAGTTTTACATGCACGGTGTCTTGGAAGTTAGGGTCCTTTTGTTGCATATTCTATAGGATTTGCTATGCGGAGAGTACCCATCAAAAATACCATCATCAGATTTAGCATCAAATTTATCCAAGTTATCACCTACTTTCAAAATATAGCACTTGCATCCAAATGGTTTAAAATGTTATAAGTTGGGAGTCAACTCTCTATAAAGTTTATAATGTGTTTTCTTTAAAATAGGTCTAATTGACACGATTCAAAATGTATCAAGATGTATGTATGGCTTTGGCCCAAAAATATAATGGCAATCTATAATCATAAATCATGGTCCTAGTCATTTCTTGCAACTTCCAAGCGCAGGACGTCAGACATATAATAAAGATCTTGTGAGTCCAAAGTCGAATCCATAGAACAAGCCATTCTACAATTTTGCAAGTTCAATCGATTATAGGAAGATAATGTTGATAATACGACCAACTCACTACAAGATTATGGTGGAAAGGGTGGAAAATTGGGTGAGACTATCGACCTAACCTATGATAACTAGGGTTGGAGAGTCAAAATTGAACTCTGTCAAGGGGGAATTTGCTTGAGTCATGGGTTCATTTTGGTTTAATGCAAATCATGATTCTAATGTCAGTCATGTATCCCTTTTGGGAAATGCACGATCGGGTGCTATAACTCAATGGTGAACCTGCTGGGCTTGCACTACCGGAAAATGCCTTAATAGGAGTTAAACCAAGGGTTGCTCTAAGGTAGTCTTCCTAATCATCAATTTCCTGGCAATGAGGTGGGTAAATCCTTTTGGGATTCCTAATCCCTCAACTATGCCCTTTTGTAGTCATGCTTGAGAGAGCATAATGTAGAAATCAACAACAAGGAGTTATGATCCATAAGTGTAGCAAGACATGCAAGAGACAATGAAGTTCACACATAACATAACCCTAAATTAGCCACAACATATGCAAAGATTGATCTAACCCATTATAATAAGAAATAAAGTATTTTTATTCAAAACACCATTTAGTACACTATTACAAATAACTAGAACAAATTACACAAGAGAAAGGAAAGATTTCACCCAAAGATATCTCAAAAACGTGATCTTTCCTCCTCTAATGTGCTCCTCCAAGCCTCAAGCTCCTCTAATGGCCTCCAAAACCCTAGAAATCAGGAGAGGGATGATAGAATGATGGGTATAGGAGGCCACGACCCTAGAAAACAGCCCCTAAAGTCGTTTTGGGGTTGGACTATGCGGGTAGAAACTCGTAAAACCCACTTAACTTAAGCCAATTGGGGTCCAGGCGCTGAGTAATCAGACGTCTGGTTTGAAGGCTTTAGATGTCTGATGCATCTGGAAAATTCAGCATTGTTTAAGTCTACCTGACCTTTGGTTTATAGCATGTAGCTATCTGGCGTATGAGAAGTGTCAGGCACTTGAACGATCAGGCGTTTCATCGAGCTCCTTCAAGTGTCTGAGTGCCACTAGATGTAATTTCTTCTAACTCTCTATTTTGTGTAGTTGATTTCTTTAGCCGCCTGATTGGGGGAACCGGGTGGCTGAAGCATAGCTTCCAGCCACCTGACTGAGGACTAAACAGACGGTGCCTTCTAGAAATTTTAGTAAATGCCTCCGAGTTCCGAAAAATATGCAAAAATATTCGTTGGACTCATAAAAATGCCATCTTCACATGAAAAATAAAACAAGACAAAAATAATCTATAAAAATTATATATTGTGCATGAATAAATGGTATGCTCCGATATTATGTGATATTATGAAAATGCATGCATCGGAGCCAAAATGAACACAAAATATGCATAAAATTCCCATGAATAAGGCGGTTTAAGTATGAAATATTTCACCAAAATCAGCCGTCAAAGGAGACAACATTCATCCACTAAACTAAGTACGCAAAGGAACTACTCAATAGGTTTGGGATGGAGGATGCAACTGGGAAGGATACTCCAATGCCCGCTTTCACCTCCTTGGACAAGTACGACAAGGGTAAGCGTGTAGACTGAAGAAACTATGGAGTTATGATTTGGTCTTTACTTTATCTTACTAACAGTATGCCTGATATAATGTTTAGTGTATGTGTTTCTGCTAGATTTCAGTCAAACCCTAAAGATTCACATCTTAAAACAGGAAAGCACTTATTTAGGTACCTTAAAACTACGTCAGATTTTGGTTTATTTTATCCAAAAGATAGCACACTTGATCTTACTTTGTATAATGATTTTGATTATGCTGGTTGCAAAACCACAAGAAAAAGCATAAGCGCAACTTGTCGCTTTGTAGAAGTATGCCCTTATGACAATTATTGTAATTGTAATGAGACATCTTGTTCTAAATGATAGTAAGCTATCTAGAAATCGTTATCTATGGTATGCACTATGTCAAATCTAATGGTTATTGATTGTGATTATATGATGCAT
The DNA here is from genome assembly GCA_030789695.1 of Scilla litardierei. Taxonomy (NCBI): domain Eukaryota; kingdom Viridiplantae; phylum Streptophyta; class Magnoliopsida; order Asparagales; family Asparagaceae; genus Scilla; species Scilla litardierei. Next base: position 372,553,171 of record CM061142.1, read on the forward strand.
TTGATAAAGTCCCAGAACTTTTGAGATGAACATTGTGATCATGATGTAGATCATGATAATGAGACCAATGTGTCCGTCGATTATATGTCCAGAACTGTTCCTGGCCTAAGGAATATCGAGACTGTACATAGATATTCCAGTTAGACTAGTATGCATTAATCTATACCATAAGATGGTAGTGTCTGGCCTCAAGAATCACTCGGTAGGGGAGACATCATTAGATAATGCACATGTGCTTGTTGGGAGAACAAGTTAACAGAACGACTCGACAATTCTGTATGGTTAATATACTTTAAGTGTCAACAGAAGATCTCTAGTGGTAGTAAGTACATGTTAGTCATTTGACCAGTGATATGCTAAAGGACCTTGCACGTGGAACATTATACTTTGGTAGATACTGAACGTTGGTTCTATAGCTGACACGCAGATACCTACTAGGTATAATTGTAAGAATGTGAAGGAAGTGGCCATGATGCCGGTATTTGTCTCCTCCGATATAGGGATGTTAGTGTTGTAGTTGAGTAAATGGATCTATAGTAAATCCTTGGCCAGTGTAGGATATGAACTTGTTAAAGATTTAACAAGTGTCATCCAACCATTAACTATGGGATCACATTTAACTCAAAGGGTTTAAGGTGCATTGGGGTTTGGCTCGATTCCCTTCCCTTAGACACCTTAGTGACATAATGATGATTAAGGGATCAGACTGCACAGTTTTTGTCACGGTAAGGTCCAGATTATCTAGGAGGATCTCCAAACCAAATAATGACAGTTTCGAAACAGGGGTCAACATGCTCAGCTAGGGCCGCTACTGATCGTTGATAGGATGAGGATCGTGGCCACAACTATAGTAGGATTAGTCTATTAGAGTCTCACACAGATGACACACTCCTCACGAAAAACAAAGGAAGAAACCCTAAGGGATAAGGTTATAAAGGGTTATGATTAGAAAATAAGTACACAACATGGCAGCATGATTTAATTGACTAGTGCTTTAGCAATAGTTGACTAAGCAACTATTAGTCGACTAGTGCCTCACTAGTCGACTAGGCAGACTATAAAAGTTATAGAGAGTTGACTAGTCGATTAGATATAGTAACTAGTCGACTAGCCAACTAATGCTGACATGGCAGGACACAAATTTGATTTGGGATTTGATTGGGAATCAACTCCAATTCGTATCCAAGAGTTTCAATGAGATTGGAACTCGTTTAGAACTCCAATTCTACTTGGGGAGAGGCTGAGTACTATGCGAATACTCAATCCCAATTAGATTCGGCTTTCTTTAGTTCTATAAATAAGGGGCTACCCCATCCCCTTGACACACCTGCATTGATCAACCTCTATTGAGGAAAAGATCTGAGCTTTTCCTTCTCCTTCTTTGCTCTAGCAAAGCTAAGAAGGTGGTTCGAGTTTTTGGGGACTCGTGGATTATGGACGTGCTCTTCATCTCGTGATAAATCTAAGGCGATGGTTGGAGATTTGAGATCCAAGGCGTCGCTTGAAGTGGTGAACACAACACTTCTGGTCTTCACCGAAAGAGATTAAGGATCTGCAATTATCACTTGAGAATACTTGCGCAAAGGTACGACTTTACGTTTTATTTTCAATGATATATTTTCTAGAGTAGCAGTAGATCCTGGGCATGATAACTAGTTAATTTTTTTTTTGAATTTTCTGTCTTCTGCTGCACGATCTAAATTTTTTAGATACAAGCTTCATAACCTTACAGTCATTTCCTTGGACATTCACTTACCTCTTTGTTTAGTAAAAAGCAAAATTCTGTGTCCCTATCCACTATTGAGGTAGAATATATTACTGTCGAGCTTACTTATGCATAAGTTCTTTGGATGAAATAAGCACTAGCTCACTACTACATAAACAGCCTTCAGCCACAGACAAATCCGTGGCTGAAGGCTCAAATCCGTGGCTGAAGGCTTTCAGACACGAAAAAAAATTCCGTGGCTAAAAGTCCGTGGTTGATACTGTAGTGGCTAATGGGGCTTTCGCCACGGACTTTTCCGTGGCCGATAATCAGCCACAGACTTTTAGCCACAGATTTGTCCCTGCCTAAAGGTTCCGTGGCTGAAAAACATCAACCATGGATTTGTCCATGGCTAAAGGTTCCGGGCTGAAAAACATCAGCAACGGATTTGTCCCTGGCTAAATGTTCTGTCGCAAAAAAACAGCAGCCACAGATTTGTCCCTGGTTAAAGGTGTCAGTGGCTAAAAAACATCAGCCACGGATTTGTCCCTGGCTAAAGGTTTTCTATATATTTAAAAAAAATTTTAAATTCTAAAAAAACATATAAAATCATTAAAAAACGAAAGTGATGTGAATTAAATGAAAGGACACACACACTCTTTTACAGGACCGCAAACTTTCTGAATAGCAGCTTTTATCTCTAATGTGTAGGGATGCACTTCATTATTGTTCCATAAATCCATCCTTCATATGATTGAGTTATAATATACAAAATGAATCCAAAAAATGCGTAGAGATTTAAATTGCTGATGGATGCATAACTATTTATTCAGATAACTAGATTAAGCCATTATACATGATTCATAGATTAAGCCAATATGTAGAATTGATGCTTTTTTCCGCACCAAACTACGGCAGTCAGTAGGTGAATTGGCTGGGTTGGGGTTGCCTCTCGTTAGACGGCAAACAAGGTTCCTTTCCTGAGCATGTTCTCTGTTGTGGTGCCGAGTTCCACAAATATAGCCAAGCAGTCTTTCCTTCCTGATACAAGAATAGTATAAAATCAGCACATCAATAGCATGTTATGAAATAAGAGCCCAAATTTGTCAAGAAATTGATATTAAGATACTGTTGAAGTTATAAAACATTGCACTTGCATACACAAACCTAGTTAGTTAATTATGTGTGTTGGAAGATGTGCCTAAAAATAAATACCACGGTTATGACTAGGCACAAACAGTCATACGACAATTTATCGAAAAGACACAGGGACACATTGATAGCTATATATTATACATAATGATGCTAGACCAATTCACATTGAATAATGGAAGCTAATGAAAAAGAAAATCTAGCACTAGATATAGAAGGTCAAGAGATGAAGCCTCACCGCTTCCATAGCTAAACCTTACACCATCAATTTACAAGATGGTGTCACGTCCCAAAACCACCAAAATAACAGTAGTATTAGTTAAGGAAGTGACACAAGTTGGCCCCAATTTCCTTATACATAAGAATTGTGAAGCCTTAAATCATATAAACAAAGAGTGATATCCAATGAAATCATGTATAATAATCCTTACCTTTCATCATTTATCTGTGCGTAGCTTCAATGTATATCAGTATAGCTAAACAAAAGCACACACATGCATATGCAAAAATATAACAATGGAAATTCCAATAAAAACAATGCATTCAATATATTTCGGACAAGCACATTGATCTATAACCAATAGCCAACAAGATCAAACAAGAATATGCAACTTCTCATTTATTTCTAACAAGAAAGACTCATCCATGATTATTGAACCCATATGAGATGTCAACCAATACACAAGCTATGCATGAAATCAGCATATGACATGCATATCTAAGAAGTAATAAAACTATATGATATTACAAATAGAGCATTGTATCACACTAGATATCTATAACAACTGCCTTTAATGTCGTTAAGGAAAATTAGTTCCACTTGAAAAAAAAATTAGAACAGCAAGGGATATAACATTGAGGTTGTACATCCACATAATATTAAAAATTTAAACTCATGCAACGATGCAACCCTCGATAGACTCTTCTAACATAAACGAGCCTAGACTCTTCTAAAATTTAAACTCAAGGCCTGAACATTGTTCCATCGAGCTTCATCAAGAAACCTTTACACATTTGATATGAGAAAATGAGAGGTGAAGAAGAGAGCTACCTGAAGTTGATCATGGAGAAATTTGATACACCATGTTGCCTCTTGAAGGACAGAAGCTGTGTCTGTCTGCAAAATCAATACGGTACCAGTATCTTTTAGTTCATAAATCAAACACAGAAACTAAAGGTGAGTGCTAAGAGTTTCTCATAAATCGAACACACAAATGAATAGTATGCAGACAACTCCATATAGTAATATTGGCAACACAGAGATATGTATTCATGTCACCCACCTTAATGGTTCAGTTTGGGCCGTGTTAACATTGTAGGGATACTGAACCTCCAAGAAGTATGAGTAAATAACCTATTGTAGTTATCACATTGCAAAAAGAAAAATTAACAATACAAGAAATATACCACTATATAGTAATAGGTCTCGGCCATTGACTACGCAGCCCATTAGGACCTAAAATAGAGTGCCTTAATAGTGTTTATTCCTTTGAATAATGAAAACTAATGGATCTGCATGATTATTATGTAAATTAAACTATATAAAGGTAAAGGCTATGCACTAATTATATCATACTAAGCAACTGATATTTATTTTAGGAAACCCATAAGATATAAAGTGCCTTTACTGGGCACAAAGGGAAGATCAAGAGACAAGATTAAAATTAAGTGCGACATGATAAACAAAAGCAAGCACCTTAAAAAACAAAATAAGCAATTGCTTGGACGCCCCCCTATGGCCATATCTATACATGAAAGAATCTTGTTGTCCAAACCAGAGTTGTTTACTTGCGGAACAATTTATACATTGGCTACTAAATTCTTGATAGTCAATGGCAAGCCTTTGTGATTATCAAAAACCACACCTTGAACAAAGTCATGTGTTTTAGTATATCAAAAAAATATTGCTTTGTTCATACCAAGCTACACATATACTGTTCTTTTATATCCAGATATCAAATTCCCACTAAACAAAACATATGTTCGTATACATCAGCAAGCAATATCTATTGTCGCATAGTTCTCGAATCTAGTGTATGAATATGATTTATAGAAATACGGGTGCATGTGATCATGGAAAAATTTTAAAACTCTGTCCAGCCAGTCAAGACTTTAAAGAACTCAGATTAGAGATACCTCAAACAAATATTAGTGAGAGAAGCAAATGTCAGGAATGCATACCGCTGTAGAATAGCTTCAGAGCATGTTGTACATGTTCTCCATGGTGCTCCCATCAGTTACAATAGAATGCATCTACATGTGTTGTTGCAAAAAATGATAAATACACAGATTGATAGTAAACATATATACCAGGGAGCATGATCAGAAGAAAAGATGTGCGAAGGCCTGACGCATCGATTTCCATAACCAGATTGAAAAATTGATGTCCATTTTCAAGATACATTACATAGAAAATAAACAAATAAAATAAAAAACTAAGTCTATACAGTACCCCTATTTGGTATGTCTTTTGCAAATAGAGTAAAAGAGATATTATTCTACCAAAATTTTTATTTAAATGAAAATTTAGTTTGGTTTATAATCTAATAGAAATTACATTACAATGCCAGCAAGATTCTACATCTTGTCTTGCAGGCTCGTCACTTAGAAAATCTCTTTATTCAGTGTAATATAACTATAAGAAGGTGTATGATATTTAAGGTGTCCGTCTGAACTGTGTGGACATCTCCTTCAAACTATAAGAATAAACATCCTATAACCTTCTTATAAATTAGAATGCAAGGTACCGTCTTGATCTTGCTTGTTGATTAAAAAAAGAACAGTAGGTGGCACATCATGGTTTTTATTAAAAGTGACATAATATTTTATGTATATTGAAAAAATAAAAAATATAGAAAATTAAGGAAATGTTTAGAAAAATTACAGTATGAAACAATGCATTTAATATATAAAGGCATATCAAGTCGAAGCTATAACTTTTAATAAATGTACAAATTAATAAAAACAGTTAAAGAGCTCTATTAAGAACCATTAAATAGAAAAGTGCAATGAGAATTAAAACACTTGATTTATATTTTAATTGTCCCTTTAGCCTCTTTTGTTTATCATTTACTAGTCCACTTGCAAAGGGCACAAACTGATAATACATTGACTAATAGAGGTAAAATCGACAAAAATAACAGCGACATCGAGAAGCAGTGAGCCAATGATAAAAGCAGTGATGATAGAAGTACTTGCAGTTAGAAGATAAAAAGGAGGAGACGCAAAATAAGAGCAACAATGCAAGCAACAATGGGAAGCAGTGCATTGTGGTAAAAACCCATATGATTAAAATTATCACAACATGCTTAAAATTTTTGCATCATGCAAACCACGGGATCATGAATGTGTCAATGATATCAAGAATTTAAATAAATTAAAATTGGCTTATTGATTTCAAAAAAAAAGTAGTTATGTAAATTTTAACTTCTAAGTATCAATTCATAGTACTCATATAAGCATTTTCACAAACAGTTAAAGTGCATTGTGCTATCAAATAAAGAGAATCACACAAATTATTCAACTGTCCTATGCCATTAAATAAATTTAACAAATTAAACCCAACATAAAAAATCAAGAAATAAAACAAATCCACTAAATTAAAACTGGCACTTGGTAAATTGAATCGCACCTCGTAATCATTCCGCTGAGCGCTAGGGACTTCAAGGGCATCAATGTCGAAAGAATCGATCCTGGGCCCCGTCCTGATCAGCCTCTGCTCAACATTATCCTCATCCTCATACGACTCGAAGCTCATTCGATGTGACGAATCCATGCCATCGTCTTCCTTATCGCTGTTGGGATCGCCCTCATTTTGGAAAACCCATCTCGATTCAATCGAATCAGCCTTCAACAGATTAAGTTACCAGAATCGAGAGATGCTGGAGAAGCGGAATGATCCATGGCGATTTGAAGCGGAAGGCCACCGAGCAAGGGATCCAACCTGGATCTGAATCTAAGACGAAGAAGAGGAGTACATCCAAGGAAGATCCGACCGAGATCTGAGCCCATTAGCTGCTCTCGCCCGACCCCACCAGCTTGCAGTAAAGGAGGGGATAAGGTGAGGGGGGATTTTCTGAGAGAGGAGAAGCTTATGGTCTGGAATTAAAAGGGGCAAATGAAAAAGATTGGCGGAAACATTTAGGAAGCCCACGCCAGCGAAATGTTTTGAGCTTTTCAGCCACAGAAGTACATGTGGCCGTTTACATATAGCCAGAGAAGAATCCGTGGCTGATATCGATTAGTCTGTGGCTACAAATCCGTGGCTAAATTAAATATATGGCCACTGATCTTCAACCACAGAGAATCTATGGCTGAACGCTAATCTTCAGCCACAGATATGTTCGTGGCTGATGATCCGTGGCCATTTGTCCGTTTTCTACTAGTGGCTGATTATGGTATTAAGTGTCATACATCTGTGATTTATTGTGATAATAAAAGTGATATTAGTTTGACGAAGAATTCTGTATTGCAACCTAGAACTAAACATATTGATATTAGACACAGATTTATTGATGATCAATGAGCTAATAAAGATGTTGAACTTTGATATATTCCCACTAATCATCAAGTTGTTGATATTCTTACTAAACCTCTTAAGATAGATTCATTTATTAAATTGCATAGAAATCTTCGCTTCATTAGTGAGAAAGAGATTTAGTTGTTTCTTTATGATATTTAAACTTGTTGTAATTATGTCACACTTAGTTGTTTATTTCTTACCCTCCTTGATTTGATGATGACAAAAGGAGAAGAAACATGTTAGGGTTACACACAATATATGACGCAATTCCTTGATATTCTTGATACACTTCACTAGTTTACTTCATAATTGTGGTACACTTACATTGGCATAACCTTGATATATTAATGATTCATATGCATTATATACACTTAACTCTAACAAGCACTGATGTAAGGAGAGTTGAAAAATCTTTGTTATCATCATGCACCATTGTTGGGGGAGTAAGTTTTTCAATTCTTGGTAATTTCATTTTTATGTATCAAATTGTTTACCATCATCAAAAGGAAGAGAATGTTGGTTATTGAATCACCCCAAGGTTAGTTTTGATGATAAGTAAACAATTATGGTTATTAATGATGTTTTTGTAAGATGATTTGTGAGTGTAGGTATCTAAGTCAATATAGTCAACCAATTAAGTCAAGCTAACTAAGAATGATACATTGGAAGCATAACTTGAAGAATTGGAAGAATCAACAAACTTGGAGCACAACTTAAAGATTGGGAGCTCAAATCTATTTCAAGAATTCAAGACACGTTAAAGAAGATACGAGGGATGCACCAAGACTTCAAAGACTAGTGTGAGTGGTGTATTATTCATGTAACGTGTCCCAAAATGTTAAAGGTATCAAGATGAAGCTTGCACACACACTTAGAAAAGAGTTTATCATTTAGAAAATTTTTTTGAAGTCATAAAAATATTTTGGAAATGTTTTAAGATCAAGTATCACACTACTGTATGATATAGAATTGTTGTATCAGAAGGGAGTCGACTCTTATAACCTAGTAGCTCTAGAGTTGTCTAGGCCACTAGTTGAGAGTCGACTCCTGTGTTCAAGAGAGTGTACTCCCATGCTAGTAGTTGACTCCCTGGTATATAGGAGTCGACTCTCAGGCCCCCAACAGTCTAATTGACTTACTCTTCGACCACATATTAGGAGAGACATTTTAGGGGCAGTGTTATAATCTGTCTTAACTAGATTTCACCCATGTATACAAGAGAGTTGCTGAAGAGTTTGGCATGAAATTTTTGAGCAAAAATTCAAGTTTTCTAAGCATTTTCTAAGCTCTCTTTAGCACTCCAGTTGTCTAAGGCCTTTTGATTTTAATACCAAAAAGCTTCTAAGCATCTTAGCCTTCTTTAATTGTGATTCTCTCAAGCTTTATCTTGACTTTATTGAGATCATAACTAGAGTTCTCTTAGCCACACTTCACACATTCAAATCTTCATCTTTGGCGGCTATATGAAGTTGTAATCTCCAAGATAAAGGTTTCTAAAATACACACAAGGGTGTGGTGGTAAGTGGTTGTATACTTGGGTGTTGTAATTTGGTGAAAAAGCCTCAAATGTTGAGGTCATCACTTGGTGAGGTTGTACGGAGTTGTATTGGAAACCCTTGCAAAGGCAATGTATGTGTGTTATAACCTTCTACTGGAGAGAGGGTGTTGGTTGAAGAAGCCCTCAAGTTGAGGCACTTTGCTCTCATGGTGAGAGTGGTTTAGTGGATGATGGATGTAGGCCTAGGGTTGGTCGAACTATGGTATATCGTGCTTGTTTACAGTTGGCTAGTATCTCTATCCCTCACTATATTTACTTGTATTTGTTGGGAAATGTATGCCTTTAAGACAATTGGGAATGTATGCCTTTAAGACAATTATTGTAATTGTGATAGGACATTTTGTTCAAAATGATAGTAAGATATTTGGTAATCTTTATCTATGACATCCTCTGTGTAACTTCTATGGTTATTGTCATGATTATATGATGCATGAATAAAGTCCCACGACTTATGAGAGGAATATTGGGATCTTGATGAGATCATAATAATGAGGCCAATGTGTCCATTGATCATATGTCCAGAAATATTCTTAGTCGGAGGAATATCGAGTCGGGGCATCGATATACCGGTTAAACCAGTGTGCATTAATCTTTACCATCGGATGGTAGTGACTAGCCTCATAGTCACTTAGTGTGGATACATCGTTAGATAATGCACATGTGCTTGTTGGGAGAACAAGTTCACAGAACGACTCACCATAGATACTTCTATACGGTTATCATACATTGAGTGTCAACAGAAGATCTCTAGTGGCAGTAGGTGCATGTTAGTCATTTGGCCGAAGATGTGCTTTAGGACCTTGCATGTGGAAGATTATACTTTGGTAGATATCGTACATTGGTTATACATCTGATATGTAGATACCTTTTGTGTATAGCTAGAAGCATGTGAAGGGAGTGGCTATACTATCAGGATTCATCTCCTCCGGTATAGGAGCTTAGTGTCGCAGTTGAGTAAATAAATCTATAGTAAATCTATGGCCACTGTAGGAGATGAACTTGTTAATGAGTTAATAAGTGTCATCCACCAGATTACTATGGGATCACACTCAACTTAAAGAGTTTAAGGTGTAATGTGGTTTCACTCTATCGTATCCTAGACATATTAGCAACATAGTGATGATGAAGGGACTAGACTAAATAGAATCAGTCACGGTAAGGCCCAGATTGTCTCGGAGAAATTCCAGTCTCCCAAACAAGATAATGATGGTTCTGAAATGGGGGTCGGCATGCTCAGCTAGGGCCGCTACCGGTAGTTGACATGATGTGATCGTGGTCACTACTGTAGTAGGAATTGGGCTATTAGTGTCTTACAATGATGATGAATTCCTCACGAAAATCGAAGGAAGAAACTATGGGTATATATGATATAGTAGGGCTAAGATCATAAGGGGTTGGTATCAGATAAGAAGAAGACATCAAGTCAGCATGGACTAGTCGACTAGTGCTTAGGCAGTAGGCGACTTGTGCTTAGGCACTAGTCGACTAGTGCTTAGGATGTAAGTTTTACAGAGAGTTGACTAGTCCACTAGTTACAATAACTAGTCGACTATCCAACTTATGCTGACATGGGAGGCATTGATTTATGTGGGATTTGATTGGGAATCATCTCTAAACCAAATCTAATTCTTATCCAAGAGTTCTAATGCGATTCGAACTCACTAGAGATGCCTATTCGTCTGTGCGTTTAGGGATGAGGTTGAGTTCTATATGAACACTCAATCTGAATTAAATTTGGCTATCCATGGCACTATATAAAGGGGTCTACCCCAGTCCTCTTGTGATATATGCATACACCATTCTCTCTTGAGAAAAGTAAAAGTTTTTCCTTCTCCTTCTTTTTATATCTAGCAAAGCGAGGAGGGTGGTTTGAATTCTTGGAGAGCTTGTGAATTCTGGAGGTGTTCTTCATCCCGTGATTTGTCTAAGGCACTAGTTAGAGAAAGGAGATCTAAGGCATTGCTTGGAGGATGTTAATGCGGTGCTTCTGGTTTTCACCAAATGAGATTAAGGATCCACGAGTATCGCTTGAGTATACTCGTGCAATGGTATAACCTTTGTGGTTTTTATTCAGCGATATAATTCCTAGATTATCAGAAGATCCTAGGTTTGATTGCTAGTTAGCAAATTTTGAATTTTCTGTCTTCTGTTGCATGATCTAAATAGTTTAGATTACTAGCATTATAACCTTATAGTATTGTGATTTATATTTTCACGGTGTATTTCTATACTCTCCTGCAAGTAATTGAGCATTGTTGATTAAGTACCTAGTGGAGTAACTTCCTTAGGAGACGTAGACAACAGTGTAGTAGGTTTAATTTTAATTGAGCATTATTTTTATACACCACTATTCAACATCACTTTTAGTGTTGCTTTCCATCTATAGGATCCCAATAGCAACAACAGGTCGATGATCTCTCCAAGAAAATTCAAGCATTGGTTGGTGCAGTCAACTCCCTGTAAAGCATATCAAAAGACATTTGGTGATTTTTCCAGAGTACAATCGATGAGATATAAAGCAGACATGCCCAATAATCGCTAGGAAAGCAATGTTCCTCTGTGACCAGTTATAAACTCATCCTCTAAGTAGCATGGAGTATCACCAAACACTTTACGGTGAAGACGACAACAAGGAATGATAGAAGATGCTTAAGCATAACAATCCCCTAAAAGGCCCTCCTAAATCGAAATAAGCTAACCATTATGACCATTCCAGCATGAAGACCAACCAATGGGAAAGCTTACAAAAGATGCAATCCTGATAGGTAGAACTAAAGTGCACAAGTGAAAGGCATCATGATAGGAAGGAAGCATTAAAGGATATGTTACAAAATGGTCAGATTTAACAACCAGATGAATCGATATTCTTCACTGAGCCTATGCATGAACACAAACTGAGGCATCAGACAATAAGCACAAACACCAATCACATACGACCAAATTCCCTTATCTACATGTTGAACTTAGTCCACTTATACAGTGATGTAAATGTAACTCTATATGGCTAAGAATCCGAATTTAATTACGAGAAGCAGAAGCGATACACTTCAAAAAATTTAATTCTTAACACATCTACCCAAGTTCTACAGAAGTATAGATTAATGCTAAAAAATTAAAATATACTTTGCATGGATATACTTACTTGATATCTGCTCTCCAAAACTTGGTTAAAATAGATGTTTCACATAGATGATGTAACACCTCACGTTTCACAAGCTCTCTTACAAAATTTAAAAACATTGCTAGCATTTAAGATAAACAAAATATGAAAATTTTTTACTTGGAAAGTTGAGTTTTACCTTACAACCAACACTTTCAGGTTATTGAACTCTTTAGATTTTTTGATGCACTTTGAAAGGAGAGGAGACCTTTACATAATGCTGGTGTCCTTTATTATCTCTTATCATATCAAATGTGTGACTAAAAGAAAAATATTACTAAACCAATTTAAGTCAAACCAAGTAGAGCTTGAGTTGAGTTCAAGATATGATCCAAACTTTGAATCTGAATCTAATTAGAGTGGACCTAAATCTTAAAACCAAATCGACCTGACCCTTGCTGGTGACTGGCCACCACTAGCCACCACTAACTGGTAATAAGCCAGTTGCCACTAGCTATTATTGTTTGATCAACTATTGTCATTCAGCTCAACTAACAAGTAGCTGGTTGACCAGCTGATCAACGACCAGCCTATAGCTGACTAGCAGTGGCCCCTAACCATCAATGATATCGTATGGTCATCGGTGATGGCTACGTGTCTCCAATAATGATCCATAACATGTGTTACGCCTATTTGACCGAGACCCACAAAGCACGAGCCCAAGAGCCCACCTGCATCCTGAAAGCCCATTCGGCCAAGGCCCTACAGGGGACCTTCTCGAAACGTCGATCCGACCCGGCCCCCATAACCCGTTGGTCGTTCGCCCACTCCTGCGAAAACCGCTCCCCCGGACACGCGACCACTAAATGGCGATAATGGGGAGGTGCTGGCATGGCGGAGATGGCGGCGGCGAGGGGGGACGGATGGGGCACGATCGATGGCGGGCGTGGGACGTGGGCCAGAGCCAATCACGCTGGGAGCTCTACAAAAGGGTCAGGAAGACGACGAAGAAAAGGACCGCATCTCAGGTAACAAAACCTAAGGTACTCCATCAACGACCTCGTTCCCCCAATTCATCTCCTTCCTCCCCCGCTCGCACCGAGAGACGCCGTCACGATCTCCTCACGAGTCGGACCGTCTCCGCCGGGCCTCCTTTCTCAGATCTCTATCTGACTTAGGCATCGGAGGGGATTTGGCCGGAACCAAGGTCCGGCCCCCTGACGAGCGTTCTCGTCTGCGCAGGTGAACAACAGACCAACGGGCCGAGGCTACCCCTCGCCCCTCTCCGGCCACTCTATCAACCGGACGGTGAGGCATCCCCTCACCCTCAGCCTTCCTTGGCCGAGCACGCCCTACCGAGGCCGAGCGTCCTAATCGGGTTCGGGACTCTCCCTCGCCACTCGTCGGCCGTGCGTCTACCCGGGCGACTGAGGCTTCCCCTCGTCCCCCTTCCAGCCGAGGCCGAGCACGACTGTCCGAGGCCGAGCGTCTCAACCTGGGCCGAGGCTTCCCCTCGCCCCTTCTGCACCAATTCGAAGCCCCCGAGGGACCCAAAGCGGGCCCCTTGACCACGTTGACCGGGTTCTCCACGGTCAACGCTTTGTAGTGAGAAAACACTCTGAAACATCTGGCGTCGTCTGTGGGAACGAAAACTGTCCCACGAAGAAACAAACTACATCTGCGATGACGCGGCCCCCCTCCTCTCGGCGAAAGAAGGGCGAGGCCCCGACGCGGGGCGACAGGCCCCGCCATCGTTGCCAAGAATGGGCACGGGACCGACGCGAGGAGAGTCGTGAGGAAAGGGCCGGGGTGCCCTCCCCTTCCCCACCGGTTGGGAGACCGAGTGCGCCCGTAACGGCACGCAGCTCGGACGTGGCTTTGGTGGTATCAGTCGTCATAGACACTACCTTAGTGCGACAGCTGCTTGTCGACACCGGCAGCTCCTGTGACGTCCTATTTATGTCAACCCTGGAGAAGATGGGCCGGCAGAAAGGAGACTTGCGACCTCGTTTGGGTCCCGTGGTCGGATTCACGGGTCACTCCACCCCCATCATCGGCACTATCCATCTCCCGGTAACGCTCGGAAACACACCAGACTCTGTGACCCTAGCGGTGGAATTCATCGTGTTGGGGATCGGGTCGGAATACAATGGGATCATCGGCCGACCCCTACTCAACGCCGTCGGCGCGATGGTCTCGACCCTCCATCGGACCATTAAGTTCCGAACGCCGGGGGGGGATGGGGCAAGTCGAAGGCGATGCGGGGAGACCGAATACCTGCTATCAACTGGCGGAGGAAGGTCCCGAGGATCGTCTAGCTGACCGGATGGCCGCGCTCGACTTAAGGAGTGGGCCTAGGCCCACCCCTGCGGAGGAGCAGGAGCAAATCCCGGTCACGGACATCGAAGGCCGGTTCGTCTCGATCGGGAGAGGGCTGAGCCCGGACCTAAGGGACCAGCTGATCGAGTGCCTGGAGGCGAACCTGGACATCTTCGCCTGGTCGCCTGAAGACATGCCCGGCGTGGACCCCCAGGTGATCGTCCACCAGATCAACGCCGACCCCAACTTCAAACCGGTTAAGTAGAAGAAGCGTAACCTGGGCGGCGAGAAGATGAAGGCAGCCTCCGAGGAAGTGGAGCGTCTCCTCGATGCGGGCTTCATACGAGAAGTCTGGTACCCGGAGTGGCTGTCGAACATGGTGATGGTCAAAAAACCCAGCGGGAAGTGGCGAATGTGCGTGGACTTCAGTGACCTCAACAAGGCCTACCCCAAGGATAGCTACCCCCTGCCGCGCATCGACCACCTGGTGGACAACGCCTCGGGATACGAGATGCTAAGCTTCATGGACGCTTACTCCGGATACAATCAAGTCCAGATGGACCCCCGGGACGAAGAGATGACAGCCTTCACGACGGACCGGGGAACCTACTGCTACAAGAAGATGCCCTTTGGCTTGAAGAACGCGGGGGCCACCTACCAGAGAATGGTCAAGAAGGTGTTCAGCTCCCAGATCGGGAGGAACCTAGAAGTCTATGTCGACGACATGCTTGTCAAGTCAAGGCGACCGGAAGACCACATCGCCGACTTGCGGGAGACCTTCGAGCGGTTGCGGCGACACCACATTCGGCTCAACCCCGCGAAATGCACGTTCGGGGTAAGATCTGGCAAATTCTTGGGATTTATGATAACTAATCGTGGTATTGAAGCTAATCCCGACAAGATCGAGGTGCTGGTTAACATGCGCGAGCCGACGACGATCAAGGAGCTACAGAGGTTGAACGGGCGCATCGCAGCCCTGGGGCGATTCCTTTCCAAATCAGCGGAAAGATCGCTTGCCTTCTTCAAGGTCCTGAGGAAAGCAATCGCGGAACCTCCGAACAATAGGAAGACGATACACTGGGACGAAGACTGCTCCCGGGCGTTCGGGGACCTCAAAGAGTATCTCCGCAGCCCCCCTCTCCTGTCCAAACCCCGGGAAGGGGAGTCGCTGAGCCTTTACCTGGCGTGCGCAGAGGAAGCTGTGAGTTCAGTGCTGATCCGGGAGGATAGCGGGGTGCAATGGCCGGTATATTACACGAGCCGGATCTTGAAGGGGGCGGAGGTGCGATACTCGCCCATGGAGAAACTGGCGTACGCCCTCGTCCTCTCAGCGCGAAGGCTCCGACCCTATTTCCAGGCCCACACCATACTAATCCTGACCGACTCACAGCTAGAACAGTGCTAAACTGGGGAGTGGAGCTGAGCGAGTTCGACCTCCGATTCAAACCGCGCACGGCCATCAAGGGACAAGCCCTAGCCGACTTCATCGCCGAATGCACGACGGAAGGAAATGACCCCCCAGAGGGAGAAGGCCCGGGGACGGTAACTGCTCAACCCTTGTCCTTTCTTTCGGCTGACCACTATCGACCAGAGGATCCAGGAGCGTGGATAGTTCATGTGGACGGGTCGGCCACGCAGTCAGGAGGAGGAGCCGGGATTGCGATCCGATCTCCGGAGGGGAACATCGCGGAATACACGTTGCGGTTCGAGTTCCCGGCCACAAACAACGTGGCGGAATACGAAGCTGTGATCAACGGCCTGAGGCTGGCCCTGGAGCTCGGGGCCGAGTCCGTCCGCCTCCTCAGCGACTCGAAGCTCATTGTCAACCAACTCTTAGGGAGTTACGAGGCACGGGAGGAGGCGATGCAGAGATATCTCCCAGTCGCCAGAGCGGCGATGTCCAAATTCAAGGACGTGGAGGTCTTACACCTCCCACGATCGGAGAATGCGCGGGCCGATGCGTTGTCAAAACTGGCCTCGTCCTCGCCAAAGGAGCTGGGCCGCACCATCTACGTAGAGAACCTGCCGTCCCCCAGCACGATGGAGCACGAGGTGATGGCGATCGACCAAGAGCCCACCTGGATGAACCCGATCATCCGATACCTCACCCACGGAGAGGTGCCGGCCGATGGGGATGAGCACCGAACCCTGGAGAGAAAAGCACTCCGATACGTGATCCATGAGGGGACGCTCTACCGGAGACGCTGGACCAAGACGGACGTCCTCCCGTACCTGAAGTGCATCGGACCGCAGGAAGCTGACTACGTCCTACAGGAGGTTCACGACGGGATCTGCGGGAATCACCACGGGGGCAAGATAGTCGCACAGAAGATCTTAAGGCAGTGGTACTACTGGCCGACCTTGGCCAAAGATGCTACAAGCTACGTGCAGAAATGCCAAGAATGCCAGAGGTATGCCCACCACATCTCGACTCCTCCGTCAGAGCTCATCCCCATCGTGAGCCCCCTCCCCTTTGCGAAATGGGGGCTCGACATCCTCGGACCGTTCAAGCCAGGACGAGGGCAGCGGAAGCACCTGATCGTGGCAGTGGACTACTTCACCAAGTGGATCGAGGCTGAGCCGTTGGCGACCATCACGTGGAAGAAAGAGAAAAGCTTCGTGTGGAATTCCATCATCTCTCGATTCGGAGTACCACGGGCCATTGTCACAGACAACAGGAAGCAGTTTGATTCAGCAGGGTTTAAAGATTTTTGCGAGGAATGGGGAATCAAGCTCCTCTTTGCCTCGGTGGCACACCCCCAAACCAACGGGATGGCAGAGGCGGCCAACAAGTGTATCATAGAGCCCCTCCGAAAGAAAGTAAAGGACGCCGAAGGGAACTGGCCGGAAGAGCTCCCCGGGATACTCTGGTCATACCGGACGACCCACAAGGAGGCTACGGGCGAGACCCCCTTCATGCTCACCTACGGGGCCGAGGCGGTGGTACCAGTCGAATTGGGGGAAGAATCTCTCCGCCTCAAATACTTTGACGAAGACCGGAACTCACAGGGCCTAGGGCTCAGCCTGGAGCTCCTCGACGAGCGACGGGAGCAGTCACTGGCCACCATCGTCCGCCAAAAGCAGAAGGTGGCCCGATACTACAACGCTCGGGTGCGAGGGAGAAGCTTCCACCTCGGGGACCTGGTCCTCCGGAAAGCGGGCTTCACCACCGATACCGCTCGCAAAGGGAAGCTCGCGGCTAGATGGGAGGGACCCTACAAAGTCGTCGAGGTCCTCGGACCCGCAGCCTACCGACTAGCCGACATGGAAGGGAGAGTTCTCACTCACACTTGGAATGCGGAATATTTACGCAAATACTTTCAATAGATGTATCACTTCCTATGAAATAAATTTGTTTTAATTTCACTCCTTTCCAGATAAAGCGAAAAGGCATACAGAGGGATACGCGAAGAGGTCGAGGGGCATTCCCCTCCCTCATTTTTCCCCGGGGGCACCGGTGGAGCCACAAGCTGGCAGCTCACTAGGGCCTCCTCCCTTGCTCTGTTCGGCGTCAGGGTACATCCGGAGTTTCTCGAAGTCAATCCCCGAGAGCGGGAACTTCTTTTGGATCTCGGACTGGCACCGGGCGAAGCCCTTCTCGTACGACGTCGCCAAGGCGGTCTCCACAAAGGAGGTGGCATACTCCGCCACGGCATCCTGAGCGATCCGGGCCGGATCCACCTCCTCGAGCCCACGCAGCTGGGCCTCTAAGGTCTCTACCTGGCGTTGGTGCTCCGCCTTCTCCTTCTCGATCTCCCGGGATTTCTCTCCTAGTTGGGCAGCAAGGGCCCTCGCCTGCTCCTCCGCCGCATCCAGACGATCGGACAGCTCCGAGGCGTCGGGGGCAGCAGCCGGGCCGGGGATCTGCTTGACTCCTCCAGACGCATCGACGTCTTTTAAAAGAGAGGAGAGCCACGTCTCGGCCTCGGACTTCACGGCCAGAGCCACGGCTCTCTCGCGATCCGCCGCCTCCAGGGCAGAGGACAGCTCAGTTATGCGGGAGTTCAGGGATTGGACCCGCGCTTCCTCCAACTGACCAGCATCCTCCTCCTCCTCGCCAGGGACCTCAGGGCCTAGCCCAGCCACGGATTTGGCTTTGGGAAGAGCCACGAATTGGCGCCTCATCGAGAGGCCCACCGAGGACAACTGTGCCAAAGCAACGAAGGTGAGAGGGCAAAAGCGGCTGGAGAACGGGGGGACAAGCAGAGACGCACTACCTGTTGACCAGCCTGGATCACGAAGGTAGCCAAGCAATCACCTCTGACTCCGTCCAACACCGCCTGGTCGGGAGGGAGACAACAGTTCTCGGCCACTCGAGCGGCGGCTCCACGGCTCGAGAATACCGACTCCTTCTCCCCCACTGGAAAGCGTGGACGAAGAAGACCCTCCCCTGACGAAGGGAACTCGCCAGGAGCGGAGCGGAACGCCCCCAGGTACCGACTGTAGGCATCAGGGAGAAAGCCGTCCGGAAGAGGTGAAGGGCCGGCCCACGGCCAGGCAACCTCAACGGGAGCGGGATGAGGTCGGTCAGCAGTCGGCTGAACGTCGGCCCCCTCGAGCCTCTCGGGAGATCCCTGCAAGGGGAGAGAGGGAGACGACATCTTCTTTCGCTTCGAGCCTCCGGATACGGTCACAACCCGCTGCTTCTTCCGGACCGCCAACACATGGTCCCTTCTGCGCGGATCCGGGTTTGAAGCCTGCACAAGAGCACTGGCGGGAGAAGGACCGGGAGGGAACCCACCTGCATTCAAAGGATAAATGAGAGACAGAGCGGAACCTGGACGATCTCGAGGGGCGAACGCACGGAGCAGCTTACCTAGGGGCCACACCGTCTTACGCAAATTAAAGTCACTAAAGAGGAAGTCGATCGAGCGCTCCCTCGGAGGAATCGCCAACATGTCCCTCGCCGTCTGCAGCTCAGCGACCGTCGGCTCACCCAGATTGAGAACAACGGCACCGGCCGCCACCCACCGTGCTGGGAAGTGTACGCTCGAGGGGAATGTGACGAACACGTATTCCCCCTTCCAGCGTTTCAGAGAACTCGGCAACCCCAGCACCAGGGACATCTTTGGGGGGGCGCTGATGTAAATCCACGCCCCCGATTGGTGGAGGCTCAGGCGGTAGAACTGGGCAAAGAGGCGGAGAGAGGGCACCACACCCTTCAGCATGCAGACGACAACGAACCCGACGAGGATCCCGACGGCGTTGGGACAGAATTGACACAAGCACACATTGTGGGCCTGAAGGAACTCAACGATAAAAGGATGAAGCGGGAAACGGAGCCCGAAGTGGAAGCACTTTTCATATATTCCGACCTCATTGGGACCAGGAGAGCAGATCCGCTCGTCAGCCCCAGGGGCACGAGCCGAGTAGGGCGGGAGCAGGTAGGAGGAGCGCATGCTCCCGATGGCGGTGGCACAGATCGACGAAGGCCACGCCATGACCTCAGAAGGAACTCCTGAAAGATCATCCCCGTGCTGACTGATCGCCGAAGGAGTGCCACCCGCCAGACCCGGAGCCGCGTCGCGCTCCGACCGAACCGAGCCCGTAGCAGAGGAAGACGACATGGGGGAAAGTTCAGACAGAAGGGGGATCAGCGCAAAGAAGAAAGATGATGGGATGGCGGCCCACGAATCCCTCGGCTTCTCCACTTAAGGCGACTCCGCGAGCGGCAGGGATAAGCTTGCCGCTTCACGTGGCAACATCTGAAGGCCGACGGCGCTTCGGAACCCGCGCCTTAAAAACATCGAATGGGCTAACTCATGATGACGACTAATAAATGAGTCGGCATCGACTGGAGAACCTGTCAAAATCGGCAGAGGTCACATCGGCCGAGCCGAACCGGCCGAGGCCGATCAACCCGACCGATGGGGGTAATTGTTACGCCTATTTGACCGAGACCCACAAAGCACGAGCCCAAGAGCCCACCTGCATCCTGAAAGCCCATTCGGCCAAGGCCCTACAGGGGACCTTCTCGAAACGTCGATCCGACCCGGCCCCCATAACCCGTTGGTCGTTCGCCCACTCCTGCGAAAACCGCTCCCCCGGACACGCGACCACTAAATGGCGATAATGGGGAGGTGCTGGCATGGCGGAGATGGCGGCGGCGAGGGGGGACGGATGGGGCACGATCGATGGCGGGCGTGGGACGTGGGCCAGAGCCAATCACGCTGGGAGCTCTACAAAAGGGTCAGGAAGACGACGAAGAAAAGGACCGCATCTCAGGTAACAAAACCTAAGGTACTCCATCAACGACCTCGTTCCCCCAATTCATCTCCTTCCTCCCCCGCTCGCACCGAGAGACGCCGTCACGATCTCCTCACGAGTCGGACCGTCTCCGCCGGGCCTCCTTTCTCAGATCTCTATCTGACTTAGGCATCGGAGGGGATTTGGCCGGAACCAAGGTCCGGCCCCCTGACGAGCGTTCTCGTCTGCGCAGGTGAACAACAGACCAACGGGCCGAGGATACCCCTCGCCCCTCTCCGGCCACTCTATCAACCGGACGGTGAGGCATCCCCTCACCCTCAGCCTTCCTTGGCCGAGCACGCCCTACCGAGGCCGAGCGTCCTAATCGGGTTCGGGACTCTCCCTCGCCACCCGTCGGCCGTGCGTCTACCCGGGCGACTGAGGCTTCCCCTCGTCCCCCTTCCAGCCGAGGCCGAGCACGACTGTCCGAGGCCGAGCGTCTCAACCTGGGCCAAGGCTTCCCCTCGCCCCTTCTGCACCAATTCGAAGCCCCCGAGGGACCCAAAGCGGGCCCCTTGACCACGTTGACCGGGTTCTCCACGGTCAACGCTTTGTAGTGAGAAAACACTCTGAAACAACATGCCCTAATGTCATATTGGTTTTTTATTTGGTCTTGAAGATGGTTTATTCAATAGCTTGTTTTATAACCAATAGCTTATAACTCTTTATGAGCACTTTCCACTCATATCATGACTCATTGTGATGCGTTCCTTTATCTTAATCAAGATGATCATAACTTCTTGTGATTATTTGACTTATGTATATACCATTTACATTTAGGTTTCTCCTTCGTTTATCATGACGAGTCCATTATCTTTATGAGACTGTAAAAACTCGATTTTATTTTGGTAGTGATCAAGCATACTATGTGATCAAATCATATGTATATCAGTGACGTTAGGTACGTATGATGAATACCCAGTCTTGAATTGTAATTATCTAGTTGGTGTGAGACTGCATTCTTATTAAACACACTAGGCATGCCAGTAATAATTGCTATGTATTTCGGTCTCTTCATCATGACTATGCCGCTAAGACGTCTAGGGTATGTATATCTGTCATATCCTATTAATATCTTAATTTCATTATTTGATTATGTGACACCATAGTTATCAAGGATCATACTTATTACTCTAATAAACTTATATATATCACCTTGGCTATTGATTTGATATGGTTCTATATCAACTTCCTACAACACTGACCTCCCATACGAGTGGAGATAACTTCTATCTTAACTACCACCTTCATATGCACAGTTTAAACTACACACTTCGAATACCTGGTAACGACCATGTCATCTTTAATTAGTAAAAGTCAATGTGTAAACCTCCAATGTGTAAGGTCTTTAACACATCCATGTCTAAAGACTAAACTACACCGTCATATGAGGGCTTCTATTTATAGTAAGAGTATGTTACCTTGTAGAAGCTTTTTGATAAGTCATTTTGTGAACTTATTTTCCAACACGCATATGTACAGTGTCTCAAGATGTCTCCACATCGAATGGCTATGAGATTAGCTATTACAATCTTAATGGTAAATATTAGCACTCACCAGTCCTCCGGAATATTAATATTCTGTCTTGATATTTCATCATTCAAGAACATGTTGGATTATGTTTACGTAGTTTGATTATGTCTCATTATCATAATATCATTATGATTATAATGTTCTCACATAATCTGATGACTTGATCAATGCAATTATTAATGTACATATATACACATCCATATTAAAAATTACATAGACAAAAATATCAATTGTTTTGAATATGATCTGTTAATTACAATAATTATCTTAAGGACATACATTTCTCAACATCTCCCATATGCTCTTACATTCAATTATTATAGTATCTCATACCGATCTTCTCTACTAAACATTTAAGATGGTTTTGTAAAAGTACATTTGTGACTGGTGACCTCCCGTCCGTTTGGCACGCAAATCAGGACGGAGATACTAGAATTAGATTTTGTAAACCACAAGCGCACGGTGTCGAAGTGTGGCTTGGGGGTCGATCACGGGGAGGCATGTGTTGTGCTTGGAAACAATCAGGGACGGGGTCACCCGGGGGATGAGCCATCCAATTCTCAGTTTGTTGTCACGAATGTAAGCTAACAAAAAAGATGTAAGAGGTAAAAAGGTAACCTAGGACTTTGGCTTCCGCCCTAATCATGGGTTCTAACTATTGCGGTCGAAGGATAGGAATGTGACCGAATGCTAGGGTTTGGCGGTGAGACGTTGCCTCTAAAAGTGATACCTAGAGTCCCATGGGCTCGATATTCCGGTCGATGCCCAGGATGATACGCTAGGTCTACCCGGGTTCGGATGGTGGGCATTCCTATGTCCAACACCACCCGACTCCGGGGCACTAAGCTCGCAATGATTGCTCCCGACATTTCGTCCAAGCCGTTCCCACGTGCAAGGACTCAATGTCTACGCTAGGGGTTGAGCTGTAGCTAGAGAATCAAACTCCCGTTTTATTTCCTCTTGGCCCGATGGTCAAAGGCGGTCTTTCTCCCGTCGATGACAATGAAACGCCCACGCGTAACCATCTAAATCCCTAGATCCAATCGGATCCCTAGTCCTATGGCCGTTCTAAGAAGAACCCACAAAGGGGCTTCCACCAATGTCCCAGATTGAAGAACTACTCACTATACATGATATGAAATGCAATAAAACTGGATATAGTCATAAGAATAGAAATCATGCGATTGTTTACCGTAGCAAATAGAAGTATAAACGCAATATCAAAATATAAGAACGATCAAAGAACTTACAATTAGCGTTTAATTCAAAGCAGCCAAAAATCCCCAAAACATCTTAAAAATGTGGGATCCTCGTTTCTAGGAAAATCTAGCCCTATTTATACAAGGGGGGCAAGATGCCAATGAATATCCCAGAAGAAGACAAAAATAGACATTCACCCGATCGGTTGAAACTTCATCCGATCGGGTGAGACGATGGAAAGATTAGTCGTTGGCTCTGATAAATCTCACCCGATCACTGAACTGATCGGGTGAGTCTTCGATTTCTGAGCTTGGAAAACAATAGCTACAGGTGACCTGATCGGTTGACAAGTCAACCGACCGGGTGAGCTTTGGCCTTCACATCTGCGTTCTGTTTTACATCCACCCGATCACTGAACCGATCGGGTGGACCTGTCTCTTCCTCAGAACTGATACATCCACATGAACCGATCGGGTGAGTGTTTCACCCGATCGGTTGAGAGCTGATACATGGTTTATCTTGACGATTGGCTCTCAGGATCTCGTGGGCCACCTCCCGTTGCTCCGGAGACTCATGATGTTGGCCGTAAATGTCCCATGTGCTAGCAATGTCCTACAAATGCACACAAACACAACGAAAGTAAAAAGGAACTAAAAAACAAAAAGAAACGGATACGAAACAACGGAAATTAACAGAAAACGACGGAGAAGACGTGCGTAAATATATAAAATATAAACACACGTCAAAAATCCCCTAAGCTAAACCCTTCCTTGTCCTCGAGGAAGACGAGTGAGAATAGAAGCCCATCGGGAGAAAATAGAGAGAGAAACAGAAAAAAGAAAAAGGAATCCTAGATTACCCGTCAAAGCCAACAGAAACTAACACAACACACTAAGCAAGCACGTGAGAAGCATAACACTAAGCCCATGAATACGAGTTCCTACTAGTGTCGTGGGTTCACGCGGTGAAGCGCGAGTGAGTACGGTGGTGAGCTAGCCAACAGTGTAACTATCTAAATCAAGCAATGAAGCTCCATATACACATATCCATGGAATGACCCAAATATCGAATCAATTTGAGTTAGCGGTGAATAATAGTTCAAGGATGCATGAGAATAGAGTAAGAATAGAAACATGTCATATGTCAGGGACTCTACTGCTAGAAACTAGGAAATCGCCGCACAATCGTCGAGATGATTTCTAGAAAGCTCATATGCCAAGTGTGTTCGAAAACAAAAGGGGTTGAGTAGGTTTGGAGGAGAGCACTTGGTGCAAATTCTCGACTTCCCTTTATTCACGACGGTAGGAGTAATACGAAACAACAGGATTTTTTTGGGTTTTGGATTTTTGTATATATATTTGGATTTTGGCTATACAAATTCTTTCTCTATCTCTCTCTCTCTTTTGAATTTTCTCTTTTTTGTGTAGAAGTGGGATAATGCGCATTCTCCCAAAGTAGGAGAACGATGCGCTGGTAGGTGGCAAAATTGTGTACTCTTCCAAGTGGAAGTAAAGTACATGACGAGGGGATTTGCACAAAGCAAAAGAAAAAAGAATTCGAATTCTAAACACTTGGCAAAGGGTGTTTTTTTGCGGATCAGAGCATAAGCAACATGGGTTATCC
Organism: Scilla litardierei; assembly: GCA_030789695.1. Lineage (NCBI taxonomy): Eukaryota > Viridiplantae > Streptophyta > Magnoliopsida > Asparagales > Asparagaceae > Scilla > Scilla litardierei. Next base: position 372,578,129 of record CM061142.1, read on the forward strand.
TAGTCCTATTGGTAGAGTCCCGACACATGCGATTTGAAGCGTACATATATAGGATGATTCATGCATAATGAGGCAGGAAGTAGAAGCAATATACCGCATATTCGAAATTGAAACATGATAGTTAGGGGTTAACCATGGATAGGCATATAAAACAAAATCACAACGTAGAAGCACACCAACTAGCTAGTCACAACACACAACTCAACACAAAAGGCAAAGTGAACCCACTGAGCATAAAATGCAACAGAACTCGGCTTCCTAGGGTTAGTGAAGATAGTTATCGTAGCTTAGCTAAGTGCGTGTGTGTGGTTTAGTGGCAGTTTCATCATACGGGGTCATCTAGGAAAGAGAGGATAAAAGGATGGAAAATAGAAAAAAGAAAAGTATGTTTCAAGGGTTCGGATTACCCAAGTCAACTCCCGACTTGTTCCCGGTAATCCTACGTCCCTTCCACCCGGATACCTCCGGATACTCAAGTTAGAACCCTAACTTGAGGTTTCCTTTTAACCCACTTGAAGCAACCCTACAAGTGAAATCGAAACACAATCGATGTCCTTGACTCCCACAACTTGGGATCAAATAAACCACTCTCACAAACCGAGAGTTAAACTAATATTGAAAGATATGAAATAATGAAATAGCAACACTTACAATCACCTATGCCTTGAAGTAGAACTTGAAGGAGCAAGAGTGTTGTGTGTTGAAGTCTCTTCCAAGAAGAGAGAAAAGTCCTTTCTCTTGTCACCTACCAATTTCCTAGATGATATCACTTTGATTCTAGGTTGGAGATCTAGAGAGAATGAGGTTGGGATTTTAGGGCTTTTGAATTTGAGAGTTTTGAAATACTTGAATATGAAAGCTAGGGGTTTTCAAGAGATGATCAAGAAGATAATTAACCCCTCAATGGAACAGTAGAAGCTCTCTTTATAGGTTCTCCAAAACCTTCAACCAGAATCTCCAAAAACCCCTTTGAAATCCGTGGAGAAAAAGCCAACAGATAGAATTTACACACTCGACCGTCGACTGGTGAAGAAATCACAGTCCACTACTGCACTGTGTCAGAGGGTAGGTGAGAATTCAAACGGTAACTTACTACATAGGACAATCGATTAATGAAGGAAAGACATGCGCCTGTAAACCTAATAGACGACTAAAAATCCTGCTACAGGCGACTGGCCGCAACATGGGTAAGCTGAGAAAACTCAAAAAGTTTTGGGAAGACATGACATGTGATTGATGTGGAACACACAGGTGCCTGTTCTATGGGCTGGCGACTATGAAACCAACATCAGTTGGCTGTCACTAATAAGTGAAACTTTCCAGAGAGCAGAGTTTGCAGAGAAAGAATCGACATGCGACTGTTGAAGCATTAACAACCGACTGTAACTTGGACATGCGACTGTTAATCCAACATCAGTCGTCTGGCCGTATGTAATAGAAAATGACCTTTGGGCAGGAGATAGACATGCGACGGACTAACAAATCTTAGGCGCTTGTAGATTAGACAGGCGCATGTCTTTCGTACAGCAGTCGCCTGATTAAAGTTAAAGCTAAAAGCCCAAAAACCACATGATAAAGTATGTTCATAACAGGCAACTCTAGAACTAATCGCATGCGACTGTTTTGAGACAGGCGCATGTGAAATGTTTAGCAGTCGCTGATCGCTCCTTATTTTACACCTTTTTTCTGCATGTTTTCAGGTCATTTCGATCGCCCATATTGCATTTTCCACGATTATTCGATGATATCGCGTTGCTTTTCACTATTTCTTTTTTGTCGTATTTCAGGAGATATGGAGCGATCTGGAGCAAAAATAAGATCAAGGGACTTTTCGCATACCGGAGCGTCGCCCACGGCTTATTTGAGGAGTTAGCAGCGCTAGAGGATGAGCGGAAGAGGAAGAAATTTGATAGAATGGACGAGGAGGCGAGGAGGCGAAGAAAAGAAGACAGATACAGCCTACTCGGCCGAACAGAGACTCTACTCGGCCGAGTCAGGAGCTGTATTCGGCCGAGTGAAACGGATACGCACATCAAAATTTCAAAGTTTCCTCGGCCGAGCAAGGAAGTCTACTCGGCTGAGTGAGAAAGCCTACTCGCCCGAGTAGAACATGGATTTTCAATCGAGAAGCGGCTAAGTTACTGGAATTTTTGAGAAGCCTACTTGGCCGAGCACGATTGCTTACTCGGTCGAGTAAAGAAGCCTACTCGCCCAAGTCAGTAAGAGAGACAGACCCCCGAAAACCCCGGATTCTCTGTTTAATTATTGGGTCTGTCACTCGGCCGAGTGACATTGTTACTCGGCCGAGTGACGCATTCCGACTGCTGCGAGGATTGCGGATTCTGGGCTGCACGGGGGCAGTTTTGTCACGATTTTTGGATGATTTTAGCTTCTATTTAAACCTAGTTTTTTCTTGACGGCTATTCTTTTGTGAAATCTCAGCTGGAGATCATAGGCGACAATTTTGGTTTGTTCTTTATTGCTAAAAATCTTATTTTTATGAATTGTCTCTTCTTTGCTATGAATTGTGCTATGATCTATTGCTATTTTTTTTTGAGATTTCTATGATGATTTGTGATTAGTTTATTCGTTCTATGGCATGGAGATGAACCCAATGGACCCGATCTTTTGAATTGTGATGAATAAATAGAATTGTTGCTAGGATTGAAGAAAGGTTAGGATTTGATTGATTTATTGCGAGTAGCTAGGAATTTCCTTCAATTGGGATTTGCAAGAGATTAGATCTCAATTGATGGGAAGGCCTAGATATTCGACTTAGGTTTATAATCGAAATTCTCTAGATTTGGTTTGCAATAGATTGGACCAAAGCTAGGATTTTTATTATGAATCTATACTCATATTCATTTGCAAGAGATTGCACGAATACAAACTATCATAACCTAGGTCGTAGCTCAAGTTTGCACGAGAGTGGATTCGAGTTGCGATTGGACGATGATGTCGATCTTCACGCTAGTGGTTTAGGTTAGGGTTTGCACGAGAGTGGGCCCTAATCTAGGTTGCTATAGACCGGCAATAGCGCGAGAGCATGAGCTTAGTTCTACATTATATTGCGACTAGTTCACCTACATTCAAGCCTTGCAACATTGATATTCATGATCCATAAGGATGACAAACGGTCCGTAGTGGGGATTTCCTATCCCTAGATGCTTTTATTATATTGATATCTATTTACTATTCGAACGATTGTAATACTACCATCAAACTATTCTTATTCCACCAATAGCTAGGTAATCAAAGTAGGATATTGTCAATTGTCCTCCATGTGTTCGATACCCGCTCGCCACTACGCCGTACGCTTGCGGTAAAATTACAGTCATTTTCCGGGTGTATATTATTTGATCAAGAAGATATATTATTTGATCCCGAGATCGAGCGTACGACAAGGAGGCTTAGAGCCAAGAGGAGACTTGCTATAGAGGACGATCATATGCACCGATCGGAGACACCGGAGGAGTTAGTGGCACGCATGGCTAGACTTGTTTCTATCAGAGATAGGCTACAGCCTAATACTACTTCTACTACCTTGTCTATTGTGATGCCAGAGTTGACGACGGACAAGAACTTCGAGCTCAAAACAGGACTCGTGGTTTTGATGCAACAAGACCCATTTCATGGGAACTCTCACGAGAATCCACACTACCACCTACAGTTGTTCTTGTCCAAATGCGCCACTTTTCAGATGCCCGGTGTACCGGCTGATGCTATCCGACTGCGCCTTTTCCCATTTACCCTTCATGACAAAGCAATGTATTGGTTGAGGACGCAAGCACATGGGATATTTACCACATGGGATGAGTTGGCGAGCACTTTTGATAACAAATTCTACCCACTATCCAAGACAGTCAAGATAAGGAGTGCGCTCATGTCCTTCAAGCAAGGACCACAGGAAACCCTATTTGAGGTATGAGAGCGCTTCAAAGATCTCCACACCAATGCCTCCATCATAGTATTGAAGCATGGGAGCTTGTGTATAGCTTTTACAATGGATTGCAACCGGGAACCAAGCAAATCATCGATGCAACCGCTAATAGAGCCATATTATCTAAGAAGCCAGATGATGATACGGCCCTACTTGAGGAGATGGCCTCGAATAACCAACAATGGGGCGACGAGAGAGGACATTCATCATCATCCTTGAAGCCAACAAGTATTTATGAGGCAAAGGCCGTAGCGGAGCTTTCTACGAAATTTGATTCTCTCCACAAGGTCATGGAGAGATTAGAGAAGTTGATAAGTGATCCGCATGGGACCCCCACCACATCTACTCTAGGAGGAAGTATGGGCGATTGGCAAGACCAAGCCCATGTCATGCATGTTGGAGGAGAGCAAGGAGAGAGAGTTATAGAGCAAGTCCAATACGTTGCGGGAAACACCGGTTATTGGGTAAACCCGGCCACGAGAAATCATTCGTGATTATCATATGCAAATAATGATGGAGCCTTAAACCCACCACCGCAACAACCTCAAGCTCGGCCTCCACAACAACCGCAATATCCACCGAGAGGGCCTCAACAACAAAATTTCCAACCAAGACAACAAGCGGGACCATATAGACCTCCGTGGTATAATCAAGGGTGGAGAGCACCAAACCCACCACAAGCACCGTCGAGGTCCGACCATGAGGAGAGAGTTGAAGAATTCATGGCGGAGCAAAAGAAGGTAAATGCTAGATTGGATGCTCAACAAGACTCTCTCAACACCGTCATGGCATAATTATCGGAGCAAATAGGATTGCAACAAAAATACTCAACAATTGCCGGCTCAACCGGAGCCAAACCCACGGGGCAATACCGGCCACATCAATGCGGTGGTGGCAGTAACTACTAGAGGCGAGAAGGACACCACTCCCGCCATGATCCAAATCAAGGAACCGGGGGAAGATATTTTGGATGACAAGGAGCCGGCTAATTGTAATGCCCTGATAGCTACTGCACAAGTACTAGAGGGGGGTGAATAGTACTTTAAAATAATCAAGAGTATAATTCCTAATTACCTTGCAAACTCAACCAACAATGAGGAAATAAAAATAGACAACAATCAAAGACAAGCGCAAAGAAGCGATGTAACGGGTTCGGATCCACCCAAGTCTCCCCGACTTGTTCCTGGTGATCCTACGTCCCAAACACCCGGATCCCCTCCGGCTACTTAAGTTAGAATCCTCTAACCCAAGTTTGCACTATGAAATTCTTGTAGAAAACCTCTACAAGATCAAATCATACACAAAAGAAAATGTGACTCCTACAAACCGGGATCACACACTTCTCTCACAAACCGAGAGAAAAACTTGCAATAACAATGAAATACTTACCAACAAAATCCTATGCCTTGAGTAAACTTACGATTTTAGGGCAAGGAGGATTTTGAGGAAGAAGAAGTCACCACACCCTAGCTCCACCAAGATGAACAGCAATAGGTGGCTGGGGAGAAGTTGGAGACTTGGATTCAAGCTCCTAGCTTGGGTAGCTCACAATCAATGAGAATCTCTCTTGAGGAATGAGAGTGAGGGAGAGATCCTTGTGAAGAGAGGGAGCTTGAAAATAGGAATTAAATGCTCTCTCTTTAATTCTCAAAGTCTCAATAATATCAGCCTTGAATGCTATGAAGAAGCATCACAAGATTATATAGGGTGGAGAGAAGAGAGAGAGAAAATTCGTGCAATTAATGCTCCAACGGATCTATTTCTGAAGCAGTCTAATCGGTCTAAGAAGGATCACTGACCGATTAGTTTTTCAACTAGTCGGTCGGTGATTCCTCTTGGACAGACTAAGAGGTTGACAGCCAATAAAGAAAGTTCAGGAAGTATAGAACTAGTCGGTCTAAGAAGACTTGCCAACCGACTAGTTTGACAACTAGTCGGTCAGTGAGTGTTCTTTGACCGACTAAGAGTTGAAATACAATAGGCTGAATTCAAAGAGAGCTAGTCGGTCTAAGAACAAATTCCAACCGGCTAGTTTCACAACTAGTCAGTCGATAGTTGTTCTTGGACCGACTAACTATAAACAGTAGCTCAGGCTGAAAAGTGAATATATAACTAGTCGGTCTAAGAAGGATTCTAAACCGACTAGTTTGACAACTAGTCGGTCGGTGAACATTCTTGGACTGACTAATTGGTCAACAGTGAAGATGCTGAATTGAGCAAGGAGATCTAGTCGGTTCAAGAAGGATTGCTGACCGACTAGATGACGATCTAGTCGGTTGGTTCTTCTTCTTGAACCAACTAAGATGCATAAGAATCCGCGAAATGAAGCGTGAAGCTTCGGGAAAGTTTCTATGGGCTTCTAAGATAATCCTAGCTCTAAGATATGAGCGTTATGAAGATTTAAATGTAAGACCTACTCAAGGCTTAACATTCTACGAAAAGAAGCTAGAAGACTATAAATTAAACTAGACGAACCGTCTTCAAAAGCTTCAATCCGAATCTCTTGACTTCAATAATGCTCCTTTAGCTTCAACGAAGCTTCAGGCACTCGATCAAGTGCTTTGAGAAGTCTTGAGACGTCGCTTTTGATGTTCATAGAATTTTGGCGACGATCTCCATAACTACGCTCACAAAGAGTTAGTTCACGATATTTATGTTTGTTCATCATCAAAACCAAATCCGGGGAATCAATACTCAACATTCTCCCCCTTTTTGGTGATGACAAACCAACATAAATAATAATCAATAATAATGAATCAAAAGAAATTTACTTACTCCCCCCTGCATTGATGACCCGTTAATTCCATATTAAATAATAAACATATGCATCAAGCAGACGAGAAAAGTATAAAATATGAATCCAATTATTGAAATTTAGGATTTCAAATCCATTTTTATATCTTAACTCCCCCTGAATCTAACATATCAAATTAGATTCACGGTAAATTGCATTAAATTATCATTTAGCACATCGTCATTATTAATTCTCTCCCCCTTTGGCATTAGCAAAAAGAGCGAGAGGAGAACAACGACAACAACAATGGCAAAAAAAATAAAAGCACGAGAGTCGTAGAATACGACCACGGTTCAAATGACACGAAAGTAAAATCACGAAGAAAAACAAAGTGTGCCAATGATACCATAGTCGAAAATCGAAAAATGAAATCATCAAAACTCAAATCAATTTCACATATTGAGTTATGAAACATACTCTCCAATATCAACATTCTTAGTGAATTTAGTGCATGGAAAACAATTCTATGTTTTCATAGAAAGAATTCTATATAATCAATATTTTCGTCGAGCGACGAAATCAACAGCAGAGACAAAAATATAAAGTGCACACAGAAGTAAATGGCAACACGATGTATATATATATATATATATATATATATATATATATATATATATATATATATAACATGGTACATCAAAATGTATACATCCGCCAACACTAATATAAACGGTCATCAGACCGGTGCACAAAATACAACATATGTCTCAACAGACATCAAAACAAATATACATCAAAATGTATCATCAAAACATCAAAAAATACATCAAAATGCATAACCACCCAACTATCCTACCCCACTCTCTCACGACAAAATATATCATCCAAATGCACATGGGAGAGTCCTCCAACGCAAGCTCAGGAGGCGGAGGCAGGGTCTACATCAGTAGCAGGCTGTGCAGAAGGAGTGACAGTCTCGGGAACAACAGAAGAGTCAACCGAAGGGAGAGTGGCAACGGGAGTGGTCTCGGGAGCACCAACAGAAGTATCCACCGAAGGAATGGTGGCAGCAGGTGTGCTCTCGGGAGCACCAGCAGACGAAGTGTTAGCAGACGTACCCACGGGGCACGAGCAGGAGATCCAACAAGCTCCTGGAGATCAGCCTCATCCATTTCCTCCTCGTCAGAAACAGAAGGAGGAACATCAATATCCAGATACTCGCAGATGCGAGCAAGCATCGCCTCACAATGAGAAATACGAGACTCCTAACACCTCAAGGAAGTAGAAAACTCAGAGAGTGAAGGAGGAGGAGCAGGAGGAGCAACAGCTGAAGAGGTACCCTCGGTGGCAGAAGGGGTAGTCCTCTGAACGTGACACAACACCGCAAGAGACTTCTTGACGGCCGTCGCATTCAGGGGAGGACCCAAAGGACGCTGATCATCGGGAGGGAGAGGGACGCCGAAGTGACGAAAAACGAGAGTCAATAGGCAAGGATATGGGATGTGAGCAGACTTGGTGGATTTCCTTATGCACTCAAAGGAATCCATCTTTTCAATGATAATACGAGCCCAATTTATCTCGCTCCCCATGAAAAGAGCGTAGATAAGCTTGAGAAACGGCTGGGAGGGTAAGCTAGAAGAGCCGTACTTCGGTAGAAGACACGACTTCAAGATGAGATTAAGGACCCAAGCGTTATGCTTAAAAGATTTCGAATGGACGCCAATCATGGCGGGAGGGATGACATGGAATATCTCGGTAAGCATGGTCTGGTCAAGATCGTGGATATTATCCAAGGAGATATCAGCAGGGAGCAGGCCAGAGGATGAGACACAAATCAACTCTCCTAAAATGTCTGCCGTGAGGACAATAGGTGTCCCCAAGACAGTGGTCTCAATGGAGTAGGTGTCATCATACTCACCCCGGACTCGATTGGCATAGAACAATTTGACGAGTCGAGGATACGGATGATGGTTCGCCTTGGGGTCATGGCAAAGATAGTCTAATATGCCGCTATAGGAGAGGAGATCTGCAAGCTGAGGGAAATCGGAGAACTGAACGAAGTGCTCTAGGATTAACGGACAGTGCTCGATACGGTTGTAAGCCACGAGACACAACGAGTCATCGCGACACAACGAGATTTCGACACCACCCAAAGGCATGGGAGCCTTCCCCTTAGACGGACGAGAGCTAGATCGAGGAGGAGGAGTAGGAGCCTTCTCGGTAGGCTCAGACTCAGGAATATACTCTTCGTCGGAGTCAGAAGCGGGAGGAGTGGGTGCACAAAAGGGGCATGGAGTCAAAATTTTCTTCTTAGGCTGGGGCTTGGGTTGAGATGTGGCTTTAGGCTTGGCAACGGTAGTCCTCTTCTTCTTGAGGGGAGAAGAGGAAGAGGAGGGACGAGTGACCGGCGCCCCGTTTACGGTTTGGGCGCGGTGTCGTTTTACCGCAAGTGCACGGTTAGTGTAGGGTGCGGGTTTATCGAACTCAGGGAGGTGGATGGCTTGAATGACTACTAGCCTCGCCTAGGTTGTGTGCTAGCTACGCAGGTGATATGGGTGGAAGTGTAGAAATAAAAGAAAGAAATGAAAAAGACACGAAAAGAATCCCCGCTAACACGGGCTAGAGCACTCATGACACTTGGCATTTGACTTGACACATGGTGAGACATTACCCCAAAAGGTGGTACCTAGCGTCCATGGCCCGATATTCCGGTCAGTGCCAAGTACGATAGGCCTACCCGGTTCCAGACAGTGGGCATTCCCATGTCCATTAACACCTTCCGTAACCGGGAGCATTAAGGCCACAATGATAACTCCCAACACTTCGTCCAAGCCGTTCCCACGCGCGAGGACTCAATATCTACACTAGGGGTGTGAGCTGTGGCTAGGGAGTCAACCGCCAAGTTTATTCCCCCTTGGCCCGATGGTCAGAGGCAGTCTTTTTCCCGCCAATGACAATGAAACACCCCCGCGTAACCCTAATGGCCAAATAGGTGGAATGTGATTTCTAGCAATATATCGAAGCGGGTCTTGACTGGACAAGACACCGGACCCCAACCCCCAACACAACTAGTGTGTTGCCGTACGAATTGGACTCAGATTGCTAGAAATCCCCATTGACACATTTCATCGAACACATGCCATGCAACCAAGCCAAAAGCAAATTTCCAAGCATCAATCCTACCCTAACCCGTATTAGGGTTCATCAAACACTACTCGATGGTGAAGAACATGATAGAAAGCAATAATAATGACAAACAAACATTCACCATCAAGCAACAAAGAAAATAACTCAATACAATAGAAAATGAGAGAAGAAAATACTTAGCTTGCAATTGAGTCTTCAATCCATTACAAGATTTATTAGAAGATAAAACCTAATCTAACCTAATCTAAAACTCCCAAGAAAGGGGAGGAAAACTACTCAAAAAATAGTGGAAGAAATCTCTAAGGAATGCCCCAACGTCTCTTAATAAACCCCCTCAAAACCCCACCGGTTCGGGTCCAAAACCCACTCAAATCTGCGAAAACAGGCCCACCCGATCGGGTGGAAGTTCACCCGATCGGGTGGAATAAACAGAGAGCACAGAAACGCAGAAAAAGATCTCACCCGGCCGGGTGGAAACTCACCCGATCGAGTGAAATGAAAATTCAGACTGCTGCCAATTTCAGCACACAGCTGCGCTCCGAAAATTCCAGAAAAATGTAGAAAAATCGGATTTGGGCATGCGACCTATCGTTGGAAAGCTAACGACGATGCCGATGCTAGAAAAATAAGAGATCACCCAAAATCCCTCTGGAATGGTAGCAGATCTTCAATGAGTGCACCAGCAGCACGCAAAAGCGGAAGAAAAGGCCACCCGATCGGTTGAAACATCAACCGATCGGGTGAGCCGCTTGTTGCTTTGGCCATCGGGCTTCGGGAGCTTCAACCAGTCACTGAGGAGAGCGGGTGGAGCCGTCGGTTTGATATTTGAGGCGATGCGGCTACAGATGAACCGATCAGGTGAGATGTCACCCGATCGGTTGGAATTCAGATCCAAATTCCCGAGAATTGGGGCGTTTGAACCGGTCACTGAACCGACCGGGTGAATTCTTGGTCGCTCCAACATGTGTCCGGGTGGTGCACGCGTGCATCACCCGATCGGTTGGAAGTGACCAACCGGTCGGGTGAGGGGCTGAAAGATGCGATCTTCGTTGTTTTGACCCCCTGGATCACGCGTGACTCCTCCCGTTACTCCGGGGACTCATGATATCGTCGTTTTATGTCGCCTACACCGGTAAATTCCTGCAAAATATGAAAAACACGGAAAAGTGAAAGAAAACAAGAAAACACGAGAAAACGAATACGAGACGGTGGTAAATAACGGAAAAACACGGGAGAAAACGTGCGCAAATATATGAAATATAAACACACGTCAAAATCCCCCAAGCTGAACTCGTCCTCGTCCTCGAGGAAGACGAGTAAGAGTAGGAGCTCGGAGGGAGAAAATAGAGAGAAAGAGAGAAAAAGAGAACTCTGTATCCTAGATCGCCCGTCAGGGCCAACAAAATAAAAAACGATACACCAAGCAAGCAGACGCCAAATCACATCACTAAACCAAGAAATATGAGTCCAGAAAAGTGCCGTGGGCCCACGCGGTGAAGCGTGAGTGAGCGTGGTCGTGTGCTAGCAAACGGTGTCACTATCTACATTGTGCAATAAAGCTCGATATACACAAATCCAAGATATGACCCAAATATCGATTCGAATTGAATTAAGCAGTGAATATATGGTTCAAGCATGCATGAGAATAGAGAGAGAATCGAAACATATCATGCGTCAGGGACTCCACAACTAGGGTTAAGGAAATCACCACACTAAAGCCTAGATAATAGCTAAAAAGTTCATAAGCCAAGTGTTTTCGAAAACGATGAGGGTTGAGATGATGTGGAGTAGGACACTCGGTGCAAATTCTCGCCTTCCCTTTATTCTCGGCAAGTAGGAAAAAATATTCACACGGGAATTTTTTTGGGTTTTGGGTATTTGTATTTTTTTTCCTTTTGGATATACATATTTTTTTTCCTCTTTTCTTTTTTTTTTGGGTTTTTCTTTTCTCTCTTTTTTTGGATTTTTGGGTATTGGGATATTTACATGTGTACTTTCCCAAGTGGGAGAACGGTACACGACGAGGGGATTTGCACCAAGTAAAATAAAAATGAAATCGGATTCTAAACACTTGGGCAAATGAGATATTTCTCGCTAATCAGAGCATAGGCTAAATGGGTTATCCTAGTCATTGTTTGTGGAATCCCGACACATGCGAATTGAAATATACGATATAAATATAGCATGCATATAGAAGCAGATAGTAGAAGCAAATACCGCATATTCAAATCGAAGCATGATAATTTAGGGGTCAACCAAGGATATGTATATAAAACATAATCACAAGGTAGAAGCACACCAAATGCTAGTCACGACACACGACTCACAAGAAAGCTAAGTGGACCCACGATGCATGAAATGCAAGAGGACTCGGCTTCCTGAGGTTAGTGAATGTGATTATCGAAGCCGTGCTAGGTGTGTGTGTGTGATTTTGTGGCAATTCATCATATGGGGTCATCTCTAGGAGAGAGAGAACAAAAGATGAGAAGAAAAAGAAAAACACGATGGAAAATGACTCAAAAACGAAGAAAAACGACACAAATGACGCACGAAGTGCGACTCCCCCAAGCTGAAACTTGCATTGCCCTCAATGCAATAATAGTTTATACGGGAGGGCAAAGAAAATGGGGGGGGGGGGGTGCGCACCGACACAAAAAGTGAAAAACATGAAAAACATATGAACGAAACTTAAAAAAAAGAAACACTCAAATAAAAGATATAAAACACGACAAAAGAACACATAGACACAAACACACGACAACGACACGCGAAAACATGCACACAAATCGATTCCCCCAAGCTGAACATGACAATGCTAGCGAAATGATATGATCAATGTGATGCAGAAATATGCAAGGGGAAGATCGGAAAAGAAAAGAAAGAAATCAAAATGCATGAGAGACGGTGTGCTCATTCTCCTCGGAAGAGGATGTGGGTGAAATGATAGAAGGGCACGACATGAAGGGTTATTATGATGCAAAAGCAAATCCTAGATACGCTCCCCTCGCTAATGAGAGGAGACGAGATTATTCAAATCTAAACTAGAAAGCGGTAAAATTTTACACTACTGGATTAGGATACACCTGAGCATAGGCGGATCCAAGATCTGAAGTGGGTCAGGTAGCTGCTCTAACTGCTCCTTCTGTGGCTCTGCCAGAATCGCTGTGCCACGTGTGCCAATGGACCCAAGCAATGCACCTCCAAGCATCCCTCGTAGGTGTCCACCTGTGACCTGCAAAGGACGAGGTGCATTAGTCCATGGCAAGAAATTATTTCCCAAAATAATTGTATCCCAGAGATAGTCGCCGGTAAATGATGGAAAAATATATGAAATGTGGCAAACACTCCCTGGAAATGGTATGCTATCCTCTGTGCTAGTGACGATCAAATCCCCGCTCTCCATGTGAAGTTGCTCTCCAGGTGGTGACACACCGCAACATACCTCAAGGGAAGTCGATCCTGTGTCCTGCGAGAGATATGGTGTGTCAAAAATATATAAGTCTAAAGGAATAGGATGTGAAAAGCGAGACTTAAATGTGGAGTGAGAGTGAGTATGAAAATCTCCCTGAATAGGGGCAATATGCTCAAGTAGATGCTCAGCCGTAGAAGATGTGGAGCGTGACGGTAGAGGTAGATGTGGCTCCATGGAGTGGACGATCGTATCCAAGCCCTCATGCACATCCTCCTCGATGATATGCGCATACTCCACCATCTGCCCGATGTCCTGAATGACATCCTCGTTGTTGACCACAGACCAAGGAAGAAGCAGCAACAGAGATGACAGTGGAGGTGGATGTGGAGCGGACCACTCGTATGTTGTCGTGGTGTCCGTGTCCTCACACACATCCTCCTCGCCGGTATGCATAAGCTCTGTAAACTCCTCAGTGCTCTCATAGGACTCATGTGGGGTATCCAAACCAAGACAAGAAGTCTCTCCCACAGATCCTAGAGAAATCTCCCCATCCTCACTATCATCATCAAAAAATGCTTCGTCTTCCAAGTGGTAGTGATGGAAAAATGGGGGTTCGGCATGAGATGTGTCTATGTTGGCCGACGGCATGGTAGTCTCAACCATGAAAGTAGGTATATCATCTCCTTCATCTCCTCTCCTCGGTGTAGGATCGATGATTGGTACCATCAAGTTTCGTAATGTTTGTCCTTGGTTAAACATGGCACTTTCAAGGAGAGACACGAGGTTTGATTCTTCTTGTGTTGGTGAAGGGATATAAGGTTGAGAAAATAGATGGGAGGTGTTTGGGCTAAGGTTGTGGGAAAATGTTTGGCCTTGGTGTAGGGGGAGGCTCTCAAGCGTAAATGGGCAATCATAATACATGTGCCCAACCATCCCACAAGTCTCACAAACCACAACTGAATAAGGATCGTATCCTCCCATCTAAGCATCGAAATTTGGTCTCCACATGGTTATAGCAAAGATACATGGACAACAAAAATAAGAAAACTAGAGAGGAGCATCAATAGTACAAGAGAATAACAAAAAGATAATATAATAGTGGGGGAAAAATTTCTTGGTTAGTGAATATTTTTTTAAAAAAGAAAAAGAAAATTATTTTTTTTGCGTTTTATGCGTAGTCTAACGAACCCAAGCTAAGCTAATATCAAACCGAACGCCTCCTCGGCAACGGCGCCAAAAACTTGACCGACGCCCCGTTTACGGTTTGGGCGCGGTGTCCTTTTACCGCAAGTGCATGGTTAGTGTAGGGTGCGGGTTTATCGAACTCAGGGAGGTGGATGGCTTGAATGGCTACTAGCCTCGCCTAGGTTGTGTGCTAGCTACGCGGGTGATATGGGTGGAAGTGTAGAAATAAAAGAAAGAAATGAAAAAGACACGAAAAGAATCCCCGCTAACACGGGCTAGAGCACTCATGACACTTGGCATTTGACTTGACACAGGGTGAGACATTGCCCCAACAGGTGGTACCTAACGTCCATGGCCCGATATTCCGGTCGGTGCCAAGTAAGATAGGCCTACCCGGTTCCAGACGGTGGGCATTCCCATGTCCATTAACACCTTCCGCAACCGGGAGCATTAAGGCCACAATGATAACTCCCAACACTTCGTCCAAGCCGTTCCCACGCGCGAGGACTCAATGTCTACACTAGGGGTGTGAGCTGTGGCTAGGGAGTCAACCGCCAAGTTTATTCCCCCTTGGCCCGATGGTCAGAGGCGGTCTTTTTCCCGCCAATGACAATGAAACACCCCCGCGTAACCCTAATGGCCAAATAGGTCGAATGTAATTTCTAGCAATACATCGAAGCAGGTCTTGACTGGACAAGACACCGGACCCCAACCCCCAACACAACTAGTGTGTTGTCGTACGAATTAGACTCAGATTGCTAGAAATCACCATTGACACATTTCATCGAACACATGCCATGCAACCAAGCCAAAAGCAAATTTCCAAGCATCAATCCTACCCTAACCCGTATTAGGGTTCATCAAACACTACTCGATGGTGAAGAACATGATAGAAAGCAATAATAATGACAAACAAACATTCACCATCAAGCAACAAAGAAAATAACTCAATACAATAGAAAATGAGAGAAGAAAATACTTAGCTTGCAATTGAGTTTTCAATCCATTACAAGATTTATTAGAAGATAAAACCTAATCTAACCTAATCTAAAACTCCCAAGAAAGGGGAGGAAAACTACTCAAAAAATAGTGGAAGAAATCTCCAAGAAATGCCCCAACGTCTCTTAATAAACCCCCTCAAAACCCCACCGGTTCGGGTCCAAAACCCACTCAAATCTGCGAAAATAGGCCCACCCGATCGGGTGGAAGTTCACCCGATCGGGTGGAATAAACAGAGAGCACAGAAACGCAGAAAAAGATCTCAACCGGTCGGGTGGAAACTCACCCGATCGGGTGAAATGAAAATTCAGACTGCTGCCAATTTCAGCACACAGCTGCGCTCCGAAAATTCCAGAAAAATGTAGAAAAATCGGATTTGGGCATGCGACCTATCGTTGGAAAGCTAACGATGATGCCGACGCTAGAAAAATATGAGATCACCCAAAATCCCTCTGGAATGATAGCAGATCTTCAATGAGTGCACCAGCAGCGCGCAAAAGCGGAAGAAAAGGCCACCCGATCGGTTAAAACATCAACCGATCGGGTGAGCCGCTTGTTGCTTTGGCCATCGGGCTTCAGGAGCTTCAACCGGTCACTGAGGAGAGCGGGTGGAGCCGTCAGTTCGATATTTGAGGCGATGCGGCTACAGATGAACCGATCGGGTGAGATGTCACCCGATCGGTTGGAATTCAGCTCCAAATTCCCGAGAATTGGGGCGTTTGAATCGGTCACTGAACCGACCAGGTGACTTCTTGGCCGCTCCAACATGTGTCCGGGTGGTGCACGCGTGCATCACCCGATCGGTTGGAAGTGACCAACCGGTCGGGTGAGGGGTTGAAAGATGCGATCTTCGTCGTTTGACCCCCTGGATCACGCGTGACTCCTCCCGTTGCTCCGGGGACTCATGATATCGTCGTTTTATGTCCCCTACACCGGTAAATTCCCGCAAAATACGAAAAACACGGAAAAGTGAAAGAAAACAAGAAAACACGAGAAAACGAATACAAGACGGCGGTAAATAACGGAAAAACACGGGAGAAAACGTGCGCAAATATATGAAATATAAACGCACGTCAATGAGTGGTTTTGGCATGACGTTTGGGTTGAGGAGGGTCGGTAGGAGGAGACTCGACAGTCATGGGAGACGGAGAGGAGGTACAGATAGGAATACGTGTCTTCGCCATGATCGAGACGAGACCGCACACAATCGAACGAAATCGAAAGAGAAAACCCTAATACAAACTGAAAACCCTAAAACTGAACAAGATTTTAGACCTAAAATAGAGAGAGATGTAGGATATATACCCTAGGAGGAGGGGAGATGGTCGGCGACGGCTGATGGTGGCTGGAAATGGCGACACACGGCGGTCGGAGATGGCGGAGGAAGAGAGGAGTCGAAGGGTTAGGGTAGAGGAGAGATATCGCACCGATTAGAATAGATTCTAATCGGTGCGGGGAGATTATAAGTCGACTCGAAATGCCAAAAGACACAGCTGCCCCTGTGCAATTAGTCGGTCTAAGTACAAGTGCTGACCGACTAGAATGCAATCTAGTCGGTTGGCTAATGAGCTTGGACCGACTAAGTGCAAACAACAAACGAAGTCAAAATAAGAGCATGAATTAGTCGGTATGAGTTCATTCACTGACCGACTAGAACTCAAACTAGTCTGTCGGCTATTGAACTGGGACCGACTAAAAGAGTCCAAAAATTTGAAATATCGAAATTTTGAGTTCTCTCCTAAGCGCACTTGGACGAAACATCGAAATACTCTCATACAACATTAATCTACCACATAAAGAATCGAAAATCATAAATACGACGTGAATGAATATATCTAGCATAAATTCCGAAATTCCAACCAAAAATCCAGAAAATCCCAACAAATCTAGCATGAGCATATAAGAATGAATTATTATCATGCAAGATTATCGAAAAATTTGAATCCTAAATCTCGGATTCACCCATAATCCCCAATTCTCGATGTAACCGCACAAAGGAGTCTTCCTTGAGTGGTTTCGTGAAAATATCGGTGATTTGCTTCTGGGTTTCAACGTACACGAAAATGATGTCTTTTTTAGCAACATGATCATCTAGGAAATGGTGACGGACATCTATGTGTTTAGAACGGGAATGGTGTACCGGATTCTTAGAGAGACATATTGCACTTTGGTTGTCCACCATGATAGGGCAAGTATCACAGTTTATACCAAAGTCTTTAAGAGTGTGTCTCATCTAAAGAACCCGAGCACACGCAGCACCGGCGGCAATATATTCCGCCTCGGTGGTTGAAAGTGATACGGAATTCTGCTTCTCGGAAAACCAAGAGACAAGAGAATTTCCTATAAAATGGCAAGTGCCACTAGTACTTTTCCTGTCGGATTTGCATCCAGCATAATCTGCGTCACTATATGAGATTAACTCATATGTGCTAGACTTTGGATAAAATAATCCGTAGTCGAGGGTGTAACTTAAATAACGGAAAATACGTTTTACCGCTACTAAGTGAGATTCCTTAGGTTGAGACTGATAACGAGCACATACACATACAACAAACATAATATCAGGCCGACTGGCAGTAAGATATAGTAAACTACCTATCATACCTCGATATAGACGAATGTCTACATCTTTGCCGCCCGAATCTTTATCAAGATGTGTAGTAGTGCTCATTGGAGTCTTCTTGCCAGATGCATTCTCCATTCCAAATCGCTTTAGCAACTCCACCGTGTACTTGGTTTGGTGGATGAAGATTGCATCGTTCATTTGGCGAATTTGGAGACCTAAGAAATATTTGAGGTCACCCATGTGGCTCATCTCAAATTGGTCCTTCATGACATTAGAAAACTCTTCGCAAAGAGTGAAGTTAGTAGCACCGAAAATGATATCATCAACATAAATTTGAACTAAAATAATATCATGATTCGAATACTTAACAAATAATGTAGAATCAACTTCACCCATTTTAAAACCCAAATCCAAAAGAAAGTTCTTTAGGCGGTCATACCAAGCTCTAGGAGCTTGTCTCACACCATAAAGTGCTTTCTTAAGTTTGAAAACGTGATTTGGAAATTTTTCATTTATAAAACCCGGAGGTTGAGAAACATAAACTGCCTCAACAACATCTCCGTTTAAAAACACACTTTTTACATCCATTTGAAAGAGTTTAAAATCTTTATGACATGCAAAAGATAACAACAACCTAAAAGATTCTAATCTAGCTACCGGAGCAAAGGATTCTTCGAAATCTATACCTTCCTCTTGCTGGTAGCCTTGAGCTACTAACCGAGCTTTGTTCCAGACGACGTTTTGGTTCTCGTCGGTCTTGTTCTTGAAAATCCACTTCGTTCCTATAACGGTGTGGTTCTTCGAAGGCAATGGAACAAGCTCCCAAACCTCATTCCTCTCAAACTGAATGAGTTCCTCCTCCATGGCTAGGATCCAAGCACTATCTTCGCATGCTTCGTTAATATTCTTTGGCTCAATTAAGGAGGCAAAGGCACAATGAGCGAAGTAGTTGACTTGAGATCTCGTCTTAACACTATCAAGTATGTTGCCAATGACTTGCTCATGTGGATGGTCACGAACTGTATGAAGCCGTTTGGGAATTCCCTGATCACTAGGAACATTCTCAAAAGTATCATCAGTAGGGTTAGTATCAATAGAATCAATAGAATTAGAATTACCAATAGAATCACATAAAACATCCATGGAGTCATCATCATTAGTAATTCTAGTAGAGACAAAATTTTCATTAAATGAAACATGAAGAGATTCCTCGATCGTTGAGGTTCTTTTATTGTATATCCGGTAGGCTTTGCTATGGGAGGAATATCCAACAAATATCCCCTCATCGGATCTTGGATCAAATTTGTCCAAACTACCATACGTGTTTTTAATAAAACATTTTGCGCCGAAAACTCGAAAATGTTTAACTTGAGGCAATCTACCAAACAACAATTCATAACAAGTTTGTTTGGTGTCGGGCCTCAAAAGTATTCTATTAAACACGTAGCAAGCGGTATGTACCGCTTCTGCCCAAAATTGATGGCCAAGTTGGCTATCATCAAGCATTGTGCGAGCACATTCCACTGGCGTCCTATTCTTTCTCTCAACAACACCATTTTGAGGGGGTGCGCGAGGGAAAGAAAAGGTGTGAGTAATACCAACTTCATCACAAAATTTTTAGAAAGACTCATTCTCAAATTCCCCTCCATGATCACTACGAATAGTGACAATGGTGGTTTCAATGAGATTTTGTACTTTCTTCACAAATATTGCGAAGTTTTCAAAAGCATCATTTTTATTACTTAATGAAAATACCCAAGTAAATCTAGAAAAGTCATCAACAATGACAAGTCCATATCGAGCATTCCCTAATGAAGCAACTCTAGTTGGCCCAAAAAGATCTAGATGTAAAAGCTCTAGAGGCAGCTTAGATGAAATACTTTTCTTAGGTTTGAATGACGATTTATGAAGCTTGCCTCGTTGACACGAGTCACAAAAGCTTTTCTTTTGAAAGACAAGCTTAGGAAATCCTTTTATAGAATTTAACTTGGAAAGTTTGAAAAGTGTTCCAAAGTTCACATGACCAAAACGTCGATGCCATAAGTGTTGTTCACTTGTGTTGGCAATGAGACATTATTCATGTGATTTTGGAAGATCTAATATATAAATATCCTTATGGTGTGTGCCATAGAATAACATATTATTAGTATCTTTACTCAAAATATGACACATTCTTTTCGCAAAGCTAACTTTGTAACCTTTGTCACAAAGTTGGCTTATTGAAATAAGATTGTGATTTAATCCTTTAACAAGGTAAACATCACTTATTAGAGGTTTAGATGGGTTACCAACTTTACCAACACCAATGATGGTTCCGCTCTCGTTGCCTCCATAGACTACTCGGTTACCATTTGCAATAGGCACCACTCCGGAGAGCAATTGAGCTTCACCCGTCATGTGTTTTGAACACCCGCTATCGAGTATCCACCCATCCTTGGAGCTAAATTTGGATTTGTTGCTCCGTTTCTTTTTCTTGAGTACCTAAAGATAGAAATATCATTCCATGTTAGCCAAGGTCATTGGGTCCTAAAAGATTAGACCTTTGGAAGCCAAGTCCAATTGGACTTAGACTTCCCAACATAATCATTATTATGAACGACATTCATGAAATAGGAATTCATGTAAGCTTGTTTTTCATGCATGTTAGTGTTCTTCGGGCCCCAAATAGTGAATATTTTGGGAGCCCTATTCCTATTCGGAGCATGCATACGTTGTTGATGTCTACGTGATGCATGTGACCTATGAGGAGGTGGCCTAGGAAATACATGTCGTGGATAAGCATATGACACATGATGAAATGGTGGTGGCATCATATGATATGGTGCATGATGGTAATTGTTCATATGATAGTGATGTGGATGAACATATGTATGTGGAGGAACACGTGCGTGAGTGTGTCTCACTTAGTGTGCACGTGCTTGTGGACGTGTAGCATAAAAATCATCATAATTGTGAACAGGTGGAGTAGGATGTGTGTTCCTACGTGGCATAGTATTGGTGTACATAAATGCATGGCCCTTCTTTGGAGGTCCACCCAAAGTGGGTTTCTTTCCAAATGAGGGTGTGTACCTAGTGGAAGCACCATTGGTAGATGAACTACCCATGGGGTGTTTACACCCACTAGTTGAGGCATCGGAAGTTGGTCTAACAAAGGTGGTGGAAGATTTGGAAGAATTTCCCATCTTATACCCTAAGCCAATGTGATGATTGGCCGGAAGTAAGTCATTTAGGATATTATCCAAATGGTCCTTACCTTTATTGAATTTATTAATTCGGCCTAATGTGCACTCATACTTCTCGGTGAGAGAATGCATAGAAGCATCCAACGTGGACACTTGCGATGTGAGTACATAAACACGAGACTTGAGATTCTCATTCTCAATACTCAAAGTTGAGTTTTGAGAAATCAAATCCGCCATCTCGCGTTCATCCGAATTCTCAATGTGAACATGCTCAAGTTGAGATTTGAGATTTACAATCTCATTTCTCAAACCTTCAACAACGGTGTCGTTGTTGATGGTGATAGGCTTATGTGAGGTTTGGAGACTAGTTAACTCATATTTAGTCTTAGTATATCTATTTACTAGTTTAGAATACTTAGACCAAATTTGCTCGTTAGCTAATCTAAGGTCATCCATTGTTACCTCATCGCCTTCATCCTCGCTTTCATCGAAGGAAGACTCTTGATCATGTTCTTATCTAGCCGTGAAGCACATGTGTGCTTGCTCCACTTGTTCATCATCCGTTTCTCCACTTGAGGAGTCCTCGTCGGAGTCGGTGAACGTACCGACAAGTCCTTTCTTGTACCCTTTCTTGTACTTCTTTGACTTGTCGAACTTGGGCGCCTTCCATTTCTCCTTTTGTTTGTTTTGAGGACAATCCGCTTTGATGTGTCCTGGCTTGTTGCATTTAAAAAACAAAGGAGTGGAGGCGTTAGTAGAACTAAATTTAGATTTGTTCTTGAATTTACCTTTCCGGAAGAATCAGTTGAACTTCTTTGCCATGAGGGCACTGGATTCTAAGTCCAACTCGTCTTCCGATTCTTCATCATCGGTAGATGTAGATGGAGCGGCCTTGAACGTAATCGCCTTTTTCTTTGGCTCGTCTTGCTTCAAGTAAGACTTCATCTTGTCCTGCATCTTTAGTTTACTGTCCTTGCGTACCTCATAAGACATCAAGGTACCCATTAGTTGTACGACATTATATTTATTCATATCGTTACCTTCCTCGATGGAGAAGGTACGCTTTTCCCAACAAGAAGGAAGTCCGTCAATAATCTTTGAGACTTTCTCCTTTTGGGTGTAAGTCTTTCCAAGAGCCTCCAACTCGTTGGTAATGTCAACGAAGCGAGTATAGTACTCCTTCATCTTCTCACCCAGTTGCATGTGAAATAATTCGTAATCTTTATTGACAACAGTGAGTTTGGAGTCTCTTACCCTACTCGTTCCTTCATGCAAGATGAGGAGTGAGTTCCAGATTTGATATGCACTCTTACATGTGCATATCTTGTTGAAGTCTTCGGGCTCCAATGCATATTGCAAGGCATTCATTGCCTTGGCATTGTTTACCTCCACGGTGGTAGTCCACTTAGCGAAGTCTGGTTCGGTGGGCTCGACATACTTCGTTAATGTAGCTCTCCATAGTGAAGTGCTTCGGAGGAAAGTTTCCATCCGGCATTTCCAGTACCCATAATTGGTACCATTGAAGAAGGGAGGCCTAGTTGAGGAGTGTCCTTCCATCACCGAAGAAGCTCCTTCACGGTTCCTGAAGGTGCTATAGTCTAAAGGTGGTCGAACGTTCTTGTTGTCGTTGGTAGACATAGCTATGAACTTGGCTCCGATACCAAATGTAATGCCCTGATAGCTACTGCACAAGTACTAGAGCGGGGGGGGAATAGTACTTTAAAATAATCAAGAGTATAATTCCTAATTATCTTGCAAACTCAACCAATAATGCGGAAATGAAAATAGACAACAATCAAAGGCAAGCGCAAACAAGCGATGTAATGGGTTCGGATCCACCCAAGTCTCCCCGACTTGTTTCCGGTGATCCTACGTCCCAAACACCCGGATCCCCTCCGGCTACTTGAGTTAGAATCCTCTAACCCAAGTGTGCACTATGAAATTCTTGTAGAAAACCTCTACAAGATCAAATCATACACAAAAGAAAATGTGACTTCCACAAACCAGGATCACACACTTCTCTCATAAACCGAGAGAAAAACTTGCAATAACAAAGTAAATGAAACAATAAAATACTTACCAACAAAATCCTATGCCTCGAGTAAACTTACGATTTTAGGACAAGGAGGATTTTGAGGAAGAAGAAGTCACCAAATCCTAGCTCCACCAAGATGAACAGCAATAGGTGGCTAGGGAGAAGTTGGAGACTTGGATTCAAGCTCCTAGCTTGAGTAGCTCACAATCAATGCGAATCTCTCTTGAGGAATGAGAGTGAGGGAGAGATTCTTGTGAAGAGAGTGAGCTTGGAAATAGGAATTAAATGCTCTCTCTTTAATTCTCAAAGTCTCAATAATATCAGCCTTGAATGCTATGAAGAAGCATCACAAGATTATATAGGGTGGAGAGAAGAGAGAGAGAAAATTCGTGCAATTAATACTCTAACGGATCTATTTCTGAAGCAGTCTAATCGGTCTAAGAAGGATCACTGACCGATTAGTTTTGCAACTAGTCGGTCGGTGATTCCTCTTGGACCGACTAAGAGGTTGATAGCCAATAAAAAAAGTTCAGGAAGTATAGAACTAGTCGGTCTAAGAAGACTTGCCAACCGACTAGTTTGACAACTAGTCGGTCGGTGAGTGTTCTTTGACCGACTAAGAGTTGAAATACAATAGGCTGAATTCAAAGAGAGCTAGTCGGTCTAAGAACAAATTTCAACCGACTAGTTTCACAACTAGTCGGTCGATAGTTGTTCTTGGACCGACTAACTATAAACAGTAGCTCAGGCTGAAAAGTGAATATATAACTAGTCGGCCTAAGAAGGATTCCAAACCGACTAATTTGACAACTAGTCGGTCGGTGAACCTTCTTAGACCGACTAATTAGTCAACAGTAAAGATGCTGAATTAAGCAAGGAGATCTAGTCGGTTCAAGAAGGATTACTGACCGACTAGATGACGATCTAGTCGGTTGGTTCTTCTTCTTGAACCAACTAAGATGCACAAGAAGCCGTGAAATGAAGCGTGAAGCTTCGGGAAAGCTTCTATGGGCTTCTAAGATAATCCTAGCTCTAAGATATGAGTGTTATGAAGATTTAAATGTAAGACCTACTCAAGGCTTAACATTCTACGAAAAGAAGCTAGAAGACTATAAATTAAACTAGACGAACCGTCTTCAAAAGCTTCAATCCGAATCTCTTGACTTCAATAATGCTCCTTTAGCTTCAACGAAGCTTCAGGCACTCGATCAAGCGCTTTGAGAAGTCTTGAGACGTCGCTTTTGATGTTCATAGAATTTTGGCGACGATCTCCATAACTGCGCTCCCAAAGAGTTAGTTCACGATATTTATGTTTGTTCATCATCAAAACCAATCCGGGGAATCAATACTCAACACTAATGAGGAGGAGTGCCCGAAAGAGCCTAAAGATGTTGAAAATTCCGAAATAATGAAGCCAAGTGAGGGGCACAACTATATGCCACCGGGACCCTTCCCACAAAGGTTGGCAAGAGCAAAGATTAAGAAGAGGCTCGCCAAGTTTCTTGAGTACTTGCGAGGAGTGAGCTTAAATATCCCTTTCTTGGATGCCATAGTAGAGATCATGTCATATGCCAAATTCCTAAAAGACTTGATTTTGGGAAAGAAGCGAAAGGAGAAGATAATGCTCGTCGAGTAAGGTACATGGTTCACCCGGAAGGAGAAGGAGCCTACAAAATTTAAAGATCCAGGAAGCTTCCACATTCCCTTGCACACTTGGAGGAGTCCCGCTACAAAAAGCCTTAGTAGATTTGGGAGCAAGCGTGAGCCTAATGCCCCTAACTATGTTTAAGAAATTGAATACGGGGACCGACTTAAAGCCGACGGATATGAGAATACAACTTGCGGATAGTCGGGTCACTAGGCCAATGGGAATTACAGAGAACATACCGCTCCAAGTACCGGGAGGAATTTGCTTGCCGTGCGACTTCGTGGTAATGGATATCAAGGAGGAGGGCGACACATCACTAATTCTTGGACGCCCCTTCTTAGCCACCGCCGGCGTGATACTTGACGTGAGAGATGACACCTTATCTTTAAATGTCGAAAACATAGAGGTGGAGCTTCACATTCCTAAGGCAATGAAGCACATGCCTTGGCAAGAGGACGTCGATTATGTGGACCTCCTCGACGAGGTCATTGATGATGCTATGCCGCATGCCATCGGCGCCTTTCACGATGACAGCTTCGAAGAAGGCCAATCTTCTAGAGATGGAGAAAAGTTGGAGGACCCGTCGGATCATTCTACGATTGATGACAAAGACGACGCTGATGTTGTAAGGATTAGGGAGCTATGCATGCTCTCCACGGTAAAGAATTTGAAGAAAGCTCCGCCGGACAAGAAACTTTCATCACCGGCAAAGAAAAAGAACGCTAAAAGCTCAAGATTGGAGGACTCATCCCCCACTACTACACATGATAAGGGGAAGCCAAGGAATGCCTACAAAGAACAACAATTAAATCCAAGTGGCCTTCCCGGTAAATTTGACGTGCACATCTCACATGCGCCGAACATCGAGCATTAAACGAATATCTTAAGGGGTCGAGCTCAAGACCTTAAACAAGCGCTTGTCGGGAGGCAACCCGACGGTTTTTAGTTGAATCTTTCATTTTTATTTTTGTTTTAGATCTTTCTTAGTGTTTAGAGTCTAGAGTCGATAAAAAATCCTGACAACGGGCTCTATTTTTCATGACAGGAGATGGAGAACGAGTAACCAATTGAATGGAGGATTACGATGGCAAAGGGGAGCGCTCCAGGAACATGCTCATGCCTCAGGAGAAGGAAGGAACTGACGGAGAGACGAAAAACAGAAAGTAGAGCAAAAACCGAAAGTTGGAGATGAAAACAGCAGGCCACGCGGCTGAGTGACATAGTCATTCGGCCGAGCAAAGACCCTACTCGACCGAGTATGGTACGGATCAGGGAAGATCCTAAAAACTACTCTCTATAATTTAAATGCCACTCGACCGAGTGACTTAGTCACTCGCCCGAGTGAATCAGACACTTTCTTGCACTAAAAAGATCTGAGTAGCCTTGCTACTCGGCCGAATGACCTTTGTCTGCTCGGCCGAGTAGTAAGTTCTACTCGACCGAGTCACGACTTCTGTGGAATAATTTCGAAAATCTTTTTAACTGTGCCCCTCGGCCGAGTGAACACTCGACCAAGTGACCCATTCCTTTATATACCCAGCAACCGCGGGCTCAAATCCCAAATGCTTAAAATTTCTCCAATTTCCCCGAGCCTCTTCATCTTCTTGCTCCTTGCCCGAACCATGACCACCCCTCGCCTGAGCCGCACCACCGCCGGTTGCCGACCGTCGCCTTCGGTCGCCGACCGCCCACCGCCGCCTGCCGCCGCCGGCGCAGCCGCCCCCTTACCGTACACCACCTAGTACTCCCAAAATTCCTATTTTCTATGTTTTCTCCAATCCGTAAGCCCATTAAGCCCAAAATCTAAATTAATCTTCATATATATCTATTATACCTGATTTTACCCCCATACGTTTAGGCTAGCTTGGGGGAGATTCAGGACGCCTTGGAGCTTCTCGGAGGAGGCGATTCTTCGCACACTCACATTGCTTGCTCTCGCATCGTGCTCAGGTATACTTGTTCCATATTTTCAGCACTTCGTATTTTTATTGGGTAGGCACTCTTCGCGGCTCACATGCCGCCCCGCACTAGGTCTCGCTCGAGGGCGCCCGCCTCGAAGCGGAAGAGGACCATCGAGCCTGGCTCCTCTTCTACTAGAGTGGACTCCCCTCCACCTAGACTGCCACCACCCACACTTTTGCCTCCTACCGCACCATACCACCCCACCTGCACAGCCCGCCCACGCGTTCGACACGCTGGGGATTACGTTCAGAGATGACGCGCAGCGCGCCAGATTTGAGCGTATCTCCCATCGCTCGACCATACCCACTAGGTTCACGTACATAGCCGAATTTGAGCGCCTAGGGTTACTAGAGGGGTTACTCCAGTTGTATGACAATGTGGGGTGGCGTGACTTTCTGTCGGCGTCAGCGGATACGTACATCCGTCCGACACTAGAGGTCCTAAGTTCTATAGCTAGGACTCCTAGGAGTTGCTCTTTCCAACTGATGGATCATGAGTGCGAGGTCACTCTCAACATGCTCTGAGTCTACTTTCAATGGCCCCCAGTTCCGGACCCAGACCGAGCCTATAGTCCCACGCACATCCCACCGCCGTCGTTCGACACGCATGCTTTCTGGACACGTATCACGGGTTCCCCTCTCACCTTTGACCCTGGCTGGGCCAAGGCCTCTGCTGTCCTCCACCCATGCCTCTGCATTGCACATCGCCTTATGGCGACCACTTTCTTAGCGAGGTATGAGCCGGGGACGTTGTCGACGCCAGAGCTCTACATGCTCTATGCGATGACATGATCGAGGGCCTTCGACAGGGGTGGAGATGTTTTGGTCCCTGCCATCGAGATTGACATAGCCAGTTGGTACTTGGACCGCATCGTTATTTCTGTTGGCGCTAGGACGCCTATCTGTTGCGGCAGTCTGATTACCCTGCTGGCTCCCTTTGCGGAGTTGACGTCCCTGCTGGCTTGCTTAGACCCCCGGGCCCCACTTCTCTTTCCATAGATGTTATGGCCCGGATGATGTTGCATCGTCCTTATGGTCAGCACTACTAGGTGTGGATGCACGGTCCCTTTGGCGTCGATTACATGGTTCTTCTGAGCCCCGCTCGGACACATATTGGACCCGTAGACGGGGAGTGGATTCCAGCGATGGACGTCCTCATCCCTGCCGCGTACGTGCTTGAGCCTGAGGGTGCTCAGCAGGAGCCCCTCCTTCCACCCCTGGACCCCGTGAGACCTCAGTCTGCACCTGCTTCGTCTGCACCTCCCGACACTTCTGTCCACACTTCTGTCAGTGTCATGAGTGTTGGATCCTGTGGATGGTAAACAACACTAGAAGGGGGGTTGAATAGTGCTGTATAAAGATAAAACTTTTTTGTTCTTTAATCAATCAACACAAAACAAAACCTTCTAATGTTGCCTAAGAAACCAAGTAGAGTGATCTACGCTTGGTTCTTAATCAATAAGTTAATCTTATAAAAATATAAAAGATAAACAATTATGATTACAGTCAGATAAGAGATCTTTACACACAGATAGATCTTTACACGGCAGAATTAAATGTATAATCTTTGTAATATGCAAATGAACAAAGAATTACAAAGATATAATAATAACAAAGTAAATAAGAATTGCTTGCAGAGATAAATAATCAAACACAGAAAATGCAAACGCAAAGACAAGGATTTTTATCCTGGTTCCCCTCAACCCTGGGTACGATCCAGTCCCCGACCAATCCGGTACGAGATTTCCACTATTGCCTTAGCAATACAAATACCTAGCCTCACTAGGATTTCCGACCACCTAGACTTGTCTAGGATTTCACCCTTGCCTCACAACCCGAGGACTTTACCTTGCCTCACAAACCGAGGACTTTTCACAAACACCTTGCCTACAATAAGGATTTACAATCACCCTTTATCACCAAGGGATTACAAGTAAAATCAAATCCAATACACCACAATAAATTAGTGGAGATTGGTTTTTACACCCAATAATTCTATAGCCAAGATTAAATTTGCAATTGTGCTTAACGTGGCTAAAAGAATTTAAATCGTTCGAAGATCACATAAAGAATATGAGTTTATTCACTGTGATCTAGAATCTAGATGTGTTCTTAGATCACACAAAGAATATGAAATTATTCGATGTGATCTAGAATCTAGATGTTTCAAAAGTCTTTTGAGAATATAAAAAATCAAAGAGAAGGATTTTGAAAACCAATTTGCAATAGCCAAATAATAATAATGATCTTTAAAAAGAATTGTAAAAGAATATAAGCAATAAGATCAGAAATTGAAAAACCGATTTGGCTATGAAGAACTTTGAGAGCGATGAGAACGATGAGATCTTTTGAGAGAATAAGAATTTTGCTCAAGAGTAAATTGGTGAGGAAAAATGTTCTCATAGGGTCTCTATTTATAGAGCCAAAAGAGAATTCAAAATGATTCAAATCAAGTTTGACTTCAGCCCAAAAATCAAGCAATGAATAAATGAGAGAGTGAATCAAGGAATTCTGGTCGCACAGCTGGTAGTCGACTCCCTACCTTTGGTAGTCGACTCCCAGAGTGTCTTAGAGAAAATCTGCTACAACTGGTAGTCGACTCCCTAACTTAGGTAGCCGACTACCAGACTATCTTTTCTGGTAGAAGACAGAAATCCGTGTAGTGAACTACTGGGTGTTTGTAGTTGACTACAAATTTAAACTTAGCTTCTATGAAAAGAATGCTCTCAAATAAGTTTAAAATGAGTTTTAAAAACATTTTATAAAATCATTTTGTGTGTGTGCAAATTCTTTCTTGGCTTTAACATAATCCTAAGAAAATGAAAAACAACTCACACACTAGACTCTATGAAGAACTTGAAGCCATGAATGAGCTTGAGCTAGTTGCATATGCTTCGCTTGAATTTGAGCTCCTCTTTAGCTTTAGCTTGAGCACATTCTTTGAGCTTTGGAGTTGCGAGCTAAATTCATCTTCGTCTTCTATGTGTGTGGTTGAAGTTCTTCTTCTCGGAGTATGTTTCGAGCTTCAATTAGCTTATTGCATAACCTACACACTTAAGTAGTATGATTAGTAATTTAACAACAGTTGGTGTGATCATCAACAAAACAAACCACTTGGGGTGGGACTAGATTCACATCACTCTCCCCCTTTTTGATGATGACACCCAAATGAAAAACATATGAATAATATGAAATAAAAACAATGAGTTAGTGTACTTACTCCCCCTGCTTAGATGCGGTTTATTATTCATTCATGTTTTTGCTTGCTTCACTTTTTCTCCCCCTTGTCATCACAAAAAAAACATAATCGTATACATACCAAGTGAAGAAAAAAATTTTCATAGGCTCCCCCTTAAAGTTTGCATCATTGCAGTTGGGTCTCCCCCTTAATGTATGCATGGATTTAGTGATTCATTGGGAGCTCTTCTACCAATCCCTTCAAATGTGTACGTACAAAAATCAAGATTTGGTACTCTTTTCTTTCGAGTCCATGGGGTTAAAGATATTATCAATGAAATCAATTTAAATGATATTCAATATGCAAGTTTGAGTATCCTAAAAATATACAATAATCATAGATACTCAACATTATTGGGTTCATGCAAGATCATCCAATAGGAACCCAAACCCATTTAGGATTTGTTTTCCTAGCATACAAAGAATTTCTAGAATTATGCATATTCATCACGATATTATGGATATATGCATTTCTACCAACCAAACTCAAATTCTTTGGAACCCAACACATATTATCATGTAATCTACGCATGGTCATAGAATTATTATTAGCATATGGATGCATAGTCACATGATTAGTAGAATCCAACTTATGAATGGAACTATTAGAAACATTGGATTTCATCAATTTATTGCATGCAATTTTACCATACATGAAAGCATATTTCTTTCTAACAACATTATCATGCATATTCTGTCTAACATGATTCTTTTTGGCTCTAACAACATTATTAATCATGGAATCATGTTTGCATGAAGAAAATGTATTCAAGCTAGCATTGCGCTTGAAATTATCAAATTTAGAAACAATCTCTTCATGCATACTTTTACGCATAGACAAATCACTAAGCAATAAATCAATTCTACCATTAATATTATTGCATTCATTCATAAGCAAATAATTTTCTACTAGTAGTCTATCATTATCAATTCTCAATTGTTCAATAATAGACTTAACATTATTTAATCTTTCAATAGATTCATCATGCACAAGATTTAAACATTCATAATCATTCAATAAAGCATTATGCTCACTTTTCAACTTATTGTGATTAATAAGAAGTGAATTATGATCTTTCTTTAAACTCCTATGATCATGCTTTAAAGAACTAAATTTACTTTTCAATGATTTATAATCTTTAACTAAATCATTGTAAGCATGAAGTAAATCATTATTTTCATCTTCATCACTAGAGGTAGAGTTTACCTCATCGTTTGTTTGTGCCATGTAGCAATCATAAGAGCCTTCTCTATCTTTATTGGAGGAGGAAACTTTAGAGGTAGATTCCTCAAACTTTTCTACCTTGTGCCATAGTTGATACGCTGTAGTAGCTCCTGACACAAGACTAAAAATTTTATTACTCAAAAAACATTGAATATATCCAATTACCTCTCCATCTTTCATTTCCATTTCTTCTTCCTCTTTTGTCCATAGTGACTCGGGTGTGGTAGGTGGGTGATAGGGCTTCTCCACAAATCTCCACAAGTTGTTGTCTTTGGATTGAATGTAGACTTTCATCATTCTTTTCCAATCGTCATAATTTGAGCCATCAAAGATATGTGGAAGTCTTCTTGTTGACGCCATCTATAACCTCGCTCTGATACCAAGTGTTGGATCCTGTGGATGGCAAACAACACTAGAAGGGGGGGTTGAATAGTGTTGTATAAAGATAAAACTTTTTCGTTCTTTAATCAATCAACACAAAACAAAACCTTCTAATGTTGCCTAAGAAACCAAGTAGAGTGATCTACACTTGGTTCTTAATCAACAAGTTAATCTTATAAAAATATAAAAGATAAACAATTATGATTACAGTCAGATAAGAGATCTTTACACACAGATAGATCTTTACACAGCAGAATCAAATGTATAATCTTTGTAATATGCAAATGAACAAAGAATTACAAAGATATAATAATAACAAAGTAAATAAGAATTGCTTGCAGAGATAAATAATCAAACACAGAAAATGCAAATGCAAAGACAAGGATTTTTATCCTGGTTCCCCACAACCCTGGGTACGTCCAGTCCCCGACCAATCCGGTACGAGATTTCCACTATTGCCTTAGCAATACAAATACCTAGCCTCACTAGGATTTCCGACCACCTAGACTTGTCTAGGATTTCACCCTTACCTCACAACCCGAGGACTTTACCTTGCCTCACAATCCGAGGACTTTTCACAAACACCTTGCCTACAACAAGGATTTACAATCACCCTTTATCACCAAGGGATTACAAGTAAAATCAAATCCAATACACCACAATGAATTAGTGGAGATTGGTTTTTACACCCAATAATTCTATAGCCAAGATTAAATTTGCAATTGTGCTTAACGTGGCTAAAAGAATTTAAATCGTTCGTAGATCACATAAAGAATATGAGTTTATTCACTGTGATCTAGAATCTAGATGTGTTCTTAGATCACACAAAGAATATGAAATTATTCGATGTGATCTAGAATCTAGATGTTTCAAAAGTCCTTTGAGAATATAAAAAATCAAAGAGAAGGATTTTGAAAACCAATTTGCAATAGCCAAATAATAATAATGATCTTTAAAAAGAATTGTAAAAGAATATAAGCAATAAGATCAGAAATTGAAAACCCGATTTGGCTATGAAGAACTTTGAGAGCGATGAGAACGATGAGATCTTTTGAGAATTTTGCTCAAGAGTAAATTGGTGAGGAAAAGTGTTCTCATAAGGTCTCTATTTATAGA
The DNA here is from genome assembly GCA_030789695.1 of Scilla litardierei. Taxonomy (NCBI): domain Eukaryota; kingdom Viridiplantae; phylum Streptophyta; class Magnoliopsida; order Asparagales; family Asparagaceae; genus Scilla; species Scilla litardierei. The sequence continues at coordinate 372,610,897 of CM061142.1, forward strand.
GCCAAAAGAGAATTCAAAATGATTCAAATCAAGTTTGACTTCAGCCCAAAAATCAAGCAATGAATAAATGAGAGAGTGAATCAAGGAATTCTGGTCGCACAGCTGGTAGTCGACTCCCTACCTTTGGTAGTCGACTCCCAGAGTGTCTTAGAGAAAATCTGCTACAACTGGTAGTCGACTCCCTAACTTAGGTAGCCGACTACCTGACTATCTTTTCTGGTAGAAGACAGAAATCATTGTAGTGAACTACTGGGTGTTTGTAGTTGACTACAAATTGAAACTTAGCTTCTATGAAAAGAATGCTCTCAAATAAGTTTAAAATGAGTTTTAAAAACATTTTAGAAAATCATTTTGTGTGTGTGCAAATTCTTTCTTGGCTTTAACATAATCCTAAGAAAATGAAAAACAACTCACACACTAGACTCTATGAAGAACTTGAAGCCATGAATGAGCTTGAGCTAGTTGCATATGCTTCGCTTGAATTTGAGCTCCTCTTTAGCTTTAGCTTGAGCACATTCTTTGAGCTTTGGAGTTGCGAGCTAAATTCATCTTCGTCTTCTATGTGTGTGGTTGAAGTTCTTCTTCTCGGAGTATGTTTCGAGCTTTAATTAGCTTATTGCACAACCTACACACTTAAGTAGTATGATTAGTAATTTAACAACATTTGGTGTGATCATCAACAAAACAAACCACTTGGGGGTGGGACTAGATTCCCATCAATGAGTTCACTTGCTGAGTCCACCACCACCACTACTACCTCTATGCCGTTATCCATCCATCACATTCATGCTGTGAGCCCTGAGCGTCCCACCACCATTATTGAGAGCGGCGAGCCCTCTTTTGCCTCGGCAGTAGAGACCCTTTCCTCTTTCTTATTCTCGACCCCTGGAGAGTCATTTCCTTCGCACTTCACGACCTCCCCAGTCGTCGACCTTACCGTCTCCACTGCAGCTGCCTTCTCTGAGAGTGTCGTGACATCTGTACCTATTTCTGTGTCATCGACCTCTCTGACCTCCTCGCCCTCTGTCACCATTTCAGACTCTGCTGCTGCTCACTCTTCTTCGACCATTCCTGCGTCTCAGCCTCCCACAGAGGCTGAGCGTCTTTTTATGAGCACAGTACCACAGCCCCACCAGGTAGTCGCACCCGTCCTTTACGGTAGCCGTGCAAGGTATCCACGTTCCTCACCAGTACGACCCTCTGCTCCACCGCCCCCCGACACCCTTGTTCAGCACGTCTGTGCTCTAGAGGGGCAGTTAGTGGGCTCAGAGGAGATTTCCGGGCTCTCTCCGCTACCGTCACCGCTGTACAGAGGCACGCCGCTTTACTTCCTGGTATTTATGTTAGCCTAAACCAGATACTTGTGCGTCTGTCACAACTGCCACCTGTGGTTGACTCGGAAAACGCACAAGCGCACGCCTTCCGCTCCCAAGCGTAGGAGCGTCAATGCAATATAAAATAACCGGTGAGTACCGGGTCGGATCACAGGGACAAGTCGTTCTACGTTCACAAATTTGACTGATAAAGAAAATTAAAGTGATTTACAACTAACTCAATTACGGTGGATGAGAGGAGGAAAAAGTGTGGAGAAAAACGTGGAGAAACTAAAAATCTACCCTAAGTGGCTAGGGTTGGATGACCAAATGAGGGTGTAGGATAGCTAGGCGAGGAGCATGGGTTGTGGGTTCACTAATATTGGTATTAATTAAGCACAAATTACCCGCATTACTTCAATCGGTCATCCGGCTAAGGAAGCCCAATCGGAGAATTTAGCGTTCAAGCATACAATAGTCTGCAATAGGGGTGGACGTATCATCGAAGCACTAATCACATTTAGATCATGGTATTTTCTCAATTTGTGCCCTCTCGGGTCTTAACCAATCAAATTAACTCTAATGAAACATCCAACATTAACAATATAATAGGCAAGAGGGAATTAGGGCAATAATTAACACACAACATCAATAAATCACATCCCAAGCAATTCTACACTACTCAATCATCATGAAATCAAAGATGGAATTCTCATTCACAATTATCCTCAAATTCAATACAAAAGAGAGATGCAAAATTACAAAAGGGGAGAGGAAATTTTTCACCCAAAATCTCTCCAAATGAAGCTTTCCTCTACCAATTTGCCTCTCCACCAAGCTTTCCCATCACCTCCATGGCCTCCAAGCTTCTCCCTAGCCTTTGGGGAAGAAAACCCCCATCCAAACCCTAAAAATCGCCCAGCCCCCGCAGCCAAACTCAAGCTGGCCGAGAATAACTCAAAAAAACGCAGCTCCAGGCCCAATTACAGCCGTTGCGGGTCGGGTTTGGGCTCCCCGACCCGCAGCGCCCGCATGCGTGTGCATTGGGGCGGGGCCGGGTTCGAAACCCGGCCCATTGTCGCCCAAGCGCCCGCAGCGACTGCGGGCGCTTCAAAAAAATCGCGGGGCCCCTTGCCCCGCGAGTTGGAGGCGGGCCGGCCCACGAGAATTTTTAAAAAAAACTTTTTTTTATAGTTTATACAAGCAGCACACGCAGCGGCCCACTCAAAGAGCGGGCCGCAAAAATGGCCGGTCAGCGGGCCTGGGATTTTTTGGGTTATTATTATTATTATTTTTTGTTTTTAAAATTACAGAACTGCCATTCTTGCTTCTCTTGCTCCGAATAAATCCCCAAAAATACCTAACAATCCCAGAAAAATCCCAGAAAATTTTGGAAAATCCCCAAGACTCCCAGGAGTACCTGAAAAATAGGAGAAGTGAAAATTAGTCCATATGATGTGAAAATGAATTTAATGACTTATATAACCAAATATTGACTTCCAAAACTCATATAAAATAATTCATTGCTCAAATAATTCTCAAAAATTTACAATATTATCACAATAATACCAGGAGCATATGAAAAATAATAGGAAGCCAATAACGGCGATAAAATCCGTATTTTGTGCCAAGAATGAGAATAAGCCCCGAAAATGACCTAAAGTGAAAATATACCCAAAAAGAGCACAATTAAGCCTAATCTTTGACACAAAATGGGTGTAGTTAGGGGGGAAAATATGCAATTTATATCCCGAATCACACCCCCCAACTAGCTTTTTGCTAGTCCCTAGCAAAATATGCGATAAATTCGGATAAAATTGAAAAACATGCACCAAATCCTCGATATCATCATGGCAAACTCCAAAAATGAGATTTCCAATTGATTTCAAAGCCAATATACCAAATATATGAAAGCAAACAACAAATGATACTCTCTCCAATCCAATTCAAAGAAAAGTGAAGTAATAAGTACCGTATCACACGTATCCGGAAATATCACAATGTCAAATTTTCAATTTTCATGAAAGTGGCCAAAACAAAAGAAAATCATTCTAAGTAGTGGGAGTTGAGATTGCATCATTTATGTTGGTTATTCACTCATTTATTTCATTCATTTTTCTTTTCTTTTCCTTTTTTTTGGTTTTTTGTTTTTGATGTTTATGTTTTGCATTCACGCGATAACGCCATAAATGCAGACACGATCACATTTACATACACGCGATGACGCTAAATATGCAAATGGATGGAATGATTCCCTAAATCTCATCTTTGGCGTCCTACCCAATGTTTCGTGGGGCACCGACTACTCGATTTGATTAGAAAAACCATTCGCTTATACTACTCTCTTTTTCATTCTCCAACCTGAATTATCAACTCATCCACCCACTCCTAAGAGGAAAACAAAGCATGCACAATTGGCCAAATCCAATCCAATTAAAAACTACACCATTCTTCCCAACACATGCAATCACTTACACCAAACTTTTCCAAAATTATTTCAAAGAGATATCACGACGTATAAAATAGTTCATACATGGCATATTAGCACTTGAATCCAAAATGGAAAAGGAATGAAACATGCCAATCCAACATCAAGAAATCGATACCAAAATGATAATCCGAAAAATTGGCATAACATTAAAGCATGTAGGGACTACACAAAGCAAACGGCATTAGACAAGGAGGCCAAAATAATATGCAACGAAGATCATGGGAGATGGTGAAAACATGGAGGGATCTCAAAAAAAATTTTTTACGCTAGCATGAAAATCCTAACAATCTAAAGATTCTAACACTCTCCCCCCAACTTAAAATAAGCATTGTTCTCAATGTTGGAGGAGCATTAGATCTCACAAAAGATCCTAGAAAAGAAAAACAAAAGCATACGAAAGCAAACTAACTAAATTTTTATTTATTTACACTACATGGAAAGAACACACCGTGGCAAATGGCGGATCTCGAATGTATAACAGTGGTGGTAGCTGCTCGATCATATCTTTTTGCTCCTCTGCCAGTTGCTTTGGAGCTAGGCCACCACCGGCCTCCTTAGATTCCAGCAATGCAACTCCATGCATCTCCTTTGGATAATATGGATCACGTGGGAGACGAGCTGCATCAATCTAAGTCATGTCCTCATGCCCTGCAAAAGCATTCCAAAACGGGTCGTCAAAACAAATAAAAGAATTTAAATGCAATGGACGACAATCTGAAGCAAAAATATGTGGAAGTGCAAATTGGGCTTCAGAAATGCAAGGCATGAGATGGTGGAAACTTCCCTGAAATGCGGTGCTAGATGTGGCATGATGCACGGCCTCAGGAGGAGGTGGAAGTAACTGCAGAGAGAAAACTGGAGTAAGAGGGAGCTCGGGCTCAATATATACCATCTCGCAATCCCCGTCGATATCATCCTCCTCGACATCCATATCAACATCAACGATCTCTGCGGCACTCCCCACATCTGATAACTGCTCCTCACAAACCTCCTCGATGACTGGAAAGTGCGCCTCCTGAGGCGAGGGAAGTGACATCTGTGATAGGACTGGAGGTAGACACGTCTCGGGCAAATCCAAGCACGCATCATCCTCGCCATCCCAGAAATAGCTCATCTCAGTCGTCCTCCCAAAATACTCAACCGCCTCGACCTGTGAAGCTAACTCTGAAGTGGCCTGTGGCTCAGGCTCCATGGTGTACTCGATCTGCTCTCGGCCATCATGCACATCCACTTCTTCATCAACCTCAAAATGAAAATGCATCGTGTCACCGTCGTGGTCGACACGCACTCCATCATCTATCTCCTCCGACTCATCAAAATATAATCTGTCAATATCCTCTACCTGGCTCTCATGCAACCCATCCTCCTGCTCTGCTCTATATCCCATGGGGTCGCAAGAAAAAGAGCCCAAAGGTGGCTCCTCAAGCTGACACTGGACCTGCAGCTCTGCATCCTGAAGTGGAAACTGGGACTGGCCATCATCCTCATATCCAAGTGACTGCTCTCCAGAAGGCACAGTCTGCTCCCACTCCGCAAGGTCCCTCAGGTACAACCAAGAATCCTCGGTCGAATAATCAAAGAACTCTCCACCGCAGCTCATCTGCACCAAATCTCGCCCAGATGGCGATAACCCTGTGTAGAAGATCTGCAGAAGATGATCCTCGTGAAAGCTCTGGTGTGGGCATGCAAGCACCAAATCAGTGAACCTCTGCCAAGCCTGATGGTAGGCCTCCCACTCAGCCTGGATAAAGCTCGCTACATGCTCCATGGCCTGCCGCCCATGTACCTGCTCCAAAAAGATAGGCAAAAACACTCGGAGAAATTCAGCCTGAAATGACAACCAAGTAAAATGTGAGTCCAGAGACAATGAATCAAACCAAAGTCTAGCATCATCCTGTAAAGAATCGGGAAATAATCTAAAATATATGCAATCATCATCGATATTCCCACCAAGACATGAATGCATCCAATCTTCAAAATTTTTAATATGTAAGTGAGGGTTCTCCCACTCCGTGCCATGAAAGTATGGCGGAAGTGGGATATCCTCCAAATCAAAGTCCGAAAAATCCGAAGAAGATGCCATGGTTTAAAAAAAAATCTCTCAAAAAAAATGAGAATAAACAAGTAAAACGACTCAATAAGTGGAAAATAAACAAATAGAAAGACACACACTAAAAGATAGAAGTATCACACTAAAAGTTTCAAAATCAATCAAATATTGCTAATAGTAGAAACCGTTGTCCCCGGCAACGGCGCCAATTGGTTGACTCGGAAAACGCGCAAGCGCACGCCTTCCCTCCCAAGCGTAGGAGCGTCAATGCAATATAAAATAACCGGTGAGTACCGGGTCGGATCACAGGGACAAGTCGTTCTACGTTCACAAATTTGACTGATAAAGAAAATTAAAGTGATTTACAACTAATTCAATTACGGTGGATGAGAGGAGGAAAAAGTGTGGAGAAAAACGTGGAGAAACTAAAAATCTACCCTAAGTGGCTAGGGTTGGATGACCAAATGAGGGTGTAGGATAGCTAGGCGAGGAGCATGGGTTGTGGGTTCACTAATATTGGTATTAATTAAGCACAAATTACCCGCATTACTTCAATCGGTCATCCGGCTAAGGAAGCCCAATCGGAGAATTTAGCGTTCAAGCATACAATAGTCTGCAATAGGGGTGGACGTATCATCGAAGCACTAATCACATTTAGATCATGGTATTTTCTCAATTTGTGCCCTCTCGGGTCTTAACCAATCAAATTAACTCTAATGAAACATCCAACATTAACAATATAATAGGCAAGAGGGAATTAGGGCAATAATTAACACACAACATCAATAAATCACATCCCAAGCAATTCTACACTACTCAATCATCATGAAATCAAAGATGGAATTCTCATTCACAATTATCCTCAAATTCAATACAAAATAGAGATGCAAAATTACAAAAGGGGAGAGGAAATTTTTCACCCAAAATCTCTCCAAATGAAGCTTTCCTCTACCAATTTGTCTCTCCACCAAGCTTTCCCATCACCTCCATGGCCTCCAAGCTTCTCCCTAGCCTTTGGGGAAGAAAACCCCCATCCAAACCCTAAAAATCGCCCAGCCCCCGCAGCCAAACTCAAGCTGGCCGAGAATAACTCAAAAAAACGCAGCTCCAGGCCCAATTACAGCCGTTGCGGGTCGGGTTTGGGCTCCCCGACCCGCAGCGCCCGCATGCGTGTGCATTGGGGCGGGGCCGGGTTCGAAACCCGGCCCATTGTCGCCCAAGCGCCCGCAGCGACTGCGGGCGCTTCAAAAAAATCGCGGGGCCCCTTGCCCCGCGAGTTGGAGGCGGGCCGGCCATGCGGGCCGGCCCGCGAGAATTTTAAAAAAAAAACTTTTTTTTTAGTTTATACAAGCAGCACACGCAGCGGCCCGCTCGAAGAGCGGGCCGTAAAAATGGCCGGTCAGCGGGCCTGGGATTTTTTGGGTTATTATTATTATTTTTTTTGTTTTTAAAATTACAGAACTGCCATTCTTGCTTCTCTTGCTCCGAATAAATCCCCAAAAATACCTAACAATCCCAGAAAAATCTCAGAAAATTCTGGAAAATCCCCAAGACTCCCAAGAGTACCTGAAAAATAGGAGAAGTGAAAATTAGTCCATATGATGTGAAAATGAATTTAATGACTTATATAACCAAATATTGACTTCCAAAACTCATATAAAATAATTCATTGCTCAAATAATTCTCAAAAATTTACAATATTATCACAATAATACCAGGAGCATATGAAAAATAATAGGAAGCCAATAACGGCGATAAAATCCGTATTTTGTGCCAAGAATGAGAATAAGCCCCGAAAATGACCTAAAGTGAAAATATACCCAAAAAGAGCACAATTAAGCCTAATCTTTGACACAAAATGGGTGTAGTTAGGGGGGAAAATATGCAATTTATATCCCGAATCAACCTGCCACTACCGGTACCTCTACCCAGCAGCCCCCGCCACTACCACCTCCCCCACAGGACGGTGCTGGTGCCCCACCACCCCCCTTAGGCACACACTGGATGCCTCTCATACTTTTGCTGCTACTACTCTGGATATTTCCTGCCTGCTGATTTTGCACCCCTCCTCCATACACGTTTTGGTCACATTTTGCTCATACATCATTCGCATACCCATCTCATTTTCTTTTATTTCCATCATGCATGCATCCTCACCCACCCCACCCATATCTTTTTGCTCGGTGTGCCACACTTTGCACATTGAGGAAACTGTGCAGTTTAGCTGGGGGAGTGAGTGTCTCACGTACTTTTTATTTTCTTTACTTTTTCTTTTATTTTTCCCACCATTCTTTATTTTACACTTATTTTTCGCCCACTTTTTCATTTTTCCTCATGCATCACGTTTTCTTACTTTTTGTGTGCTGCATATGTATAGTAGTTTTCACTTTTCTTTTATCCTTATTTCCTTTAGTTTTTTTTGCTAGAGATGAATTTTCTGTGATGACGATGACGTGGTATTAGCTTATCTCTATATGCATATTATCTTGTCATGCCATCGTTTTTATTTCAGATATCATATGCCATGCTTGCCATGCATTCGAGATAGTAACCCACACCTTTTTTATATGAATGTGAATGAAATTCTTCTATTAGCTGAGTCTGATGATTTATATAGTATACTCTTCGTAGAAAACACACCAAGCTTCACACATTGATTGCTTATATTTGGAGTACTGCTTTGTTTCTTATATCACTTCTTATTGCATGAAAATTGTACGCTTCACTTTCAGGTTGAATGAATGTATGCTATGTTGATATAAATGGATTAGTTTGCTTTCTGAGATCAAACTGAGTAGATTACTTTACTCTGCTGAAAGTTGTCGTGCACATTCTTTAGAGTGAACCAAGTGTTACATACTTTTCTTTCTCCACATATCTTGAGCATTATTTCTATACTTGAAATCATTGGTGAATCTCCCTTTAGCGAAGCTTATATTGGCATATTCCCATTGCAATAAAAAAAATCCATGCTCCTACCCCCCGAAATCAAAAAGAAAAAATATACATGTCTATTTCTCTATCTTTTGATTTGGGATCCTTATTGTATATATTGATTGCTGAAAAAAAGAAAAAAAGAAAAAAAGAAAGAAAAGAAAAGAGAAAAAAAGTACATAAATGATCCCACTTCATATTCTTTCTCTCTTTCTTCCCTCTTTTATTTTTATTTCTTGGAGCTTCAAAAATGGGGAATGTTCTTATTTGTAACGGCCACTTTCCGACCGTTTGTAATTTTCTGCACGCACGTGTTTTATCGTGCACATATTTTATTTGACTTTTCTGAGCTCCGGCATTTGCGATGCGATATGCCGATGCGATCGTTTGGGGGTGTTGAATTTTATAGTAATTTTTGGGAACGTCTTTCACGGCTCGTTTGCTCACAAAACGACTTTGAACGATGGGTGCGTTTTAGTCATTTGACTCGAAACGCCGTTTCCAATTTTAAGTAAATTTTTGGTAGGCGTTACACACGATCGGGCACCGTAGACCTGTGCGTCTTGTCTCCATGATCGTCCCGGTATTTTCGGATTATTTTTCTGACGCCTGGATTGCGAGTTATCACCCGGATTAACCTCGACCGTCGATCACCCCAATCAGTTCAAATTTCGAAATTGTTAGCCAAATCTGGCTAAATATCTTATTTAAATCGTTTTAAAATCCTTCCTAAACTGTTTCCTATTTGTCCCTAGACTTAACCTTACTTGTACACCCTCACCCCTTTGACAATCCCCTTCTAGCTATAATCTCTTAGGTATATATCAATTATCATTTTATAATAACCCCAAAACCCTATCCTAATCTAACCCTAACCCTAAGTGCAGCCGCCACCCCCAAAAATTCCCCGTTTCCTCTCTCTCCCCGATAACCCTCACCAACGGCGGAATCTCGCCGCCGGCCTCCCCGCGGCCGCCTGAGCACACCCGATCTCTCCCCCTCATCTCTCTCTTCCGCCGCCGTCGCCACATCACCCCTCCGTGCCATCGATCAGCGCGCCGCCTCGTGCCCTCCGGCGGTCCACGCCGCCGTGTCTCCATCCACGGCGAAGCCCCGCGGCCCCGACGACCGCATGGCACCGATCTCCGAGCCCGATCGCCCCAAAACCCTGGCGATCGCATTCCGCCACGGCGCCTCGCCGCGATCTCCGGCCAACACGATCCCCTCTCGATGCTGCTCCGGCGCCCCGATCGCCCCATCCCCGTCTCCCTCAGCTCTCTCTCCCTCACGGCGCCACCACTGTGCCCGCGCTGCGCCCCCGCCGTGATCCGCCGACCTTTCCCGTTCACAGCCCGACCGCAGTCGTGGTTGATCGCCGGAGCTCCCCAATCCCGAGCGCCTCCCTCTCTCCAAACTTCCTCTCCACGGCCACCGGAGCCCCGTGCTCCTCCTCCTCTCAGAGCTCGCGGCCTCCTCCGCCTGAGAGCGCCTTCCGCCGCTGCAATCTCAGCGCCGTGACCTGATCACCGCTCAATGCGATGCCCCCACCGCTACAGCACACAGCGCTCCCCGCTGTCGTCGCGCCGCCGCCGCGATCCGACCACCCTGACAGCCCGCGACGTTTCACCGTACCCGATTACCCCCTTACACGCTGCCCGGGTTTTCGACGCTACGGATACCATCTCGACGCCGTGGGTAGCTTCCTGACGTGCTTTTGCCTACTGTTTTGGGCCCTAGGCGTTGTTTTCCCCCTTGTGCTCGCTGTTTCACGGCTCTTTGACGTCGCCCACATTCCCACGGGCTGCTACCGGGTTCGCCTACACTGTCCGCCATCTCCGCCGCTGCCCTCACGCTCGGTCCACTGCCAGAAGGTTTTTGGCTGCGCTACCCGTAGCCGAGATGCCACACGAAGACGTCCCGTAGCCATGACATCTCAGCTGCGCTACCCGCAGCCGTTACAATCCTGAGACGATCCCGAGACGACCTCCACTGCGCTACCCGCAGTTGGGGACACGAGCACCGCCACCGTTTCTAGACCCGACGTCGGATTAAATGTGCGTTCCTCACACCAGGTTGGTCCCTCTAAACTCGTAGAAACCCCCACAATAGCTGACTTAACCCTAAACTAAAAATCGTCAATTTGAACTAAAATTTATTTCCAACGCCAGTAAAATGTTGTACAAATCTAGAAAATCGACGAACGGACTTTGTTGACTGTGCACATAGGATAGATCGTCGATTAGGCTGAAACATCAAAAAGTGACTTTTGACGAATAGGATAGTCCCGATAACCTAGAAACAAACCCTAATAGGATTTGATGAAATTGAGACCTGACACTGTCGCCGTGGCGATATTTCAGACGGACTTCCGCAGACGCGACGCCTGGACGAGACACCCCGGACGGACGACACACTCGCCACCGCAGGCAAGTGTACCCACTTGCGTTTTTGACCGTGCTTTGGTCTTAGATTGCTAGAACTGTTAGACTGTGAATGTATAGAACCGGACGTGAAATGATAGCGTCCGGGACGCCCCAGACGACTTAGACTTGACGACGAAGTCTAAGCTCGACAAACAACAACTCTTGACACCGTAGGGCTATCTTGTGTGTGCGTACGCGTGCACACCCTAGAATAACAATTCCTTACACTTGTCGTGTCTTGTCCCAGTTACACAAAAAGCCTACGGGCGTTTCAGGTGCTTCCCTTGCGGAAGTGATCTCTGTGTTACGAAAAAGCCTACGGGCGTTTCAGGTGCTTCCCTTGCGGAAGTGATCTCTGTGTTACGAAAAAGCCTACGGGTGTTTCAGGTGCTTCCCTTGCGGGAGTGATCTCTGTGTTACGAAAAAGCCTACGGGCGTTTCAGGTGCTTCCCTTGCGGGAGTGATCTCTGTGTTACGAAAAAGCCTACGGGCGTTTCAGGTGCTTCCCTTGCAGAAGTGATCTCTGTGTTACGAAAAAGCCTACGGGCATTTCAGGTGCTTCCCTTGCGGAAGTGATCTCTGTGTTACGAAAAAGCCTACGGGCGTTTCAGGTGCTTCCCTTGCGGAAGTGATCTCTGTGTTACGAAAAAGCCTACGGGGGTTTCAGGTGCTTTCCTTGCGAAAGTGATCTCCATGCTTCCTGTCCTGAGTTCTGGGGTTTGGGGTAGGGTTGAGCGTGCGCACGGTGAGAGGGTCTGATCCCCCTCGAACCGTAAGGCGTGAACCCTTCGTGTTTTACTAGTCCTGTCAGTCGTGTCGTGTCCTGTCTTAACTTGTCTAGTTCCGTCTTGTCCTGACACCTTTAGGATAGTCCCGTAGTTGGTAGCACACGCTATGACTACTACTTGTCCCGTTTTACTTTCCTGCTACGTTACTTCCGGTTGTGTTACCCTGTTATAACCACAGCATGCTAATCAACCAGTAAACTGTTGTGTAAGAGAACCTCAGCATGCTAATCAACCAGTAAACTGTTGTGTAAGAGAACCTCAGCATGTTAATCAACCAGTAAACCGTTGTTTAAAGTTCGGTGCACTTGCAGTAAAGTCTAACCCTTCTTGTAGACTTTACCTGACGTACAGTTCCTTTTCTTGGGTGCTGTACGTCAGGTGCTCAGCCAGAGTTCGTGGACGAGGCAGACTCACTGGAGCACGAGGAGCCAAGGACGGCGACCTAGAGTACGCGTCCGACGAGGACCAGACCTTGAGGTCTTCTTAGTCGTTACTTTCAGAGGTTACTACCTTTAGTTTGCTTTTAGATAGTTGTTGCCACGCTTAGGCTCCTTTTTAGACTTTGTACTTGTTGGATATTATATCTCAATTTAATGAATGCAACTACTTTTCTGTACTGTCTGTTGTTCGAACTTTATAAATGCAAGAACCTGAAAATCTTTTAAATGGTACCCCCTACATACGCTTATTGGGTCCGAGCTTCTCAGCTCCGGCCCGAGCGGGCCTTAGTCACGCTTCGCCTCCGTCGTTTTGGGAAGCGGGGCGTGACAGGTTTTAGTGGTGGCCCATGCAGGTCATGTAAAAGTTCGGAACAATAATAGTACCGCATTCATTTAATATCCATGTACAAGTCTAAACTAGGCTTTCCCAGTCTTCGTTGGTAGGAAGACTTAGATGGACACCCGGGTTGGATAGTTTGACGCCTTGGTTAAGATTTAGTCGTCCTCGTTCTAGAATACCTTAGTAGCCCACTTGACTCTGACCGTGTTATATTTCTAGAGTCCTTCTTTTAGTTTTAGTCGCTCGCCCAGCTCCATCGACTTCGGGCCAGCAGAACGAACCTTGATTTCTCTTAGGAACTTTCCCATTAGAACCTGGTTACAGTCTAGCTCATTAGAAAATCTTAGTGCCGAGCTCTCCTGATCTTTGGACGACCCGATAATTAGAATCCCTGACTTCTAGTGCCTCCCTGATCATTACCCTTTCGTGTGACCGACCGAAGAACCCCTTCGTAGCTTCGTAAATCAAATCCTAAGTGTACCCATCAAGTGATCCTTTTTCATGTCTTCCGATTCGCGTGAATCGTTTCCTGCCAATGATCGTTGATCCTTCAAATCTTTCCCTCTGCCAAGACTGCTTCCTAAAAAAAAAGGGTATTTTCGAAATTTATTATTAAGTCTTTCGCTTAGCTTAACTTCTTTGAAAACCCATATATTATATATTTCAAAATTCTTGTTTTTCGGTTGAGTTAAAATTCTTTCACTAACCTTGAAACCTCACTGGTCGTAAAATTATTTTACTATCTCGTACCTGTTTTCAAAACGGCATCTTTTTGCGTTTCGGTTTAGACCTTGTTATCAATTCTATAATCCAATATATATATATATAAGCTACTTTTCTAAACTACAAAATTTTATTGCAAATCATTACCGTACATACTTTTTTAAAAATATTTTCTAAACTAGAGGGAACACCAATTATTTTCTTATTATTATTATATCAGTTCTATGTTCTTCGTGACCATATTTCAAAATCCTCGTGTAAACTTATTCTCGTTTGCAAAACAAACCGTTTCTCATCATACCCATCCTTCTTTCGTCTTACTTTTTCCAAAATTTTAATTTGCTACATCTGCTCACTTTTAAGTATATAAATATATATATTTTAAAAGGTATATGTTACCATATTTTGCACAAAATCCTTCTTCCATCGTTAAATCACTGTTAGAACATTTTTCGTTCCACACAACCAACTATCTCCTTACCCCGCCTTATTTGAACTCGTTCTCTCCGATCTTAGTTCGTTTCTCTTTTGGTCTAGTTTTCCCTTCTATTGTTTAGACAATTGTGCCTGTAGATAACTATGTCATCTCTAGTGAGTAGTGGGCTCTTCGGTATGTGATGTCGTCGTAGTGCACGAGTATAGATAGAGTGTGTAGACCTGTATGAGGGTGTCATCTTTAGGATCCTGATAATTGCCTTTTTGTGTCTTGAATGTGTACTCAGTGTTAACCATGATATGATGAAGTTGTCTGAATGACGGTATTCATACGTATATGAATATGGTCATAGCAGGCAATTTCCTTAGACGTAGTTTTTCGCGATTATAGAATAGCTTAACTCTGACTGAATGTGATTGTATCAGAACTTTGTTTTTTTCTTTAAACCAAACCTTTAAAGTTTTTGAAATTAGCTCACAAGATCACGAATCAATTATCCTTCCTCACCCATTATCGTAACTCCACACGATTTTTCCAAATATTTTAAATGTGACTTTGGACTTAAGTTTCCTTTTCCCTTCTTTTCTTTCTCCCTTAAAAATTTCTGTGTTATGATTGTTATAATATTGGGACTAGCTGTTATCGTTATAGGATTTTGTTTGCGGGTAGGCTCAGGGTGAGACGAGTTTTTATTATAGCAATGATTAATTGATTTTGGAACACAAGGATGTTGGATTAGAATTTCTTTCGGATGTAAAGAATGGGCTGTCCAAGACTTATTTATAAAACCGAAGTGTGGCGGACTCAATGGTAAATTCTGGTTGGATGAAATTATATGCGAGGAGATGATAACTTATCAGACCTGAGGCTTAGACGAGTGGTAGATAGGAGTAGCTACGGAGTATGGTAGGAGTTAGGGTGATCATGAGATTGAGTAGAGCTTTCATCAGCATCGAGATTTGATTGATAAGTTGGCGTGAGAAGACATTGGGAATAACACTACGTGTTGAGATAAATGGATGGTTAGGTTGTAGGATTTAATATTGGTTGAAGATAATTATAATAAGTAAGAGGAGATATGATTTTGATAGTTCAATTTTTTTTGGCGGATAAATTTATGGGAAGATACGATAAGGAATGCATTAAGGACACGGCGATTGTTGATTTGTGAAGATATTATAAGATAGACGAAGTTTTCGTCTTGGATTGGTGATCGACTAGGACATCATTATAGCGACTGATTAATATTGGGAAGCGATTGAGAAAATTTAAAGAGATTATGGGGCGATGATGTTTAGTAGAGTGGTAGGGTAAGAGAAGGTGATTGTTATTCTCTTACGAGGACTTGGAGTTGGAAATTTTAGCAGCAGTGATGGATCTATGGTTGAGTTTTAGGATGTGAGACTAGTCGTGGCATTATCCAGTGAAAGGATGGGTTATGATGGATTAGTTGAGGAACGATGTTGAAGTTATAGGATTAGGGATCATTGTGGGGAAGATGGGAGTTATAGGCTTAAGTTTTTGTGGATTTCATTAATTAGTCTTAGTATGAGTGATTCCGAGGGTGGAATCATTTCTAAGGTGGGTAGAATGTAACAGCCACTTTCCGACCGTTTGTAATTTTCTGCGCGCACGTGTTTTATCGTGCACATATTTTATTTGACTTTTCTGAGCTCCGGCATTTGCGATGCGATATGCCGATGCGATCGTTTGGGGTGTTGAATTTTATAGTAATTTTTGGGAACGTCTTTCACGGCTCGTTTGCTCGCAAAACGACTTTGAACGATGGGGGCGTTTTAGTCATTTGACTCGAAACGCCGTTTCCAATTTTAAGTAAATTTTTGGTAGGCGTTACGCACGATCGGGCACCGTAGACCTATGCGTCTTGTCTCCACGATCGCCCCGGTATTTTCGGATTATTTTTCTGACGCCTGGATTGCGAGTTATCACCCGGATTAACCTCGACCGTCGATCACCCCAATCAGTTCAAATTTCGAAATTGTTAGCCAAATCTGGCTAAATATCTTATTTAAATCGTTTTAAAATCCTTCCTAAACTGTTTCCTATTTGTCCCTAGACTTACCCCTACTTGTACACCCTCACCACTTTGACAATCCCCTTCTAGCTATAATCTCTTAGGTATATATCAATTATCATTTTATAATAACCCCAAAACCCTATCCTAATCTAACCCTAACCCTAAGTGCAGCCGCCACCCCCAAAAATTCCCCGTTTCCTCTATCTCCACGATAACCCTCACCAACGGCGGAATCTCGCCGCCGGCCTCCCCGCGGCCGCCTGAGCACACCCGATCTCTCCCCCTCATCTCTCTCTTCCGCCGCCGCCGCCACATCACCCCTCCGTGCCATCGATCAGCACGCCACCTCGCGCCCTCCGGCGGTCCACGCCGCCGTGTCTCCATCCACGGCGAAGCCCCGCGTCCCCGACGACCGCACGGCGCTGATCTCCGAGCCCGATCGCCCCAAAACCCTCGCGATCGCATTTCGCCGCGGTGCCTCGCCACGATCTCCGGCCAGCACGATCCCCTCTCGACGCTGCTCCGGTGCCCCGATCGCCCCATCCCCGTCTCCCTCAGCTCTCTCTCCCTCACGGCGCCGCCGCTGTGCCCGCGCTGCGCCCCCGCCGTGATCCGCCGACCTTTCCCGTTCACAGCCCGACCGCCGCCGTGGTTGATCGCCGGAGCTCCCCAATCCCGAGCGCCTCCCTCTCTCCAAACTTCCTCTCCACGGCCACCGGAGCCCCGTGCTACTCCTCCTCTCGGAGCTCGCGGCCTCCTCCGCCTGAGAGCGCCTTCCGCCGCTGCAATCTCAGCGCCGTGACCTGATCGCCCCTCAATGCGATGCCGCCGCCGCTACAGCACACATCGCTCCCTGCTGTCGTCGCGCCGCCACCGCGATCCGACCACCCTGACAGCCCGCGACGTTTCACCGTACCCGATTACCCCTTACACGCTGCCCGGGTTTTCGACGCTACGGATACCATCTCGACGCCGTGGGTAGCTTCCTGACGTGCTTTTGCCTGCTGTTTTGGGCCCTAGGCGTTGTTTTCCCCCTTGTGCTCGCTGTTTCACGGCTCCTTGACGTCGCCCACATTCCCACGGGCTGCTACCGGGTTCGCCTACACTGTCCGCCATCTCCGCCGCTGCCCTCACGCTCGGTCCACTGCCAGAAGGTTTTTGGCTGCGCTACCCGTAGCCGAGATGCCACACGAAGACGTCATATAGGCATGACATCTCAGCTGCGCTACCCGCAGCCGTTACAATCCTGAGGCGATCCCGAGACGACCTCCACTGCGCTACCCGCAGTCGGGGACACGAGCACCGCCACCGTTTCTAGACCCGACGTCGGATTAAATGTGCGTTCCTCACACCAGGTTGGTCCCTCTAAACTCGTAGAAACCCCCACAATAGCTGACTTAACCCTAAACTAAAAATTGTCAATTTGAACTAAAATTTATTTCCAGCGCCAGTAAAATGTTGTACAAATCTAGAAAATCGACGAACGGACTTTGTTGACTGTGCACATAGGATAGATCGTCGATTAGGCTGAAACATCAAAAAGTGACTTTTGACGAATAGGATAGTCCCGATAACCTAGAAACGAACCCTAATAGGATTTGATGAAATTGAGACCTGACACTGTCGCCGTGGCGATATTTCAGATGGACTTCCGCAGACGCGACGCCTGGACGAGACACCCCGGACGGACGACACACTCGCCACCGCAGGCAAGTGTACCCACTTGCGTTTTTGACCGTGCTTTGGTCTTAGATTGCTAGAACTGTTAGAATGTGAATGTATAGAACCGGACGTGAAATGATAGCGTCCGGGATGCCCCCTGACAACTTAGACTTGACGACGAAGTCTAAGCTCGACAAACAACAACTCTTGACACTGTAGGGCTATCTTGTGTGTGCGTGCGTGTGGACACCCTAGAATAACAATTCCTTACACTTGTCGTGTCTTGTCCCAGTTACACAAAAAGCCTACGGGCGTTTCAGGTGTTTCCCTTGCGGAAGTGATCTCTGTGTTACGAAAAAGCCTACGGGCGTTTCAGGTGCTTCCCTTGCGGAAGTGATCTCTGTGTTACGAAAAAGCCTACGGGCATTTCAGGTGCTTCCCTTGTGGAAGTGATCTCTGTGTTACGAAAAGCCTACGGGCGTTTCAGGTGCTTTCCTTGCGAAAGTGATCTCCGTGCTTCCTGTCCTGAGTTCTGGGGTTTGGGGTAGGGTTGAGCGTGCGCACGGTGAGAGGGTCTGATCCCCCTCGAACCGTAAGGCGTGAACCCTTCGTGTTTTACTAGTCCTGTCAGTCGTGTCGTGTCCTGTCTTGTCTTGTCTAGTTCCGTCTTGTCCTGACACCTTTAGGATAGTCCCGTAGTTGGTAGCACACGCTATGACTACTACTTGTCCCATTTTACTTTCCTGCTACGTTACTTCCTGTTGTGTTACCTTGTTATAACCACAGCATGCTAATCAACCAGTAAACTGTTGTGTAAGAGAACCTCAGCATGCTAATCAACCAGTAAACTGTTGTGTAAGAGAACCTCAGCATGTTAATCAACCAGTAAACCGTTGTTTAAAGTTCGGTGCACTTGCAGTAAAGTCTAACCCTTCTTGTAGACTTTACCTGACGTACAGTTCCTTTTCTTAGGTGCTGTACGTCAGGTGCTCAGCCAGAGTTCGTGGACGAGGCAGACTCACTGGAGCACGAGGAGCCGAGGACGGCGACCCAGAGTATGCGCCCGACGAGGACCAGACCTTGAGGTCTTCTTAGTCATCACTTTCAGAGGTTACTACCTTTAGTTTTCTTTTAGATAGTTGTTGCCACGCTTAGGCTCCTTTTTAGACTTTGTACTTGTTGGATATTATATCTCAATTTAATGAATGCAACTACTTTTCTGTACTGTCTGTTGTTCTAACTTTATAAATGCAAGAACCTGAAAATCTTTTAAATGGTACCCCCTACAGACGCTTATTGGGTCAGAGCTTCTCAGCTCCGGCCCGAGCGGGCCTTAGTCACGCTTCGCCTCCGTCGTTTTGGGAAGCGGGGCGTGACATTATTGCTAAATTTGATGCCACCACGCTTATTGATAAGCTTGGGGGAGAGGATCCAATGATGTGTGAGAGAGTGACTACTTATCTGTGCATGACAACCTAAGCTAGGTAATTTCTATACTCGGTGAGATTACTAAAAGTTTTACGAATTCTAGGAATTGAAACTTAGCATGCATTTCATGAGAACCACGCCTTTCTATTCTTATTGCTTCATATTGTGTGATACCTCTTATACTCCAAATAAAAAGCGATCAATTGAAAAGTGTGTGGTCTATGATTATGTATATCACTTTAGATGCTTCAGACGATGTTAATTCTAGAATGATTTCACATTTCATATTGTTTTGATATTCTTGGGTTTCTATATTGAATGCGTCCTTATATGATCTTTATATTGAGATAAAAATCCTTGGCGTGTTTTTATTCGCCGTGAGCTATATGAGTAAGCAAGTCCACGTCCTGAGGAAATGATCTAGCACCTCCCTCTTTGTTTTCTTTTCTATCTTCTTTTTCCTTTTTCCTTATTTTTACCCGTCGGGTTCGCCTTTTACTTATCTTCCGTAAGGACGAGTAAGAGGTAAGCTTGGGGGATTTTGATCGCTCCTTATTTTATACCTTTTTTTCTACATGTTTTCATGTCATTTCGATGTCCCATATTGTATTTTCCATGATTATTCGATGATATCGCGTTGCTTTTCACTATTTCTTGTTTTTGGCGTATTTCAGGAGATATGGAGCGATCTGGAGCAAAAATGAGATCAATGTACTTTCGCGCATACCGAAGCGTCGCCCACGGCTTATTTGAGGAGTTAGCAGTGCTAGAGGATGTGCGGAAGAGGAAGAAATTCAATAGAATCGACGAGGAGGCGAGGAGGAGAAGAAAAGAAGACAGATACAGCCTACTCGACCGAACAGAGACTCTACTCGGCCGAGTTAGGAGCTGTATTCGGCCGAGTGAAACAGATACGCACAGCAAAATTTCAAAGTTTTCTCCACCGATCAAGGAAGTCTACTCGGCCGAGTGAGAAAGGCTACTCGCCCAAGTAGAACAGGGATTTTCAACCGAGAAGTGGCTAAGTTACTGGAATTTTTAAGAAGCCTACTCGGCCGAGCACGATTGCTTACTCGGCCGAGTAAAGAAGCCTACTTGCCCGAGTCAGTAAGAGAGACAGACCCCCGAAAACCCCGAATTCACTGTTTAATTATTGGGTCTGTCACTCGGCCGAGTGACATTGTACTCGGCCGAGTGACGCATTCTGACTGCTGCAAGGATTGCGGATTCTGGGCTGCGCAGGGGCAGTTTTGTCACGATTTTTTGGACGATTTTAGCTTGTATTTAAACCTTGTTTTTCCCTAGTTTTAGGAGAGACTTCTATTATTATTTGACGGCTATTCTTTTGTGACATCTCATCTGGAGATCATAGGCGACAATTTTGGTTTGTTCTTTCTCCCTAAAAATCTTATTTTTATGAATTGTCTCTTCTTTGCAATGAATTGTGCTATGATCAATTGCAATTTTTCTGAGATTTCTATGATGATTTGTGAGTAGTTTATTCATTCTAGGGCATGTGGATGAACCATATGGACCTGATCTTTTGAATTGTGATGAATAAATAGAATTGTTGCTAGGATTGACGAAAGGTTAGGTTTTGATTGATTTATTGCGAGTAGCTAGGAATTTCCTTCAATTGGGATTTGCAAGAGATTGGATCTCAATTGATGGGAAGTCCTAGATATTCAACTTAAGTTTATAATCAAAATTCTCTAGATTTAGTTTGCAAGAGATTGGACCAAAGCTAGGATTTTTATTATGAATCTATACTCATATTCGTTTGCAGGAGATTGGACGAATACGAACTATCGTAACCTAGGTCGTAGCTCGAGTTTGCATGAGAGTGGATTCGAGTTGTGAGTGGACGATGCTGTCGATCTTCACGCTAGTGGTTTAGGTTAGGGTTTGCACGAGAGTGGGCCCTAATCTTAGTTGCTATAGACCGGCAATAGCGCACGAGCGTGAGCTTGGTTCTACATTAAGTTGTGACTAGTTCACCTACATTCAAGCCTTGCAACATTGATATTCATGATCCACAAGGATGAGAAACGGTCTATAGTGGGGATTTCCTATCCCTAGACACTTTTATTATATTGATATCTATTGGCTATTCGAACAATTGTGACACTACCATCAAACTATTCTTATTCCACCAATAGCTAGGTAATCAAAGTAGGATATTATCAATTGTCCTCCCTATGTTCGATACCTGCTCGCCACTACGCCATATGCTTGCAGTAAAACTACAGTCATTTTTCAGGTGTATATCTGGGCACGATCAATCGCCTGTTGAAGTCCCAAACTGCACATGCTAGAGAAATATGAATTGGAGGCTAGTAAATGTGATCAAATGATTTCCTAGGACCGAAAATAAGATGTGTGTATGCGCTCCAATATAGTTCTACTTTTAAGCTACATACTAGAAGAGAATACAAAGATTACATTTTGTAGAAGCCTCTCTTCTATCCAAAGTATGAGCTTGAAGTCTTCTAGGAGTGATCGCTTCAAAATGTAACCCAAGAAAGACCTAGCTATGGCGCAAATTACACGGAGATAAATCCCCGGCAACGGTGCCAAAAACTTGATCGGCCCCGAGAAACGCAACCCAAGAGCACAACCGAAAACTTGGTCGGCTCCGGATACACGCCCGGAGAGCGATTGTAGTCTTACCGCAAGCGCACGGTGAAGTAGCGAGCGGGTATCGAACTCAGGGAGGGACTGTGATAGTGTCTCGTTCTAATCACCAAGCTATCGGAATGGTCAAGAATAATACGGGGTAAAGTTGTAACAATCGTTCGTATATTTATAGAAATATCAATGGAATAAAGTGCCTATGGATATGGAATCCCCGCTACGAACGATATCTCATCGTTGTGATTCGTAGGTTACGTCATTACTAGACTTGAATTTTAGGTGAACTAGTCGCAACTGAATGTAGAACCAAGCTCACGCTCTCGCGCTATTGCCGGTCTATAGCAAACCTAGGTTAAGGCCCAATCTCTTGCAAACCCTAACCTACGCCGCTAGCATGAGGATCAACATCATCGTTCAACCACATCTCGAGCCCACTCTCATGCAAACTCGGACTACGACCTAGGTTGGGATAGTTCCTACCCGTCCAATCTCTTGCAAACGGGTATGGGTATAGAATTACGATCGAAAACCCTAGCTTTGGCCCAATCTCTTGCAAACCAATTCTAGAAAATTCCAATCGTAAATCTAAATCGAATTCCTAGGGCTTCCTACCAATTGGGATCCAATCTCTTGCAAATCCCAATCAATATGAATCCCTAGCTATCCGTAATCCATCAATCCCAACCTAACCCTAATCAATTCTAGCAACAATTTCACCAATTCATCACAAATTAGAAATAGGGTTCATACGGTTCATCCCTATGCCCTAGGGCAAATAAACTACTCACTATCCATCATGCAATTCATAAGAAATTCAATAGAAAATTCAGCACAAATCATTGCAATAGAGAAATATTCAATAAAAATAGAGTTTTTGATAAGAAAGAAGACAAACCAATGAGATTCCAAGAACATCTAACAAAAATCCTCTTTCTAATCTCTCAAAAGCCCTAAATCTAAATCCCTAAAAAGCTATCTAAAAAGGCTGCCAAAAGTATCAAAAAGCTCTCTCTAACTAGGGCAAAAACTGGGTTTAAATACCCCTCAAAATCGCCCAGAAATTCGTGACAAAAATGCCCCTGCGCAGCTCAAAAATCGCAGTTTACGCTACAGGCGGGGCGGCTCACTCGGCCGAGTGACAAATGTCACTCGGCCGAGTGACAAACCCTGTACAATTACAGTAACTTCGGGATTTTGGGGGTCTGTCTTCGGAAGGTGACTCGGCCGAGTAGATTTACTCACTCGGCCGAGGGGCAATTCTCGCTCGGCCGAGTGGAAGCTCTGAAAAGCCTATAAAATAACAGTAAGTCGGCCGTTTTCGAAGCGTATATTCTCGTGCCACTCGGGCGAATAGACTTTCATGCTCGGCCGAGTGGACTATCGTCACTCGACCGAGTGCACGCCGATTTTCTTCAATTGGTGCATGTCCGTTCTGGCCGGCCGAGTGGTCTTCTGGCTCGGCCGAGTGAGTGGTTCACTCGGCCGAGTGAGATGCTACAAAGGCCCAATCTTCTTCTTTTCACTTCCTCGTCGCTCCTATGACGTTCTTTCTTCTCCCACTTGTCTTCCATCGCCGAATAACACTCAAAAGAGCCTCGGGTGACACTCCGGAGTGGGTGCAAATCCTCTTGATCTCAAAATCACTCCGAATCGCTCCATTTCTCCTGAAATACGACAAAAAACAAGAAATCATGAAAAGCATCGCAATATTGTCGAATAATCGTGAAAAACGTGATATGAGCGATCAAAGTGGCATGCAAACATGCAGAAAAAGGGTGTAAAATAAGGAGCGATCAAGGAGCTTCAATCACCATGTTTGATCATCCAATCCACTTTTCATGCTTTGATTGATCCTTAAGTGACATCCATTGCTAATTGATCTTCATGTTATGCTTATGTACTGGATTAACTGCAGATATGGGATTAGTCACAAGTATTTATGTTTTCTCATCATTAACACCAAGTAGGGAGAAGTTCAATACTTAACAAGCAACTCTTCCATAACAATCTTCCATATAAGGCTATACTTAAATCCACATACCCAATCACTGGGTTGAAACAATAATGTTAGATTAAACATCACAACATGATAAGATATGCACACTCTCTACCAACTCATATCGATAATAACACATGTTAATCCAACTCCATGTGATTACGAGTGAATATTACATGTTTACACACTAATTATCTACATTTTGTGCATGAATTGTGTTTATCTTGTCTCTAGCACATGCACTTTGTTAATATCATATAATTCTAGAGCTTACTCTTCATTTATGTGCAAAATATTATTTTTATTGTTTGTTTGTGTCTTCTCTTGATTTATAGGTGAAGATGGCCATTCCCTGAGTCCAACAACAATTTTCTCAAATTGTTCAGAGCTCAAAGACATCCTCTACAATTTTTGGAAGGCAACAACAAAAGCATCAATCATGCATTTGATAAATCTTCAGTAGATACCTGGGAATTGTGCTTCAACCATCTGGTTCCCTGGTCAAATAGTTGTGCCAGACGGTACCCAAAACAGAGAGTTGAAATTTATTATATTTTGTACCAGCTAGGCACCTGAGATTGTTTAGCCAGACGCCTGACTGCATAGAAGACCCACGTATTAGATGCACAAGCCGACTGGGTCCATTGCATCAGATGGCTAGCAGAGCAACAAGTGCCAGACGACTGGAACTGATGTTCTAGGTAGCTGACAGACTACACATGATGACTTCTAGAGCTTAAATCAATCTGACCCGACTCCAAATCTGCACTTAAGCTAATGGACGAGTGACACTTGATCTGAGATCAATGGGAGGAGATTG
The DNA here is from genome assembly GCA_030789695.1 of Scilla litardierei. Taxonomy (NCBI): domain Eukaryota; kingdom Viridiplantae; phylum Streptophyta; class Magnoliopsida; order Asparagales; family Asparagaceae; genus Scilla; species Scilla litardierei. The sequence goes on from CM061142.1 coordinate 372,635,413, forward strand.
TTAGAGGAGTTGGAGGCTATACATAGCCTTTTGTAATCAGGGTTAAAGGAGGGATTCATTGTTTTCAGGTTCTTATTCTTGTTTTGGCAAAGGGGACAGTTGGATAAGGAGATTATGGTTGAGTTGAAGAGCAATTTTGGTGATAGAAAATCTAAACTTTCTTCTTAATTTTGTTAATTTGTCTCTACTTTTTTATTGAAAACTTTATATTATTAATGAAAGTTGGTATTTTTATAGCTATGATAGCTAAAACTCTTTTATGCGTATGCATTGTGTAGTAGTTAGGGCTTATAGATATTATGTTTTCATTCATCTTTAGCACTATTAAATGTTGAAATCATTGGATTTATTGTTTTCTATATTTTATTGAATCATGCACTATCTGTAAAGCGATCCAAGGAGGATGATGTGTCACGAGGCACTATCTACGTGCATAAAACCCGTAGAGGTGCCCAAGGAGGGTGGTGAACCGTGAGGTTCATCTATTCATGCTTTTACATTAAGAAATCAATTAATTTGATGATTGCCCAAGATGCTAAATCCATTGTTTTTGATAATTAAACCATTGAAACAACATTTGCCTTTGAAAGATGGTTCTGTAATGGTCACTTTCCGACCTTATGGATTTTCTGCGTGCACGTGCTTTATCGTGCACGTATTTTATATGGCTATTTCTGGATTCTGGTATATGCGATATGATATGCCGCTGTGACCGTATGGGAGTGTAGAATTTTATAGTAATTTTTGGGAGCGTCATTTCACGGCTCGTTTTCTCGCAAAATGACTTGGAGTGATAGGGGCGTTTTAGTCTTTTATCTCAAAATGCGGTTCCCGATTTTACGTAAATTCTTGGTGGACGTTACGCACGATCAGACACCGTAACCCCGTGCGTCTCGTCTCCACGATCACCCCGGTATTTTCGGTTTATTTTTCGGACGCCCGTAGTGAGAGATATCTTCCGGTTAAATCTCAGCCGTTGATTTGCCCTAATCAAATTCAAATTTCAAATTGATTTTCAGATCTGATCAAATCCCTTGATTAGCTCCTACGTATCAAGGGGATTGATTCATCTATTAGGTGCACCCGCCTTTCATCTTAGGTCCACTTCCTATGACTCTACCCATTTTATCCACTACCCTATATCCTATAGGTGTATATCAAAATTTAATATTTTTAAAACCCCAACCACTCATTCACGTGCAGAGACCTAGGGTTTTGTTTGTGTTCTTATCACAGCCACAAGAAACCCCCCCGAGTTCTCTTCCTCCCTCTCGCTTCAACCCACGCCGGCGACTGCACCCGACTTCTGACCTCCCCCGGCGACTGCCAACCGCCGCTGGGTCGCCGTCCGTCGTTGCAGAGCAACGCGAGACCGCCGTGCTGTCGTTTTCGACGCCGCATCACCGCTGCGGTGTCTCCTCCGGCGCCGCTCGACGACCAACAGCTGCTGTGACGCCTCGACCGCCGTAAACAGCCGCCCTGACTCCGCCCGCGGCCGCCTGAACGCCCCGTCGCTGGCTGTTTCCCGCAGCAGCGACGACAGCAGCGGAAACCACCGCTACTGCTGCTTTTTCGGCGCCGTTCCACATGCGCTGACATTCCCCTCACCGCCGGCCTCTCCTCGGCACACCCCAACGCCATCGAGACCCTCCGACAACTCCCCTAGGCCGGAAAACCCCTTCGCTAGCTCCTTCAAGTCGACGACAACCCCAGGCCGAATTTTCAGCGACGTCGAGCCGGCGTTCGCCTCCTTTTGCCGCTGTTTCGACCCCTGACCTTTGTTCCCTTTTGCTCGCTGTTTCCGTGGCTCCTGGACACCGCCAACACCCCTTACGGATTGCTACCGTGTCTCTCCCCGGCTGTCCGCTCTTTCCGTAGCCGTTGGACGCCTGTGACGACGCCCCTCGCTCGCGGATCCGCCATGCTCGCTGTTTTGCCTTCCCGATCACTGTCTGCCATCCCTGCTCACTGATCTCACCTCCAGTCTGCTACCAGAACGTGTCTGGCTACGCTACCCGTAGCCGAGACGCTGTAGACGACGCAGATCTCCCACCGTTCAGACGCTACGTCCATCCTACATCTAACACCAGAGAGGTTGGTTCCCCAAACTCGTAGCAAACCCACACCGTAGTAAAATCAAACCCTAAACTAAAATTTGACAACTTGAACTAAATTTACTTTCAGTATCTGTAAAACGCTGCTCACCGTAGAAAGATCGACAATCGGACAATTTTCTGTGCACATAGGATAGTAGTCGATCTAGGTTGAACGAAACACCAAAAATGTGACTTTGATGAATAGGGTAGTCCCGACAATCTAGAAACAAACCCTAAATAGGACTTATTGAAAAATACGACTTGACACCGTTGCCGTGACCTATTTCAGACGGACTACCGCGGACGAGACGCCTGGACGAGACGCCCCGGACGGATGACACGCTCGCCACCGCAGGCAAGTGTATTCACTTTTCTTTGTCGGCCGTGTCTAGGCCTTAGACTGCTAGAACTGTTAAACTGTGAACAAAGAAATCCGGATGTGAAATGATAGCGTACGGGTCACCCTCGACGTCTTAGACTTGACGACGAAGTCTAAGTTCGACAACAACAACTTCTGACACCGTAGGGTTATCTTGTGTGTGTGTGTGTGTGTGTGCATGTGGACCCCCTAGATTAACAATTCCATGCGTGTCATGTCCTGTTACACAAAAAACCTTCGGGCGATTTGGATGCTTCCCTAGCGGAGGTGATCCCTGTTATACAAAAAGCCTTCGGGTGTTTCGGATGCTTCCCTAGCGGAGGTGATCCCTGTTATACAAAAGGCCTACGGGCGTTTCGGATGCTTCCCTAGCGGAAGTGATCCCTGTATCTTCTTGTCCTGAGTTCCTGGGTTGGGATAGGGTTGAGCGTGCGAACGGGGAGAGGGTCTGATCCCCCTCGAACCGTAAGGCATGAACCCTTCGTGTCACACGTGTCTTGTCTCGTCTTGACTTGTCCCGTCTTGTCCCGTCACTCTTAGGATAGTCCCGTAGTCGATAGCATACGCTACGACTACTGCTTGCTACGCCTTACTTTCATGCTGTGTTACTTCCTTTTTGTTACTCTGTTATAACCCCATCATGCTAATAAACCAGTAAACTGTTGTTTAATAGTTCGGTACACTTGCAGTAGAGTCTGACCTCCTTTGTAGACTTTACCTGACGTACAGTTCCTTTCTTTTGGTGATGTACGTCACGTGTCGAGCCAAAGTATGTCGATGAGGCGGACCTGCCAGAGTACGTAGAGCCGGAGGTCGTCGATCCCGAGTACATGCCCGAGGAGGACCAGAGCTAGAGGTCTTCACTTTACTGTTCCAGATTCCTCGCTGCTGATTAGTTGGGTGCGTAGCACCGTCTACTTTCTGTCTAGGTTGGGTGCTTGCACCGGTAGTTTACTTTCAGTTGTTGTAGCCGAGTCAGGCTTTGTTGGACTCTCAGTACTCTGGATTGATAAACTTGGAATAAAATGAATGTTTTCTTTTTCAGTACTTTTATTGTTCTGTACTAACATGCAGGGACATGTTCCTTCGTCTTGGAGTACCGTACAAATGCTTATTGGGTCCGAGCTTCTCAGCTCCGGCCTAAGCATGCCTCAGTCACGCTTCGCCTCCGTTGTTTTGGGAAGCGGGGCATGACAGGTTTTAGTGGTTGTCCATGCAGGTCCCATTCTTTCTGCAAGTTCGGAACAATAGAAGTATTGACATTCATTTTATTGTTATCCAGTAATTTGTACGAGTCTAATCTCTGTATTTATTGACAATAGGATGACAGGACGATGCGTCACCCGATCCGGGAACTCAGGCGATGGACTCCCGGAAGACCAGGGCGAAGAGTTTCGCCAGTTTCTGGGCGTGATGAAAGAGATGCTGGACGTGCAGTACCAGTTGGTTCAGCAGTCCCACCGTGCTGCCCATGCTCCTCCAGTTGCACCACCACCGCCTCCGCCTGCCCCTCGAGCTGCTCTGGGAGTGAAGCAGTTCAATGAGCTTCAGCCGAAGACATTTTCTGGGAAGGAAGGACCGTTGGTTGCTGATAAGTGGATTCTGAGTACTGAGGAGAAGTTGATTGCTGCGAAGATTCCTGATGATACCCAAGTTGAGATAGCAAAGATGCTGCTGACAGAGAATGCTAGGAACTGGTGGCGCATTGAGGAGAGGCGCCTGTAGAAGCCAGTGGAGTGGAAGACTTTCCACTCGATGTTCAAGGAGAAGTACTTCACCAAGGCTGCTAGGATGGAGCTGTTGAGCAGATTTGTAGATCTGAAGCAGGGGGATATGACCGTCGACAAGTACGGGGCAGAGTTCGAGATGCTGAGTTGGTTTGCCCCACATATGGTGAGGAAGGAGGAGAAACGAGCTGATCGTTTTCGTCAGGGACTGCGTCCGAAGATTCAGGCTTCTATGTCTTCGGCAGATTTCACGACCATGGGAGCGGTGCTGAATGCCGCGAGGAACCATGAGACCATATCGCGTCTACCTGACCCTCCAGCTGATAGAGGGAAGCGTCCCATGGAGCATTACTGGCCACCTGCTAGGCCGACGATGAGGCCAGTTCAGACAGTGCCCTTCAAGAGGCCTGGGGCACCTGCACAGAGTCAGAGCAAGGTACCATGTCATTACTGCGGGAAGCTAGGGCACGTTCAGAATGATTGCAGGAAGAAGCTGGGATTGTGCTTGGTTTGTGGAGATGCCTCGCACGCTGCTAAGGATTGTCCGAGAGCGCGTCATGCCATAGTCGGAGCACCAGCCCCGCTACAGAGTAGAGCGCCTGCCCCAGTTCAGAGAGGAGCTGCTGTATGTGGACCACCCTTGGCGCCACAGAGGCAGATGTTTCAGCGGCAGTGCAACCCCAGAGGCCGGCTTACACCATGACCGATGTTGAGACTGAGGAGCTGGATGGAGTTATTGCAGGTATACTTCGAATCTAGACTTTCATTTCATAGTGTAGATCTTATTGTTAGCTTTGTTTGTTTTCCTTGTTTGTTAGAGTAGCGTTGTTTGACCATAGTCCCTTTATATCCTAGGCACCATTCTAGTGTTCACTCACCCGGCCTTGCCTTGTTCGACTCCGGTGCATCCATGTGCATCTTATCCCAGAGATTTGTAACAAGGCACTCCATTCCCACCCATACACTTCCTAAGTGTTGGGACATCACCACAGGGAACGAAGTGGTGACTGTGAATTTGGGTTGTCGAACGATCCCCTTGGTGGTCAGTGGACACGAACTATTTGAAGATTTCATCGTCCACGATCTACCGCATTTCGATGTCGTTCTTGGCATCGATTGGCTGGGAGACTTCCATGCGTCGATCGAATGCAACAGTAAGAGGGTGGTATTCCGGATTCCAGGCCATCCGGAGTTCGAGTTCCGTAGCTGGGACGAGTCGCTTGGGCCCATCAGATTTCGGGCCAGGCTGGAGATACCAATTGTCGTAGCAATGCAGATAGAGATCGACCGACCAGCAGTCGTCAGAGACTTCGACGATGTCTTCCCGGAGGATATCTCGGGTCTGCCACCCGACCGAGCTCTAGAATTTGGTATTGATCTTATGCCGGGAGCGCAGCCGATATCGAAGGCGTCGTATCGAATGGCTCCTACTGAGCTTGAGGAGCTGCAGAAGCAATTAGATGAGTTGATGCAGAAGGGTTTCACCTACCCTAGTGTGTCACCGTGGGGTGCACCAGTTTTGCTCGTGAAGAAGAAGGATGGGTCCCGCAGGATGTGCGTGGACTATCGAGGGCTGAATGCTGTCACAGTGAAGAATAAGTTTCCGCTGCCGCGCATCGACGATATTTTTGATCAGCTGGGAGGTTCGAGAGTTTTCTCGAAGTTGGACTTGAGGAGCGGATATCATCAGCTGAAGGTGAAGAAGGACGATATTCCGAAGACAGCCTTTCGGACGAAGTACAGACATTACGAGTTCGTGGTTATGCCTTTCGACGTGACCAATGCTCCAGCTGTGTTCATGAATTTAAAGAACTTGATTTTCTACGACTTCCTGGATAAGTTTGTCGTTATCTTTATAGATGACATTCTTATTTACTCGAAGTCTGAGGAGGAACACAACTGTCATCTGAGGACAGTGCTGGAGACACTAAGGCGACATAAGCTTTATGCCAAGTATAGTAAGTGCGAGTTCTGGCTAGACAGAGTCGCGTTCCTGGGACACGCGGTGTCTGATGATGGCATATCTGTAGATCCGGAGAAGATCAGGGCAGTCAGAGATTGGCCGACTCCGCAGTCAGCGTCTGATATTAGGAGCTTTCTTGGCTTAGCAGGCTATTATCGGTGGTTCATCAAGGATTTCTTGAAGATTGCAGAGCCGATGACGAAGCTGACAAGGAAGGACGTGGAGTTCCATTGGTCAGATGCTTGTGAGGAGGCCTTCAGTATCTTGAAGGCGAGATTGACCACGGCACCAGTTTTGGCTGTACCGGATCGGAGCGGAGGCTTCGAGGTATATTGTGATGCATCAGGGAAGGGCCTTGGATGCATTTTACATCAGCATGGCCACGTTGTCGCATACGCTTCTCGTCAGTTGAGGACTCATGAAAAGAATTACCCGACGCATGATCTGGAGTTGGCAGCGGTGATATTTGCACTGAAGATCTGGAGGCACTTCTTGCTGAGTGGGAGCGTGAAGATTTTCACCGATCACAAAAACTTGAAGTACATCTTTACACAGAAGGAGCTCAACATGCGTCAGAGACGATGGTTAGAGCTCATGGCTGACTATGAGATAGATTTGCAGTATCACCCAGGGAAGGTAAACGTAGTGCCTGATGCGTTGAGTAGGCTTCCTACTGCGATGATGCATACTGCCGACTGGAGTATATAGCATGAGCTGAGAGAGATGGATCTAGAAGTCGTCCTACCTAGTGTGGTTCATTCATTCATGAATTTACAGATTCAGTCCACGATCGTGGATCGGATCAAGGCAGCACAGGCATGATATCCGAAGCTACAGAGGACCAGGAGGCAGGTTGAAGCTGGACTACGGACGGAGTTCGTGATTCATGAGGATGGTTCGCTGCGGTACGGCAGCAGACTCTGCGTACCTGCAGGTGATGTTCGGGAGGAGCTTTTGAGCGAGGCTCATAGCTCGCCATATTCTATACATCTTGAAGGCACCAAGATGTATAAGAACCTCTGTCTGAATTACTGGTGGAGTGGCATGAAGAGGAGTGTGGCACAGAGCGTTGCCAAGTGTTTGATATGCCAACAGGTGAAGACTGAGCACCATCGTACGACTGGTTTGCTACAACCGCTTCCTATTCCAGAGTGGAAGTGGCAACATATTACGATGGATTTAGTGACTGGTTTGCCTCGGACCCCGAAATAGAACAACGCAGTTTGGGTGATCGTTGATCGGTTAACTAAGTCTGCGCATTTCATCCCCTTCCGAGTGGGCCAGTCTACGGATGTCTTGGCGAGGAAATATTTAGAGGTAAAATTTCGTTTTACTCCTTTTTTAAATTTTTCCTCTTGGAGATAGTTGTGACGTAGACCGTGTGCGTGCAGGAGATTGTACGCTTACATGGAGTCCCCGTGAGCATCGTGTCTGACAGAGACTCGAGATTCACATCTCAGTTTTGGAGAAGTCTGCAGGAGAATTTGGGTACGAGTCTGAGTTTCAGCACGACGTACCACCCGCAGACCGATGCCCAGTCCGAGAGGACTATTCAGATTCTAGAGGATATGCTATGAGCTTGTACGCTCGATTTGAAGGGATCTTGGGAGGACCATTTTCACTTGGTGGAGTTTTCGTATAACAACAGCTACCAGGCGATCATTGGCATGGCGCCGTTTACTGCCTTATATGGAAGGAAATGTCGATCGCCACTGAGCTGGGATGACATTGGAGATCGGGAGCTGTTGGGTCTAGAGATGATAGTGGAAGTTGTGGACGTTGTGAGAGACATCAGGGAGAAGCTCAGAGTTGCACAGGATCGTTTCAAGCTTTGGGCTGATGCCAAGAGGAGACCACTGGAGTTTCAGCCAGTAGATCACGTCTTCCTGAAGATTTCTCCGAACCGCGGAGTTATTCGTTTCGGGAAGAAGGGAAAGCTGAGTCCGAGGTATATTGGACCATTCGATGTGCTGGAGTGCGTGTGAGCAGTGTCCTATCGCCTTGCTTTACCACCATCTTTGGAGGGAGTTCACGACGTTTTCCACGTATCTCAGTTACGTCAGTACGTCAGTGATCCGTCGCACACGGTTGATTTCTCTGAGATTACGGTCCGCCCGGACCTGACATATGACCAGCAGCCCGTGCAGATTTTGGACCGTCGACAGAAGCAATTGAGGAATAAGGTAGTCGACCTGGTGAGAGTGATGTGGCGTCACGGATCACCTGGAGAGTCCACTTGGGAGCGCGATGAGGAGATGCAGGAGCGTTTTCCATTCTTATTTGCTGATTAGTGTTGTTGATTTCGAGGACGGAATCTTTATTTTAGTGAGGTAGAATGTAACTGTCGCTTTCCGACCTTATGGATTTTCTGCGTGCACGTGCTTTATCGTGCACATATTTTATTTGGCTATTTCTGGATTCCGGTATATGCGATGTGATATGCCGTTGTGACCGTATGGGAGTGTATAATTTTATAGTAATTTTTGGGAACATCATTTCACGGCTCGTTTTCTCGCAAAACGACTTAGAGTGATAGGGGCGTTTTAGTCTTTTATCTCAAAACACGGTTCCCGATTTTACGTAAATTCTTGGTAGGCGTTACACACGATCAGACACCGTAGCCCCGTGCGTCTCGTCTCCACGATCACCCCGGTATTTTCGGTTTATTTTTCGGACGCCCGTAGTGAGAGATATCTTCCGGTTAAATCTCTTCCGTTGATTTGCCCTAATCAAATTCAAATTTCAAATTGATTTTCAGATCTAATCAAATCCCTTGATTAGCTCCTACGTATCAAGTGGATTGATTCATCTATTAGGTGCACCCACCTTTCACCTTAGGTCCACTTCCTATGCCTCTACCCATTTTATCCACTACCCTATATCCTATAGGTGTATATCAAAATTTAATATTTTTAAAACCCCAACCACTCATTCACGTGCAGAGACCTAGGGTTTTGTTTGTGTTCTTATCTCAGCCGCAAGAAACCCCCCCGAGTTCTCTTCCTCCCTCTCGCTTCAACCCACGCCGGCGACCGCACCCGACTTCTGACCTCCCCCGGCGACTGCCAACCGCCGCTGGGTCGTCATCCGCCGCCGCAGAGCAACGTGAGGCCGCCGTGCTGCCGTTTTTGATGCTGCATCGCCGCTACGGTGTCTCCTCTGGCGTCGCTCGACGACCAACAGCCGCTGCGATGCCTCGACCGCCGTAAACAGCCGCCCTGACTCCGCCCGCGGCCGCCTGAACGCCTCGTCGCCGGCTGTTTCCCGCAGCAGCGACGACACTGTCGCTGCTTTTCCGGTGCCGTTCCGCCTGCGCTGACGTTCCCCTCACCGCCGAACTCTCCTCGGCACACCCCAACGCCATCGAGACCCTCCGATAACTCCCCTAGGCTGGAAAACCCATTCGCTAGCTCCTTCAAGCTGACGACAACCCCAGGCCGAATTTTCAGCGACGTCGAGCCAGCGTTCGCCTCCTTTTGCCACTGTTTTGACCCCTGACCTTTGTTCCCTTTTGCTCGCTGTTTCCGCGGCTCCTGGACGCCACCAACACCCCTTACGGATTGCTACCGTGTCTCTCCCCGGCTGTCCGCTCTTTCTGTAGCCGTTGGACGCCTGTGACGACGCCCCTCGCTCGCGGATCTGTCATGCTCGCTGTTTTGCCTTACCGATCGCTGTCCGCCATCCCTGCTCGCTGTTCTCATCTCCAGTCCGCTACCAGAACGTGTCTGGCTAAGATACCCGTAGCCGACACACCGTAGACGACGCAGATCTCTCACCGTTCAGACACTACGTCCATCCTACATCTAACACCGGAGAGGTTGGTTCCCTGAACTCGTAGCAAACCCACACCGTAGCAAAATCATACCCGAAACTAAAATTTGACAACTTGAACTAAATTTACTTTCAGTATCTGTAAAACGCTGCTCACCGTAGAAAGATCGACAATCGGACAATTTTCTGTGCACATAGGATATTAGTCGATCTAGGTTGAATGAAACACCAAAAATGTGACTTTGACGAATAGGGTAGTCCCGACAATCTAGAAACAAACCCTAAATAGGATTTATTGAAAAACACGACTTGACACCATCGCCGTGTGTAACGACCGGTTCCTATACGTACGTATTTCACACGCATTTCCATATTTGTCTTACTACCTTCCATAACTCGTATATGTATTTATACTTCGTACTCGTACTATATTTAAATATGTATCGGTACTTCGTCTGTAACTATTACTAGGACTTAGTATGTTATGCATGCCATTATTATTATTACTAAGCTGATATGATTAGGATAATTATTTTAAATAAGCTTTTATAAATTAGAAATCAATTCACTTAATTCAAATTCAAATTTCTTTTCATTTTAAACAAATCTTTCAACTAATTTCCTAATAAAACCTATAGCTAAATAGGAAGTTTTTCCTCTCACTAATTTCCCCTAATTACTCCTTAAATTATTATTTTATCCAACCTTCTTTAATTTCTTTAACTATTACTCTCCCCAATAATTGTTTTAATTCAAAATCCTTCCTTTTCTTCCTTAGTTTTAAACCCTGCCATTTCGTGACTTTCCTTTCTTTCTAGCATTAATCCCTATTATTAATTTCAATTAAACCCTTGTTACCTCCATTTTTCTTTATCCTTAAAACCCTTTAATTATATGATTACATGTATGATATTTTTTGAATTCAAAACTTGAATTAATTTCCATATAAGTTTTAGGAGACTCTTTACCCTATATTAATGTTTATTAATATCGATATTTATAATTGTAATTATATTTGTGTTTCCTTCTTTTTTAACCTCATCAAATCTTCCAATCCTTCCTTTTCTTTCTCTACAATAATCACCACTCTTAACTTTCAATTAAGTTTCTTGTTCTTTCCTTTTTCCACCCGAGTCTTAAATCTTTCTATTAAATCAAATCTTTTCATTTTAAATTTGTTTAAACCTTTTCAAATCCTAACTACCTAACACCCTAGCCCAGGCGCACGACTAGTGCATGGCCTCCCACGCTCACCCCATTTCATTCGGATATCCCCACGTGCACACGTTTTCCCCCCAATCATCTCGTAACTGCACACTACTCTCTCCCCTACAAATCTGAACGAACTTTCCAAACTCACACACGTGATCTCTCTCTATTCACAACCCATGCAGGGTACTCTTCCTCGTTCCGAACAAATCCCATCTCCTCTTCTTAAAACCCAAGAACCCAGACCCATGTTCCTCTCCAAAAACGACCCATGCAAACTTCGACAGCTCCTCCTCCCATTTCCACCCTGCGACGACCATGGCAAACATGAAATCACTGCCAAACCCAATCCACAGCGCCTCGTACCCGCTCCGATCATCACCCCATCCACCATGCTTTCTTCCTCCTCGCCAACAACCCGCACCTTCGTTCCACCCACTCCCTCCGATCTCCCACAAACACCCAGACCCCTGCCCTCCTCCTCCCCTCCGGTGACAACCACGATGGCTTCAACACTCCTCCAATCTCTGGCGAACGAGAACCTAGGCCTACCCTCATTTCCCTGTGTCGTAGCCTACTAAGAGAACCCATCGGCCTCAATTCATCCTCCGGCCAACTCGCCTGTACTTCGCCTTAGAACACACCGCACAGCCGTGCCCCTCCTCTCCGATCGTCCCCGAATCTCCCCGCATCACCCATTCGAATCCAAACCCCAGTCGCCCCTCTGCGCCTTCATACTCTATACCCTGTTTGAAATAGGGCACTTCAGCCCTCCGCCGCTCAGACCACCTCGACCCAATGTCCCCTTTCCGCCGACGATCAGTCTTCACCGCATCCCGAAGCCCCCCCCCAACACACCAACCCTCCCTCCTTCCGCATAGTCCCAACTCTGCCCTCCGGCGATCCCTCGCCACCGCCGAGCATTCCTCCTCTCAAACGTCGACAACCCAACGACCTTCCGCCACCTCCTTCTGCCTTCCGCCATCATCTTCCCCGGCAGTACCCCGACTCAATCATCCCCCACGCCAACTCGGCCGCCCTCTTCCTTGCGGCAAAACCAACCCATCGCCCTCTTCCTTGCGGCAAAACCAACCCACCGCCCTCAGCCACGCCACCCGTGATCCCTTCTCCGAAACCCCCTGTTCCGAAATCCCACCCTCTGCTCCGAGATCTCATCCCCTACTCCCCCTCCAGGTCCGCTGATCGCTACCGTGGAGTAAACCAAGCCCCGAGCCCCACCGATTCGCCCTTGCCGTCGACTCCCCACGCCGCCCGCAAACCCACATCTCGCCGCAAAACCGCTCCCGACCTTGATCTCCGATCCTTGCCGCCGTGCCCTACAGACCGACCGAGAGCGGCGCCGTCGCCCTGTCGGAGCCGCCGCCTACCGCCGCCTTCCAATCGCTGAACCAAGCTCCCCTCGATGCCTCGATTTCTTCTGCAAGGGAAGGGAGGAAAGAAGTAGAGGCAGTGTAAGAAGAAGAGGGAGTTGGCTGATTGGAGTTGGTGAGTTCATTAAATTATTATACCTATATCCATTAGCTGTACATGAAATGTTATGTCAGGGTTAGTTTATTAATAGTTATATATATATATATATATATTATTAAATGAGCAGTAACCTACTTTATAATGTCTATACCTATATCAAGTAACGTGTATTATCTATGAACTGTAGCTTTTAATGCATGGATAGACATCATGAGCAGGACTTGTATTTATACATATCATACATGGATTCTAATATAGTGTGCGCTACTAGTTAAAGCCTTGTAAGCATACGTGTATATAAGCTAGTATAGGGTAACCTTGTAACCAGATTTCATTAGACAGTAATAGATGATACTTAACGGTACGGTCAAAGTTAAAATGTTGGTCTTGCTACTTACGTTAGTTTTAATGTATAATACTCTTAACATCCTAAAGAGCTAACGTCATATGTAAATATTAGTTTCTAGTACCGTAATAAACCATGCTAGTATATACAGTGAACTGCATCAATTAACCCTTAGTAAAACTCTTTAGTACGATTAATTCGTTAAGGACCAATTATCTGATGTGCAAATACCAATTTTTGCAGAAACGCGCCTTATGCCTCGTTCACCTAGACACCCAACACCGTTCACAGGCAAGTGCACTTTTTACGTATCTTGAAACCGTTGCTTTTAATTGCTTTGACCTGAGCTACTCTGATATGCAAGTGCACCTCTTTACATCTTTTATAACAGTTACAGTTAAATCGTTTAAAGCTGAGATTTCATGATTGGCAAGTGCACTTTTTACGTATCTTGAAACCGTTGCTTTTAATTGCTTTGACCTGAGCTACTCTTATATGCAAGTGCACCTCTTTACATCTTTTATAACCGTTACAGTTAAATCGTTTAAAGCTGAGATTTCATGATTGGCAAGTGCACTTTTTACGTATCTTGAAACCGTTGCTTTTAATTGCTTTGACCTGAGTTACTCTGATATTCAAGTGTGCATTCTTCCCACATGTTTTAAGGTTTTGTTACATTATTTGTTAAACCAAGAATCACTATTATTGTGTCCTCTCATAATGCATGCTGATAAGTAACCTGCTTGTACACTCTTGATTTAATGGTTGTTGATGGAACATGTATTAATGGAACATATTGACGGAACAGATTACCTTGAAATCGTGGAATCGTGCTTATTGATTGGATACTCCCGTCGGTCATATGTGACTAGTCTGGCTCGTGTTCCAGTAGGGTCACATGATGACTAGTCTGGCTCGTGTTCCAGTATATTGCGGTTTAGCATTTGTGAACTCGTGTGATCGATTAGGCTGGCTCGTGCTCCAGCAGAACACTTGGGTGGGGTAGTTCAATGTAGTAGAGGCGGGAATGCTAGATTACACTCTCGTGGTGAACTTGACCAACACCTGGCCGGGTCAGTGAGTAGAGAGCCACGGGTAGCTCCCGTTGGCTTGGGTGTAATGCTGGTCACTTTTCTCCCTCGGACATTGGGCTTTTCACTAGGCACACTTGATTGATTGTCATGTTCTTTTACCCCTGTTACTACTATTGAGGATTGCGTACTCTGTTGGTTACTCCTACCTTGTTCGTGAACTAATGCCATGCTTATTGCTGTACGCACACACTTGCCATGCTTATTGCTGTACGTACACACTTGCCATGCCTATTGCTGTACGCACACACTTGCCATGTTTATTGCTGTACACACACTTGCCATGCTTTAATTATTGTAAATTCTAATGCTGTGACTCATATTGCCATGAAATCGTTTTCGAAAACCTTGCCGAGGGTCAATTATCTTAACCTTTTAAATCTTGCCGAGCGACCCTCGTTGACGTATATTTCCTTGTCTTGTGAAATATACGTCAGGTATTAGACAGATTTGCTGAGGAGTTGCTTAGAGACTGAGCAGGTTGACCAGGAGTACTTTGCCGTTATGTTCCGTCGCTGAGAAGCTTTGTGCCTTCGTATCATTTTGTACATTGTTATTTCTTTCAAAACTTGTATGGGCTCTATGACCCTCTTTACATTTCATACTTTGTTGTATCTATTTCGAGACTTGAGATTGTAAATAATTTATTTGTGTTGTTTGAGTCGCATGCAAGAACCTGCAGGATGGTATCACACAGATGCGTAATGTGCTTAAACCAAGGAGGATAGAAAAGAAAAAGTACCTCCTTCTTGCTTTAAGCACATGCGGACCTTCGTCGCGTCCTCGCTCCCAAGTACAATGGGAAGCGGGGCGTGACACCGTGACCTATTTTAGACGGACTACCACGGACGCGACGCCTGGACGAGACACCCCGGACGGACGACACGCTCGCTACCGCAGGCAAGTGTATTCACTTGCTCTTTCGGCCGTGTCTAGGCCTTAGACTGCAAGAACTGTTAAACTATGAACAAAGCAATCCGGATGTGAAATTATAGTGTCCGGGTCACCCTCGACGGCTTAGACTTGACGACGAAGTCTAAGTTCGACAACAACAACTTCTGACACTGTAGGGTTATCTTGTGTGTGCGTGCGTGTGGACCCCCTAGAATAACAATTCCCTGCGTGTCATGTCCTGTTACACAAAAAGCCTTCAGGCGTTTCGGATGCTTCCCTAGCGGAGGTGATCCCTATTATACAAAAAGCCTTCGGGCGTTTCAGATGCTTCCCTAGCAGAGGTGATCCCTGTTATACAAAAAGCCTACGGGCGTTTCGGATGCTTCCCTAGTGGAGGTGATCCCTGTTATACAAAAACCCTACGGGCATTTCGGATGCTTCCCTAGCGGAAGTGATCCATGTATCTTCTTGTCCTGAGTTCATGTGTTGGGGTAGGGTTGAACGTGCGAACGGGGAGAGGGTCTGATCCCCCTCGAACCGTAAGGCGTGAACCCTTCATGTCACACGTGTCTTGTCCTGTCTTGACTTGTCCCATCTTGTCCCGTCACTCTTAGGATAGTCCCGTAGTCGATAGCACACGCTACGACTACTGCTTTCTACGCCTTACTTTCCTGATGTGTTACTTCCTTTTTGTTACTCTGTTATAACTGTTGGAAGCAACGATCTAGGATTTTGGTTTGATGATGACAAACGTGTCGGTATATCTAATGTGTGTGTTCAGTGTGTTTCAGGCCTGGCGAAACAATATATCTTCACTATTTGACGGAATTGCTATTCGTATAGCACATTGGGAGAGATGGAGTGTGTGTGCACAAAGAAGCTTGACTTGGTCAATGGAGAGCAAAGTGGACCAAGTCAAACTTACTTAGGAGATTGGATTGATTCAAATAAATTTGATATTTGATCAAATCAATTAGATGGATTTGTGTCTACCCATCTCCTATTCAAACTCCTAATCAAATCTCATATTGATTGGGTCAAATCCCTAAGCGGTTGGCTCAACCCTATCACCCGTGTCCTATAAATACCCATCTTCTAGGGTTGAAGGGTTGCGCGGCTTAAACATTATTTTTCCAAGAGCCGGCCAAATCCCTAGTTCAAAACCTTAGCCGTAAGCATCTTTGCCATACCTCCCCATTGTCGCAAGAAGCATCATCTTCAGGTCCATTGCACAATATTTGACAAAGCTTCATGCCGCAATATTAGGCCAAGCTTCATAATACAAATCTCCATTGCCGAAATATTTGACCAGGCTCCTCTTCCTACAAATTTTTCACCCAGCAACAATCAAAACATCCTATTGCCACACAATCAAGAAGAAAGGGAGTCGTCCTAGCTGCTGCAAGTCGGAGAAGAAGGCACTGCCACCATTGTTGCTCGGAGATCAACGTCGCATGTCTTCATCGTCACCACCAACGTGAGGAAGCCGCCGTCGCCAAAGCAATCTGTTGATCCACTGCCGCCGTGACGAGGTCCCCCACGGAGCCTTCACTGCCGAAGAAGCCTCCGCCGTTGAGTGCACATCAACGAAGAAGAAGAAGACGAGGACGAAGAAGTTGATGCTGTCGTCGAGTTGAAGAAGTCGCTGAGGTTGTTGAAGCCACCAGAGGTCGCTGTTGTCGGAGAAGACGAAGCGCCGCCGCCGCTGCGAACCCTCGCCATCTTGAGGCCGCTGCCGTCGTGAAGGAGATCCCATCGACGCTGTGCTCGTACTGCTATAACAAGAAGCCCGTACGCCATCGCCGCCGCTGCTGTACGCCATCACCATCGCTGTTGTGAGGCCATCGCCGGAGAGCTTGTCGCCAAGGAGTCGTTGCCGTGAACTGACGCCACCGTCGAACGAAACGAAAGGTGTCGCCGTCGTCGCCAAAGGAGCTGCTGCAACTTGAACGACGACACCACCGCTGTGTCAACCGGAGGTCATCGCCGTTGCTCGATCGAACGCCATACGAAGTTGCCGTCGCCGTCAAGTATCGTTGCTGTTGCAGATTGAAGACGACCACCGCTCGCTGAAGACGCCATCGAAGCCAAGATCGACAGCGTGCTGCCCTAACACGAAACAAAGCGAAGCTCTTTTGTTGCGGTGACGTTGCGACTCTACATCCGTACGATCACGAGAGATTTAAGTATTAACGGCTGGGATTCGTTCGCAAGGGATTCACGTGAAGGAGAGATCGGAACGAAGCAAATTAACAGTTTGCTGACGTGGCGATGGGAAATTACTTTGAGAGTTGCTTTGCGCACAGCCCCATGAATTAAAAGAGCTGAACTCAACTGCTTTGCGCACCGACCGCAAGTTCAAACAGCATTGCTGAGCGCACAGACCAGAGTTTTATAAGGATTTGAACTGAACTGCTTTGTGCACAGACCAGTGCATATCCTGACATCTAGGAGTCAGATTGAGACACCGTTTGCGTCAGATTGGAGCTGACGATGTGCTGATTGACAGAGACGCCTACACGGACACAAACTGAGCATTTCTAAACCCTTAAACTCTTTTATTTGTGTCTTATTGTAACGTTCTCTGTAGGGGAAACTTTACCTGTTTTTGGTGACTATTTTGGGACTTGTCTAGTTGGGACTAGACAAGTGGGACCCAGCTTGTAACGGCCACTTTTCGGTCGTGTATTTTTAGCACGTAGGTTGTTCCGTTTGTGTATTTTTTCGCGTTTGGTCTAATTATTGTAATTCCGTAGTTCCGATGCGCGACCGAGCCCCGTATTCACGATCCTCTCGAATGCGCGATCACCCCGGTACCTTGTTTGTAATTTTTGGATGCCGAGGGTTACGTTGGTAATAATCTTATTAATTATACTTTTATCATTTCTTAACTAAAATTGAAAAAAAAAACACAAACTCTCTAATCATTATAACCCACGGTTGGGCAAAGACAGTGGAT
Source organism: Scilla litardierei (assembly GCA_030789695.1). Taxonomy (NCBI): domain Eukaryota; kingdom Viridiplantae; phylum Streptophyta; class Magnoliopsida; order Asparagales; family Asparagaceae; genus Scilla; species Scilla litardierei. The sequence goes on from CM061142.1 coordinate 372,653,339, forward strand.
TTTTAAAATCAATGCATATAAAAAAACACAATGCATTTCAAGTGGATTTTTGAAATCAATGCTTTAAAAAAATTAATAATAGATCATTGCTTTCCAATGATTTGGAAACAATCAGAGGAAATCAAAATTTTTAACTAACCTATTAGACCCCCACGTGGCAGCCCTTCCCCTATTTATTATTGCCTAGGGTTATTTTTTTCTCTCTCTCAGAAATCAAACGGGCCGCCGCCCTACTTGTATTCACGCAAACAAACCCCCGACGCCGATCTTGTGTCTTCGAGCCCCTCAACCCGCCGCCGGCAGTCCCTGTCGCCGCTTGACCTCCGTCGACCTTCCCTCTGACGCGTCGCCACCGTACGCTACCCGGACCGCCGCTATCCGCACCGCGCCGTCCTCTACCGTGCTGCTGCCGCACCAAACGGTGAGTTCGTATAAGTATGAAATTAACATGCGACAACATCTGGTATCTCTTTGTAATATCTCTCTCATGCACTCTCCCATGCACTGGGCTTTCCAGAGATATGTTAGAGTGTATAATCAAGTACAGATTAATAGGATAGGTTAGTAGGACGTTATTAATTAATAATTTTTCCCTTCACAATTAGTTCTTTTGTAAAATTAGCTTGTTAGTATATCAGTTAGTTAGCAGAGAAATCACATATATGTATATTGTTATGTTAGTGTACTGCCATTTTTAGGGTAAGTTGTTTTCTTGCCATCTTCTGCATGCAGGGACTATAGATATTAGTTTTAGTTCTTGCTTTGAAACCTGAGCCATGTGCCTATTACCTTATGTACACTTATGAAAACGATCTATGAATTGTTATAGGTTATCTTTTAGCATACTTGAACTGTAAATGTCAACAGTCGTATCTATACCTAAGAAAACCTATTAACCTACAGAGTTGAATGAAAGTGAAAGGCTGACATACAACAGTACCCTATAAGTCTTAACTTGTTAGCACGCATAGGTTATCTTAGTAGGTTAGTAGCGTGCTCAGTTAGTAATGTTATAAAATGAACACCACTCTAGGATGGAGAACCTAATAAAAAACGGATTGTTAGACTCCATATGAACTATTTTAACGTGGTTATGATCAATGAGGACCTGATCTGATTATATGATTTTTTTAACCAAACAGCGAACCGGACTCACCGTAACGTAACGCTTGTCGAGAAGAAACCAAGACAACTGATATCCCCGGAAACAGGCAAGTGAAACTTGCCAACTTTTCTTTAGGCCATGTCTTTAGGCCAATTCCTCGTACTAGCGTGAAAGAGACTAGATCGTGAAATGATAGCGATCTAGGCGCAACTTTGTGATCTAGCTTGACAACGAAGCTAGATCCGACACCTTGCCATATCATTTATGCATTGATATCTGTCATGTTTAAATTCCTTAACTGTACGCATTTGAATTGTTAACTGCCATGCATTGCATCATACATGTCATCCTAGTTAAACTTGCATCGTAGCACACGCTACACTACTTGTACAATCCATGTTTCCGTGTTACCGGCTAGGCACCCGTTATGCGGGCATAACCCTACGCCATCCGTGTTAAAAACACTTCCTGGCTCGTGATCCAGAAGCGAGCATTCCGTGTTCGGGGGTAATGCCCTGGCTCGACACACGTGGAGGGGTAGGGATAAACGGTCACTTGAGCGTAAGAGTTGGCCCGTACAGCCACTCTAGCCAAAGGGCGGAATCTCTGTGCACGACGTGATTACAATTCCAGTACTTGTCTTTTACTTGTTTAATTGCCATGCCATGTCATTTGTCATTTTATATCCATGTCATACTTTACTTTAGAACTGTTAGGTTGCTTTACTTTTATAGTTTCCTTGCACAAGTCTTTTTTTAGACTTGCTGACATGTGCCCCTTCTCTTTGGGTGACGCATGTTAGTTGCTGAGCCAGAGACAGTTGCGGAGGGTGACGAGTTCGTGGAGTTCGTGCCCGAACCTGTTGGTGACGTGGAGTACGAAGATACCGGTGATCAATCTTAGAGATCTTCCGTACTTTTCCTTGTTAGCTGTGGTTGTCGGTGAGTAGCACCGTTTTGTTAGTTTCTTTTGGCCATGCTAGGCCTTGTACTTTTGACTCTTTTGGTTTGCCTGGTGGCATTTCTGGTTGTTGGACTTTTTGTTGGACTATGAGCTGGAATAATGTTTTATTATTTGTCTCTCTTTTCCTATTATTGTTATTGTTGTTCTGAGTCACATTACAGGGACCTGCTACTTCGTTTTATTTGACGCTTAACGGACTTGCGGCTTTGCAGCTCCAAGTCCGTGCGGACCTTCTCACGCTTCGCCTCCATGTTTTTGGGAAGCGGGGCGTGACAGGTTTCTTTGGTGGCCCATGCAGGTCCTTCCAATTTTCTGTAACTGTGACTTAATCAGAATAACAATAAGAATTATAGAAAGTCCAATAAACAAAATTCAACACCGTGCCTTAGGCAAAGAGTCTGATTTGTTTCGTTTTCCTGTGTCAATAGATGGCTGGGAGACGGAATACCCGTGGTGGTGGTGGTGTGCCCCCTCGTGACCAGGAGCCGGATCGGGAGCCCACCAATGGAGAGATCATGCGGATGATGCATCAGATGATGCAGGTGCAGCAGGGCATGCTCCAGAATGCCCAGAATGTTCCGCCTGCTCGAGTAGCGCAGCCTGTCCAGAATGTCCCTCGCTTCGAGCCAGTGGCGAAGCAGTTTCGGGAGCTGGGCCCCGCTTACTTTGATGGGACCGAGGGACCCCTGGCTGCAGATGAGTGGACCAGGAACATGGAAGATAATCTGAAGATGTCGAAGGTCGACCCGACTGGATGGGTTGATCTGGCAAAGCGGCAGCTGAAGGACAACGCGCGGAACTGGTGGGATGCCGAGGAGGAGTTGCTGGAGGAGCCGATTTCTTGGACTACCTTCAAGTCCAGGTTTGATGAGGAATATTTTCCTAAGGCCGCCAGGAGGGAGATGGCTCAGCGCTTCATTGACTTGAAGCAGGGGAATTTGACGGTGGATCAGTACCACCAGGAATTTACGAGGCTGAGTCGTTTTGCACCGAAGATGGTGCAGGATGCTGAGGAGAGAGCCCAGAGGTTTCTGCAGGGTCTTTCGTTGGATCTGCAGAGCTATGTCACTTCTTCTGATGCGGAGACTTACCAGAAGGTTCTGATTGCGGCGAAGAGGCAGGAGAGGATTGTGAATCAGAAGAGGGGACAGATTTCTGGCACTGGGAAGAGGCCTATGGAGCAGGCCAGAGCAGTGGTGAGACCGGGGCACGGGCCCAACCAGCCTGTGCAGTTCAAGAGGCCCGGAGGACCTTCTACTTTGAAGACTTGCAATTTCTGTGGCAAGACGGGGCATATCAAGGATCAGTGCCGGAAGATGCTGGGGCAGTGTTTAGTTTGTGGTGATCCTGCGCACACCATGAAGGATTGCCCGAGGTCGAAGCAGCCGTGGAGAGCACCTGTTGCAGCTCAGCCGTTGCAGCAGAGGACACCTGTTCCTGCTGGTCGTGGGGCGCCTCTCGTTCCGCAGAGGCAGGCGTTTCAGCAGGCTGTCCGGCCGAGACGACAGGTGTTTTTGATGACTGCTGCTGAGACCGAGACGCTGGATGAGGTTATCGCAGGTAACTTTCTAACTAGCTGTTCCTTTCTTAGTTAGTTGGCTGTTAGATATGATTAGTTATTTGCATATGATTATCTGCTAGAATAGAATTTGATTGTTAGACTGTCTGTTAGGTGTGATCTTGGTTTGCGCTTTTCCTGCACGAGTTCTCTTTGACTCTGGTGCATCCATGTGCATCATTTCTCGGAGCTTCGTGGAGAGGCATTCCTTGTCGACTTCCTCTCTTCCCCAGAGTTGGAACATCGTCACAGGGAATGGTGTGATTTCGGTGCATCGTGGGTGCAATTCTTGCCCGTTGGTGGTCTGTGGACACGAGCTGTATGCTGACTTTATTGTCCACGACATCATCAACTACGATGCTGTGCTTGGAATGGATTGGCTTGCGAGCTTCTATGCTACGATCGACTGTCGGAGGAAGAAGGTGGTGTTCGAGATTCCTGGACATCCAGTGTTTGAGTTCAGCCGTGGTAGCAGTTCGCTAGGTCCGGTCAGGTTTCGGGCCAAGCCGGTGGAAGCTGTGGCTATGCTGATGGAGCAGGGTAGGCCTGCTGTGGTGCGTGAATTTGATGACGTCTTCCCCGAGGAGATGTCTGGTCTGCCGCCCGATCGAGCTCTAGAGTTTTCGATTGACCTGATTCCGGGAGCGCAGCCCATTTCGAAGGCACCTTATCGTATGGCTCCAGCGGAATTGGAGGAGTTACGGAAGCAACTGGACGAGCTTTTGCAGAAGGGTTACATAAATCCCAGTGTGTCTCCGTGGGGAGCACCGGTCCTGCTGGTGAAGAAGAAGGACGGTTCGCGTCGCATGTGCGTGGATTATCGAGGGCTGAATGCGGTGACTGTAAAGAATAAGTACCCATTGCCGCGGATTGATGATATTTTTGATCAGCTGGGAGGATCGAGGGTATTCTCCAAATTGGACCTGAGGAGTGGATATCACCAGCTGAAGGTGAGGAAGGAGGACATTCCGAAGACGGCGTTCAGGACGAAGTATGGTCACTACGAGTTCGTGGTTATGCCTTTTGGTGTGACCAACGCGCCCGCAGTATTTATGAACCTGATGAATTTGATCTTCTACGACTATTTAGATAAGTTTGTCGTTATTTTCATTGACGACATTCTGATCTATTCTAAGTCAGAGGAGGAGCATGCGTCGCACTTGAGGACGGTATTGGAAATTCTGAGGAGGCATCGGTTGTATGCCAAGTATTCGAAGTGCGAGTTCTGGCTGGATAGAGTGGCTTTTCTGGGGCATGTGGTGACTGGTGATGGGATTTCAGTGGATCCCGAGAAGATCAAGGCCATCAGAGAGTGGCCGGTTCCACAGTCAGCGACTGAGATCAGGAGTTTTCTTGGGCTAGCAGGATATTATCGGCGTTTCATTAAGGATTTCTCCCGGATTGCAGAACCGATGACTAAACTGACGAGGAAGGATATACCGTATGTTTGGTCCGATGCTTGTGAGGAGGCTTTTTCTGTTCTGAAGGAGAGATTGACGACTGCACCGGTTCTAGCAGTGCCTGATCGTAGTGGAGGATTCGAGATCTTTTGTGATGCTTCTGGCAAGGGTCTCGGTTGTGTGTTGCACCAGCATGGGCATGTGGTTGCGTATGCTTCTCGTCAGCTCAAGACTCATGAGAAGAATTACCCGACGCACGACCTGGAGCTAGCAGCAGTCGTGTTTGCACTCAAGATTTGGAGGCACTTCCTGCTGAGTGAGAAGGTGAAAATCTTCACCGATCACAAAAGCTTGAAGTACATTTTTACACAGAAGGAGCTCAACATGCGACAGCGTCGATGGTTAGAGCTCATGGCAGACTATGAGATTGATTTGCAGTATCACCCGGGAAAAGTGAATGTGGTTCCTGATGCGTTGAGTAGGCTTCCAGCGGTGATGATGTGACTGCACAGTGGAGGTTGCAGCAGGATTTCTGTGAGTCTGGTATTGAGATTGTACTTCCTGGAGAGGCTTCGTCGTTGATGTGTATGCAGATACAGTCGACGATCGTGGATCGGATCAAGGCAGGTCAGGCTGGAGATTCGAAGCTGAAGAGGATCCGTGAGCAGGTAGAAGCCGGTCTGCGGACTGACTTTCGGATTCATGAGGATGGCTCGCTGAGGTATGGAGCCAGAGTTTGTGTGCCAGCTGGAGATATCAGAGAGGAGTTATTAGTTGAGGCACATAGCTCGCCGTATTCTGTGCATCCTGGTGGTACCAAGATGTATCAGGATCTTCGTCTGAACTATTGGTGGCATGGCATGAAGCGAAGTGTGGCACGGAGCGTTGCCAAGTGTTTGGTCTGTCAGCAGGTTAAGGCGGAGCATCAGCGTACGGCAGGGTTGCTACAACCGCTTCCGATTCCGGAGTGGAAGTGGCAACACATCACTATGGACTTCGTGACTGGACTACCTCGGAGTCCGAAGCAGAATGACGCGATTTGGGTGATCGTAGACCGATTGACCAAATCCGCACACTTTATTCCGTTCCGAGTAGGACAGTCTACTGAGGCACTGGCGAGGAGATATATGGAGGTAAATCCTTTTACTTTCCATTTCTATTCCCTTTTCCTAGAATAGTTAGTGATGTAACGTGTTCGTGCAGGAGATCGTTCGACTGCATGGAGTCCCTGTGAGTATCGTGTCGGACAGAGACACGAGATTCACATCTCAGTTCTGGCAGAGTCTACAGAAGAGTTTGGGTACGAGTCTGAGTTTCAGCACGGCGTACCATCCGCAGACAGATGGCCAGTCCGAGAGGACGATTCAGATCTTGGAGGACATGCTGAGGGCGTGCATGTTAGACTTCAAGGGATCTTGGGAGGATCATCTCCATCATGTGGAGTTTGCCTACAATAACAGCTACCAGGCGAGTATTGGCATGGCGCCATTCGCCGCGCTATACGGGAAGAAATGTCGATCGCCACTGAGCTGGGATGACATTGGAGATCGGGAGCTGTTAGGACCAGAGATGATCGTGGAGGCTGTGGATGTTGTGAGGAACATCCGGGAGAAGCTGAGGATTGCGCAGGACCGTTTCAAGCATTGGGCAGATGCTAAACGGAGGCCTTTGGAGTTTCAGACTGGAGATCACGTTTTCCTGAAGATTTCTCCGAACCGCGGAGTTATCCGATTTGGGAAGAGAGGCAAGCTGAGTCCGAGGTACATTGGGCCGTTTGACGTCCTGGAGAGAGTTGGAGCTGTGGCTTATCGCTTGGCGTTGCCACCGTCACTGGAGGGAGTTCACGACGTATTTCACGTATCTCAGTTACGTCGATACGTTAGTGATCCGTCCCATGCTGTGGATTTCTCGGAGATCACGGTTCGTCCGGATCTTACTTATGATCAGCAACCAGTTGAGATTCTGGACCGACGGCAGAAGCAGCTGAGGAATAAGACCGTCGACTTGGTTCGAGTGCAGTGGCGTCATGGGTCCCCTGGGGAGTCCACCTGGGAGCGTGAGGATGATATGAGAGAGCGCTTCCCGCACTTGTTTCTGAGTAGTGGTTGATGTTGATTCCGAGGACGGAATCATTCATAAGGTGGGTAGGATGTAACGGCCACTTTCCGGTCGTGTATTTTTTTTAGCACGTAGGTTGTTCCGTTTGTGTATTTTTTCGCGTTTGGTTTAATTATTGTAATTCCGTAGTTCCGACGCGTGACCGGACCCTGTATTCCCGATCCTCTCGAAGGCGCGATCACCCCGGTACCTTGTTTGTAATTTTTGGATGCCGAGGGATACGTTGGTAATAATCTTATTAATTATACTTTTATCATTTCTTAACTAAAATTGAAAAAAAAACACAAACTCTCTAAGCATTATAACCCACGGCTGGGCAAAGACAGTGGACTTTTGAAATCAATGCATATAAAAAAAACACAATGCATTTCAAGTGGATTTTTGAAATCAATGCTTTAAAAAAAATTAATAATAGATCATTGCTTTCCAACGATTTGGAAACAATCAGAGGAAATCAAAATTTTTAACTAACCTATTAGACCCCCACGTGGCAGCCCTTCCCCTATTTATTATTGCCTAGGGTTATTTTTTTCTCTCTCACAGAAATCAAACGGGCCGCCGCCCTACTTGTATTCACGCAAACAAACCCCCGACGCCGATCTTGTGTCTTCGAGCCCCTCAACCCGCCGCCGGCAGTCCCTGTCGCCGCTTGACCTCCGTCGGCCTTCCCTCCGACGCGTCGCCACCGTACGCTACCCGGACCGCCGCTATCCGCACCGCGCCGTCCTCTACCGTGCTGCTGCCGCACCAAACGGTGAGTTCGTATAAGTATGAAATTAACATGCGACAACATCTGGTATCTCTTTGTAATATCTCTCTCATGCACTCTCCCATGCACTGGGCTTTCCAGAGATATGTTAGAGTGTATAATCAAGTACAGATTAATAGGATAGGTTAGTAGGACGTTATTAATTAATAATTTTTCCCTTCACAATTAGTTCTTTTGTAAAATTAGCTTGTTAGTATATCAGTTAGTTAGCAGAGAAATCACATATATGTATATTGTTATGTTAGTGTACTGCCACTTTTAGGGTAAGTTGTTTTCTTGCCATCTTCTGCATGCATGGACTATAGATATTAGTTTTAGTTCTTGCTTTGAAACCTGAGCCATGTGCCTATTACCTTATGTACACTTATGAAAACGATCTATGAATTGTTATAGGTTATCTTTTAGCATACTTGAACTGTAAATGTCAACAGTCGTATCTATACCTAAGAAAACCTATTAACCTACAGAGTTGAATGAAAGTTAAAGGCTGACATACAACAGTACCCTATAAGTCTTAACTTGTTAGCACGCATAGGTTATCTTAGTAGGTTAGTAGCATGCTCAGTTAGTAATGTTATAAAATGAACACCACTCTAGGATGGAGAACCTAATAAAAAACGGATTGTTAGACTCCATATGAACTATTTTAACGTGGTTATGATCAATGAGGACCTGATCTGATTATATGATTTTTTAACCAAACAGCGAACCGGACTCACCGTAACGTAACGCTTGTCGAGAAGAAACCAAGACAACTGATATCCCCGGAAACAGGCAAGTGAAACTTGCCAACTTTTCTTTAGGCCATGTCTTTAGGCCAATTCCTCGTACAAGCGTGAAAGAGACTAGATCGTGAAATGATAGCGATCTAGGCGCAACTTTGTGATCTAGCTTGACAACGAAGCTAGATCCGACACCTTGCCATATCATTTATGCATTGATATCTGTCATGTTTAAATTCCTTAACTGTACGCATTTGAATTGTTAACTGCCATGCATTGCATCATACATGTCATCCTAGTTAAACTTGCATCGTAGCACACGCTACACTACTTGTACAATCCATGTTTCCGTGTTACCGGCTAGGCACCCGTTATGCGGGCATAACCCTACGCCATCCGTGTTAAAAACACTTCCTGGCTCGTGATCCAGAAGCGAGCATTCCGTGTTCGGGGGTAATGCCCTGGCTCGACACACGTGGAGGGGTAGGGATAAACGGTCACTTGAGTGTAAGAGTTGGCCCGTACAGCCACTCTAGCCAAAGGACGGAATCTCTGTGCACGACGTGATTACAATTCCAGTACTTGTCTTTTACTTGTATAATTGCCATGCCATGTCATTTGTCATTTTATATCCATGTCATACTTTACTTTAGAACTGTTAGGTTGCTTTACTTTTATAGTTTCCTTGCACAAGTCTTTTTTTAGACTTACTGACATGTGCCCCTTCTCTTTGGGTGACGCATGTTAGTTGCTGAGCCAGAGACAGTTGCGGAGGGTGACGAGTTCGTGGAGTTCGTGCCCGAACCTGTTGGTGACGTGGAGTACGAAGATACCGGTGATCAATCTTAGAGATCTTCCGTACTTTTCCTTGTTAGCTGTGGTTGTCGGTGAGTAGCACCGTTTTGTTAGTTTCTTTTGGCCATGCTAAGCCTTGTACTTTTGACTCTTTGGTTTGCCTGGTGGCATTTCTAGTTGTTGAACTTTTTGTTGGACTATGAGCTGGAATAATGTTTTATTATTTGTCTCTCTTTTCCTATTATTGTTATTGTTGTTCTGAGTCACATTACAGGGACCTGCTACTTCGTTTTATTTGACGCTTAACGGACTTGCGGGTTTGCAGCTCCAAGTCCGTACGGACCTTCTCACGCTTCGCCTCCATGTTTTTGGGAAGCAGGGCGTGACACAGCTAGTTTGGGACTAGCTGGTAGAAAGCTTTGCTAGGATTGATAGTGAGAGGAAACACTGTGTGTGGGGTACTGAGAGTCCGGCGAGTGTAGAGACGTAGAGGGTGCTCTGAGCGTGCTCTAACTTGTGACTTTGTACCTATTGCACTATTCAATCTAGTATTAGCTTTGGGGGCTGGAGTAGGTCGTTGGGACGACCGAACCAGGGTATATCTGTGCGTACTCTGTGATTGTCTATCTTTACTCTGGTTGTTGCTTTTAACTGCGTGTGATTTCTCGTGGGTTGCATGAGAATTTTTTATTAGCCTATTCACCCCCCCTCTAGGCTAGGATCCAGATCCAACAAGTGGTATCAGAGCCAGTTTAGTAGATCTAGCCTAGTTTGACCATGGACCACATTGATAGTGCTTTTGCTGAGGGTCAGTCTATTTCCCGACCACCTAGATTTAATGGAGTAGACTATGCTTATTGGAAAAATCGTATGAGAATCTACTTGATTTCTATTGATTATAAAGCTTGGCAAATTGTTGAAAAAGGCTATAAATCACCTGTTATTAAAATTGAAAATACTGAAATGCCTAAACCTGATGATAAGTGGGATGATAGTGATTGGAAGCTTTATTCTTTTAATGCTAAAGCTATGAATGCTCTTATTTGTGCATTAGATAAATCTGAATTTAATCGTATCTCACATTGTCTAACTGCGCAGGAAATATGGCATACTTTGGAGGTGACGCACGAGGGAACGTCACAGGTGAAGGAGTTTAGACTTGCACTTCTGAGCACGGAATACGAGGGATTTCTCATGCTACCATCAGAGACCATATCAGAAATGTTTGCGAGGTTCACCAACATTGTCTACAAGTCTAGTTCGCTCTGTAAGCCATATTCTAGCCTTGAACAGGTGAGAAAGATATTAAGAGCACTGCCAAGCTCTTTCAGGCCTAAAGTCACTGCCATCCAAGAAGCGAAAGATCTGTCACAGATGAGGGTGGAGGACTTAATAGGTAATTTAATGTCCCACGAGCTTGAATTGCAAAATATTGATGAAAGGGAGAAACCTGAGGAAAAAGAGAAAGCTACCAAGCCACTTGCTCTGAAAGCTGACGAAAGTGAAGATGATGATGATGACATAGCGCTAATGGTCAGAAATTTCAGAAAGTTTGTCCAGACCAAGCAAGGAAGAGCAGAAATGGCACCCAGGTTTAATCGCTCTAACTTTTTTCAGTCTTCTAAGCAAAATTATGATCAGAATACTACTAATAGAATGACTTGTTTTAAATGCAAGAAAAGAGGACATCGAATGAGGGATTGCCCACATGAGACAGCTCAGGTAGCTAAAGAAAAGGGAAAATCCAAGGTGCTTACTTGGGACATGGATAGCGAAGCTGAGAGCGAGGATGAGGAACACGAAGCCCATTCATGCATGGCATTGATGGGAATACACGATGAGGTAATTTCTGGTAGTAAAACTAAACTCCTTACTCTTTGTAAAGAAATGCAAGATAAAATAGTAGAGCTTGAATCCACTATAGATGACTACCAAAATGAAAACTTTGAAATGCAACAATCTAAATATGAAATGTTTAAAGAGATTGAAAAACTCAAAATTGATATTGTTGCTCGTGACTCTACTATTGATACTTTGAAAAAGGAAAAATCCAGTTTTAATGATGAAGCACCTTGTCTCTCTTGCCCTTCCTTGATGAATAATATTAGCATGCTTAAACTTGATTTGATTAAGCTCGAAACTGAAAAAGTCTATGTTATTAGAGAGCTTAATGATAAATTCTGCATGTTGGATAATGATTTTAAAAGAAAAATGGTTGAATTTGAAAAGAAGGAAGAGGAAAACAAGAGAGCTTTTATAAGTAAATGCACATTGCTTGTGGAAGAAAATAAATTGTTGAAAACCAAAGTCTCTAATCTTGAATTGGCCATTAAGAAATTCTCTACGGGAAAACAATCGTTGGACACTATTTTAGAGAATCAATTATATGGCAATAATAGAAGAGGACTTGGTTTTGGTCTGAAAAACGTTGAAAAACAAAAATTCAAGAAATTCCACAATGCACCGTCTATTGCGAAGAACTTATATGCAAAGTGCTTTACTTGTGATAGTGTAGGCCATACTTCATACTATTGTAAATTTAGGAACGCTAAAATCAAGTTTAAACAAGTGTGGGTTCCTAAAACAATATTGGCTAACACTAGTGGACCTTGTTGGATTCCAAGGTCACACTTAACACCTTTCATGTAGGTGTGATGGAGTTTTGGCAAGGAGCGTTAAATTCAATGTTTCATTCTTTTAGCTCCTTCGTCAAATAGCGACGAGAAGGTATAATTTCTATCCCTCTTTGCATTGCATTGCATACATTCATAGATTTTTTTTGTGTGCTTGATTTATTTTGCTTTGTGTGCTTGCATGGATGATTTTTAATGTTTTTATTTCTGAAAAAAAATCAAAAAAAATTGAAAAATCAAAAATCAAAAAAAATTGTGCTTATTGAATCCTCTTATGAATCTCTTGAGTGATATTGTATGAATGATCAATTCTATCCCTTGTAGAAGTCAATTCATTATTGTTGTAGCTACATGAACATGATGTTATTCTTTTTAGTAGCCATGACATGTCTCATAAGTTTCAAACTTGAATTCTACACCTACATTTGCACTTTCACGATATTTGACTTTTTAGTGCTTTTGGAGATTCTTTTGAAGAATAATGGAAAGTGAATGTAGAAATGATTAATTTCTGAAATTTCTAAGGGATATGATGTGTTTTGCCATGAATTAAAATTGAGCACAAAAGAATTGAAAAAAAAACGATATTTGCTCCGTATGAAAAATGGATACACTTCATGGCTAAAACACAACCCACGAGTATCCAACTTGTGCTACATGGGTAATCATTAGCGTTGGTGTATATAACTCGTCAAGCAATGCCACCCCACATTTGAAAGTCCTTTTAGGCTATGTTTCGGGGTTCGGTAACTTGAACTCATCTTTGATGAGGTGGGAAAAGTCAATCCTTGTGATATTCATGAAAAATGGAAAATGTGGATTGTTTTGGTTGATTTTCTGATATTGAATCTCCTCTTGCACTTTATTGTCTATATCTTTTCACTTACACAAAGGTGGAGAAGTCTTGGTATGAAATTCTATGAACTTGACTTGTCCATTATTTGGAATACTCATGCAAATTGCACGCTACTTCAATAACGATTTATTTTTGCATGGGTTATTTCTGTGACTTCATTAATCCACTTTTGGTGATTACAAAGGGGGAGAAAGAAAAGATTTTGAGAGCTTTGATGTTGATATTATTTGTTGAAGGGGGAGCCTGAAATATTCTTGAATACTTGTTGAAGGGGGAGCTTGAGAGAAGGGGGAGCATGCTATTGTATTTGTTATTAGTTTGCGCATGCCATGTTATAGTGCTTGAATATTCATCTCATGATGTATATTGCATTACACCCTTCAACACACTTCACACACTCATTTCTATTGATCAAATCTTTTGTGGGTTTGTCATCACCAAAAGGGGGAGATTGTTGGAAGCAACGATCTAGGATCTTGGTTTGATGATGACAAACGTGTCGGTATATCTAATGTGTGTGTTCAGTGTGTTTCAGGCCTGGCGAAACAATATATCTTCACTATTTGACGGAATTGCTATTCGTATAGCACATTGGGAGAGATGGAGTGTGTGTGCACAAAGAAGCTTGACTTGGTCAATGGAGAGCAAAGTGGACCAAGTCAAACTTACTTAGGAGATTGGATTGATTCAAATAAATTTGATATTTGATCAAATCAATTAGATGGATTTGTGTCTACCCATCTCCTATTCAAACTCCTAATCAAATCTCATATTGATTGGGTCAAATCCCTAAGCGGTTGGCTCAACCCTATCACCCGTGTCCTATAAATACCCATCTTCTAGGGTTGAAGGGTTGCACGGCTTAAACAATATTTTTCCAAGAGCCGGCCAAATCCCTAGTTCAAAACCTTAGCCGTAAGCATCTTTGCCATACCTCCCCATTGTCGCAAGAAGCATCATCCTCAGGTCCATTGCACAATATTTGACAAAGCTTCATGCCGCAATATTAGGCCAAGCTTCATAATACAAATCTCCATTGCCGAAATATTTGACCAGGCTCCTCTTCCTACAAATTTTTCACCCAGCAACAATCAAAACATCCTATTGCCATACAATCAAGAAGAAAGGGAGCCGTCCTAGCTGCTGCAAGTCGGAGAAGAAGGCACTGCCACCATTGTTGCTCGGAGATCAACGTCGCACGTCTTCATCGTCACCACCGACGTGAGGAAGCCGCCGTCGCCAAAGCAATCTGCTGATCCACCACCGCCGTGACGAGGTCGCCCACGGAGCCTTCACTGCCGAAGAAGCCTCCCTCGTTGAGTGCACATCAACGAAGAAGAAGAAGACGAGGACGAAGAAGTTGATGCTGTCATCGAGTTGAAGAAGTCGCCGAGGTTGTTGAAGCCACCAGAGGTCGCTGTCGTCGGAGAAGACGAAGCGCCGCTGTCGCTGCGAACCCTCGCCATCCTGAGGCCGCTGCCGTCACGAAGGAGATCCCGTCGACGCTGTGCTCGTACTGCTATAACAAGAAGCCCGACGCCGCTGCTGTACGCCATCGCCGCCGCTGCTGTACGCCATCGCCGCCGCTGCTGTACGCCATCGCCGCCGCTGTTGTGAGGCCATCGCCGGAGAGCTCGTCGCCAAGGAGTCGTTGCCGTGAACTGACGCCACCGTCGAACGAAACGAAAGGTGTCACCGTCGTCGCCAAAGGAGCTGCTGCTGCTTGAACGACGACACCGCCGCTGTGTCAACCGGAGGTCATCGCCGCTGCTCGATCGATCGCCATACGAAGTCGCCGTCGCCGTCAAGTATCGTTGCTGCTGTAGATTGAAGACGGCCACCTCTCACTGAAGACGCCGTCGAAGCCAAGATCGACAGCCTGCTGCCCTAACACGAAACGAAGCGAAGCTCTTTTGTTGTGGTGACATGGCGACTCTACATCCGTACGATCATGAGAGATTTAAGTATTAACGGCTGGGATTCGCTCGCAAGGGATTCACGTGAAGGAGAGATCGGAACGAAGCAAATTAACAGTTTGCTGACGTGGCGATGGGAAATTACTTTGAGAGTTGCTTTGCGCACAGCCCCATGAATTAAAAGAGCTGAACTCAACTGCTTTGCGCATCGACCGCAAGTTCAAACAGCATTGCTGAGCGCACAGACCAGAGTTTTATAAGGATTTGAACTGAACTGCTTTGTGCATAGACCAGTGCATATCTTGACATCCAGGAGTCAGATTGAGACACCGTTTGCGTCAGATTGGAGCTGACGACGTGCTGATTGACAGAGACGCCTACACGAACACAAACTGAGCATTTTTAAACCCTTAAACTCTTTTATTTGTGTCTTAGTGTAACGTTCTCTGTATGGGAAACTTTACCTGTTTTTGGTGACTATTTTGGGACTTGTCTAGTTGGGACTAGACAAGTGGGACCCAGCTAGTTTGGGACTAGCTGGTAGAAAGCTTTGCTAGGATTGATAGTGAGAGGAAACACTGTGTGTAGGGTACTGAGAGTCCATCGAGTGTAGAGACGTAGAGGGTGCTCTGAGCGTGCTCTAACTTGTGACTTTGTACCTATTGCACTATTCAATCTAGTATTAGCTTTGGGGGTTGGAGTAGGTCGTTGGGACGACCGAACCAGGGTATATCTGTGCGTACTCTGTGATTGTCTATCTTTACTCTGGTTGTTGCTTTTAACTGCGTGTGATTTCTCGTGGGTTGCACGAGAATTTTTTATTAGCCTATTCACCCCCCCTCTAGGCTAGGATCCAGATCCAACAATAACCCCATCATGCTAATCAACCAGTAAACTGTTGTTTAATAGTTCGGTACACTTGCAGTAGAGTCTGACCTCCTTTGTAGACTTTACCTGACGTACTGTTCCTTTCTTTTAGTGTTGTACGTCATGTGTCGAGCCAGAGTACGTCGACGAGGCGGACCTGCCAGAGTACGTCGATGAGGCGGACCTGCCAGAGTTCGTAAAGCCGGAGGACGTCGATCCCGAGTATGTGCCTGAGAAGGACCAGAGCTAGAGGTCTTCACGTTGCTGTTTCAGATTCCTCGCTGTTGATTAGTTGGGTGCGTAGAACCGTCTATTTTCTGTCTAGGTTGGGTGCTTGCACCGGTAGTTTACTTTCAGTTGTTGTAGCCGAGTCAGGCTTTGTTGGACTCTCAATACTCTGGATTGATAAATTTGGAATAAAATGAATGTTTTCTTTTTCAGTACTTTTATTGTTCTGTACTAACATGCAGGGACCTGTTCTTTCGTCTTGGAGTACCATACAGACGCTTATTGGGTCCGAGCTTCTCAGCTCCTGCCTAAGCAGGCCACAGTCACGCTTCGCCTCCGTTGTTTTGGGAAGCGAGGCCTGACATGTTCTTCTCTCGCATAATCATTTCTTTGTTTAATTTCGGATAGAATTTATAGGCAAGCTTGTTCCTTTGGAATACAAATATGGACTCATCACGATCACTACTTTATTGACCTCATATACTTGGGAGTAGCACATATTTTTGGAGAAGTCAAGTTTTTGATGCTGTTGCCAGGGACACCGGTTCTACATTTTTGCAATTTCTAATTTGCTTGGAGAATTTGGTGAGATCTTTCCATCTTTTATGTGGATAGTTTTTGTTTATCCACTTTTACTTGAAACTTTTGCTTTGACTTTGTATAGATATAGACATAACTATAAAAATTAGATTAGTTTGGAAAGAAACATCTTGTGTGATCTCATTTGTTTATATGGCTTAGGACTCCTAGGACACACAGACTAGTTAGACAATTTGAGAAGGTTGAAAATCCAAATCCCAATGGTAGCAATGTCCATGATAATGACAATGGCAACGACCATGACAATCTCTCCCAAACCATGGGAGATAGGTCTTTAAGAGATGTGCTAAGGCAAACTAGCTCTGCTTTTGGATCATGCATTATGCTCCTTGCCGACACAAATTCCTTTACTCTCAAACCTGGGATGATTCAACTTCTCCTAACATTTCATGGTATGGAGAGGGAGAATCTATATTTGCATATTAAGGAATTTGAAGATGTTTGCTTTGCTTGTTTAGATGGTAAAACAATCACTGAAATTGTATATCTTAAATTGTTTGTATTTTCACTGCTTTACCTTTGCATTCTATTACTTCTTGGGTCAATTTACAAGCTGAGTTTCTAAAAAAGTTTTTTTCTTTTGCACATGACCCAGGGGCTAAAGAAGCAGATCATGAACTTCTCACAAAAGAACAATAAGACATTTGATGCTACATGGGAGAGGTTCAAGAACCTATTACTTGCATGCCCCTGCCATGGGTTTGATGATTATCATCTCATATGATTCTTTTATAATGGGCTTCAACATTTCATGAAACAACTCATAGAGATGAAGTGCAATGGGGAGTTATTTGATAAGAGGCCAGCTGAGGCATGTGACTACTAGGAGTCCATAGCAGAAAATATACAAACATGTGAACTGACTCCTGAGCATGATAGGATGGACCCACCTCAATCTTCATCATGTAGATGCCCGTTTACTTTGAAACTAGAGGATGCATTGGAAGCTAAGATGGAGGCATTCTTCAATAGGAAACTCCAAGGCCTAGAATTGAAATGAGCAAAGGCCAAGACTGGTGACGAAAATTGTGCCATTTGTGAAAGTGTGGAGCATGATACATCAGGATGCCCAACCATTTCAAGATTGAAGGACATGCTAACAGATCCACTCAAGTGGACCATATATCAAATTCATATCAAGGGCAAGGCTTCAACCCCTATGCCTATAGCTCCAACTGGTGCAACCATCCCAACCTGAGTTGGTAGCCCAAGTCACAGACCCCACCACCATATAGGCCACCACCTTTTAACAACTACCAAGGTGGAACATAACAGAAGGAGGAGCATAACACTGATCCACCGTTTCAAACTCTTAATGATACACTCCAGCAATTCATGCAAATGCAATAAGTTCAGAATCAACAGCTTCAACAATAGCAACAATCTCAGTTTCAGCAGATGCAACGGCTTCCGCAAACATAATAAAATTAGTAAGCATAGTTTCAACAAATGAATGAAAACATTACAAATGTTGCGGCCACTTTAGAGACGGCCAAGCTCCTAGTACAACCACTCTCCAGCCCCAATATGAGTTCATTTTTGGTAGGCTGTTACATAAAGCATTGCCAAGCGGTGACCACTTTGCAAAGTGGTATGGAGATTGAAAATCCCGAGCCACCAAAGGATGCACTTGAGAAAGTGGTGGAGGAAGAAGACCATGCATCACAAGAAGTGCAAGAGGAGAGCTCAAGCAAGGACATGAGTACTAAGAAGACAAGAGTTCAAGAGTCTGAGCCTTACTCCCTGCCAGCACCATACCCACAAACACTTCTCCCTCCAAAGAAAGATACGTACAATTTAAAATCAGAGAAATTTTTCAAAGATGTCCGATTAATATACCACTGCTTGATGCAATTAACCAAATTCCTACATATTGCAAATTTCTTAAGGATCTTTGCACGGTTGAAAGAAACTTAAGTGTTAAGAAAAAGGATTTTCTCACTCAGTAGGTTAACTCAATATAGCAACATAACATGACACCCAAATTCATGGACCCTAGATCCCCTACTATCGCTCGCACCATATGCACCAAACAGATAAGGCATGCTCTCCTTGACTTAGGTTCTAGTGTCAACATATTGTCATATCTTGTTTTTTATGAAATTGGGGTTAGGATAATTGAAGGACACACCTATTATTCTCCAATTGGCTGATCAATCTATGAAGATCCATAAGGATTGTGTAAAGGATGTACTTGTCGAAGTGGACAAGTTCTATTACACCGTGGACTTCATAGTGTTGGACATTCATGGACCTTAGTCTGGCTCTCCCACCCCTATTATCTTAGGTAGACCCTTCCTAGCAGCTATAATGCTATAATTAATTATAGGAACGGTCAACTAAAGATTTCCTTTGGTAACATGTTATTAGACTTGAACATCTTTAATGCATGAAAGTTGCCAACATGGGTGGAAGAATATGAGGAAGTGAGCATGGTTGATGCACTTATTGATGATCATTTTGATTCTAAGTTTTCTATTGTTATTGATTTTGTTGATCACTTATGCGATGATATTGATGATCTATCATATGTGTAAAAAGTTGGAGAGGTGTCTAGCACCACCTGGGTGCCACAATATGAGCCAATACCATTGGAGACACCACTTCAAATGCCATCTGATTTGGAGCATCCATAGCTGGAACTCAAGCCATTGCCATCTTACTTGAAGTATGCTTATCATGGGAACGCATGCACATTTCCTGTGGTAATATCTATAGGAAGATATGTGCCCTCGTGGTAATTTATCGTGAAAACATCTTGTTCAAATTTAAATGGTAGTAATTATTCTAGTATGAAGTAAATATTTTTTAGATACTTGGATAATTTCCTTATACTTAAAGTAAGATCACACACGTATCTAGACGGAGATCTCGATTATGGGAAGTGAATGACCGACATGAACTTAAGTCTTAAAACGTTCCTAGTCATAGATGTGTCGAGAAATGGATATCGACACATCGGACAGACCATTGTGTGTTTGTCTTAACATAAAGGGTAACGATGATATCATAATTGTAATGACCGGTATTTTGATAATACACATTTTATTCATACCCTATCTCGGCTGTACTTTTCCCATATCTGTGATTAACGCGTATACGTATCACGTATTTAACTGCAAACCCTTATACATATTAATCATAATAATTTTCTTTAATCTAATATTTAATAAAACGAATAATTAATTCAAATTCGAAATTTTAAAATTTGAATTTATTTCCAAATCTTTATGGGAGACTTTATTCATCCTAATTAACAACAAATCCTGCCACTTAATTATCATTACTCAAATTGCCCCTACCATATTCTCCTTATTTCAAAAACCATTCCTATTATAACTTAAGAACCCTCGGCTACCGTAGTTTTCATCAGGCCGCACCCAATCTTTACAAAAAAAGAAACAAATCAAATGTTAGAACCCCCATGCAACCCTATTTTCTCAGCCACCCAACAAAGCCCATCATGTGAGTGTGCACAGCCATATATATCTAACCATAGGGCTCCCTTCTAGGAGCTAACAACTGAAACCCTAGCACCCTAATCTACTAACAACCCCAGGCCAAGACACGCAGCCGTACACTTTTAAACAACTCACGCCTAGGCCTGCTACAGCACAACCCTACGGCCTCCCATGCTCCTCCACGCGCTAGGCCGTCCAACACCCTCACCTTTATCAGTGCCACCCAGTCCCCCCTCCTGCGAGAGCTGACCACCTCCCCTCTGCCCAAATCTCATTACGCCTCCATGCAAAGGCCTCTCCCCCTGTCCGAGCAACACACAAACCCATTACCTCGCTGCCACACAAACTCGACAGCAACCCCTGGCCTTCATCTCCCTCTCGCTGCAGGCCGCGCCACCCTCTCCAGCACGCACGCCGATGCCTTCATCTCCCCATGTTAAGAAACTCGCGGCCACCTATCCAAGCATCAACCCCCCTTGCGCGTGCACGACAGTGCCTAAGCCACCCTTCTCCATGCACAGCAAGACCCCAGCCTCCCTCCTCCATGTCCGATGCCTTAGCACATGCCCAGGCCTCCCCCATAGCCGCTGCCACCTTCCCTAAACCGCTGGCAAGATTTTGCAGCCTACAACAGGCCGTAGACACCTCCCTTCAGCCAACTGCAGACCCCGATGACCCGTAGACGTCGTTGTCCGTGTACCTCCTCGCTGCCGCAACGTGATTCCACGCGTAGACGCTGTTAGATGACGTACGCATCGTCGCTACCCCTTCGCTATGCCTCGGCCCATCTCAACATCACCGGTTAGTAGATCTATCTCCTACTAAATCATAACCCAAATCCTAGGATAGAAGATCTAATAAACCCGAATTACTAGACGTCGTAAGGATCATTTTAATACTCTTAATATGTCGTAAAAGACCTAATTCTGTTATATGTCAATTCAAACCAGAGAACCGAGCTCACCGGAACATACATCTCGTCAAGACGAACCCAACGGCACCAATTTCATCAAAATCAGACTAGTGTACAAATTGTAATGAATTTTTGAAGGTTAGGGTTAAAATGGTCTTTTTCAATAAAAGGCTGAATAACAAGAATTTGATCCGTGAAATAACGCTCACTAAAAATACCATGAGGACCCATACTTAATTTGTGACACATTGACAAAAAATATCGCATGTTTAATATTCAAGAATAAATGGCGAAAAATAGTTGATTGCAGCTGACCGGGCCCTCGCCGGGCGCGGCTCTTGCGCGCCGGATGGTGTGCAATGATGCGAACGGGGGCGAGGAGATTTAAATATTTATAACTGCAGGCGCACAGTGTTGTAGTGTGGCTTGGGGGTCGAACACAGGGAGGCGAGGATGTGCTTGTATCAAAGAGGATCAAAATCACCCCATGGACGAGCTAGCCCAGATCAAATGATGGGTTGTCACGGTAAAGGAATGCAAGGTGTAGACAATATGAAGGAAAAACCCGGGACTCTGGTTTCGACCCCAATGAGCGACTCTCGTCGATACGGCCTACGGGTAGGATGGCGATCGGAATTAGGGTCTAATGGTGAGACGTTGCCTCTGAAAGTGGTACCGGCATCCCATGGGCCCGATATTCCGGTCGGTGCCCAGGATGATACGTCAGACTTCTCGGGTTTGATCAGTGGGTACTCCCATGTCCATTAACACTGATCGACTCCGAGAGCACTAAGCTCGCAACGATAGCTCCCAACGTCTCATCCTACCACTCCCGCGCGCTAGGATTCGGCGTCTACGCTAAGGGCGTGAGCTATGGCTAGGGAGTCAACCGCCAAGTTTATTCCCACTTGGCCCAACGGTCAAAGGCGGTCTTTTTCCCGCCGATGACAATAAAACACCCCGCGTAACCGTTAGATTCCTAATCCCTATCGATTTCCTAACCCTATGGACGCATCGGGAAGAGCCCCCGAAGGGGTTTCCGCCTAAATCCCAGATTTGGGAACTACTCACAAATATTCATTAAAAAGCGATCTAAATAAAAATGGACCGTCAAAATCATAATCAGACAATAGAAATGCGATGGTAGTAAAGAGATTAAGATAATACTAAAGTTTTACAAAGATCCGAAAACTTACAAAAACTGGAAAATTACAGCCGTCACAAAATGAAGAAAACAACAAAAAATAACCAACTCCCGAATCTGGGAAACCTAGGGTTCTATTTATAGAAAACGACATCACCCGATCAGTTGACAAGTCAACCGGTCGGGTGAGCCGCTCCACAAAATTACAGCGCAATGCGGGGTTTCACCCGGTCAGGATGAACCTGTCGGTTGGGTCTTGGATGAGGTCGGTTGGATCTTGGCGCCGACCGGTTGGATCTTGGTGCGGACCGGGTGAGGAGACCGGGTGGAACTTCGTGTCTCGGCTGTTGAAATTCAGCTACAGGTGAACCGATCGGGTGAAGGTCACCCGATCGGTTGGCAATTCAGCTCCGAATTCCAGAGACTTTGAGCTTTTGACCCGGTCACTGAACCGACCAGGTGACTTCTCGTGAGCTCCAAGCTGCGCCTGGGTGGTGCACGCGTGCATCACCCGATCGGTTGGAGATGACCAACCGACCGGGTGAGGGGCTGAAAGATGCAATCTTCGTCATTTGACCCCCTGGATCACGCGTGAATCCTCCCGTTGCTCCGGGGACACATGATATCATCGTTTTGTGCCCCAAATGCCAGCAAACTCCTGCAAAACACGGAAAACACGGAAAAGTGAAAGAAAACAAGAAAACACAAGAAAACGAATAAAAGACGGCGGTAAAATACGGAAAAACACGGAAGAAAACGTGCGTAAATATATGAAATATAAACGCACGTCAAAATCCCCCAAGCTGAACTCTTCCTCGTCCTCGAGGAAGACGAGTGAGAGTAGGAGCTCGGAGGGGAAAAGTAGAGAGAAAGAGAGAAAAAGAAAACTCTATATCCTAGATCGCCCGTCAGGGCCAACAAAATAAAAAACGACACACCAAGCAAGCAAACGCCAAATCACATCACTAACCCTAGGATTACGAGTCCAAACAAGTGCCGTGGGCCCACGCGGTGAAGCGCGAGTGAGTGTGGTCGTGCGCTAGCAGTCCGTGTCACTATCTACGATGTGCGATAAAGCTCGATATACACAAATCCAGGAAATGACCCAAATATCGATTCGAATTGAATAAATCGATGAATATAAGTAGTTCAAGCATGCATGAGAATAGAGAGAATCGAAACATATCATGCGTCAGGGACTCCACAACTAGGGTTAAGGAAATCACACCACTATAGCCTAGATAATAGCTAAAAAAGTTCCTAAGCCAAGTGTTTTCGAAACCGATGGGGGTTGAGATGATGTGGAGAAGACCACTCGGTGCAAATTCTCGCCTTCCCTTTATTCTCGGCAAGTAGGAAAATATTCACACTGGAATTTTTTTGGGTATTGGGTATTTGTATTTTTTTTGGATTTTTGGGTATACCATTTTTTTTTCTTTTGCTTTTCTTTTCATTTCTCTTCTTTTTGGGTTTTTCTTTTCTTTTCTCCTTTTTTTGGGTTTTTGGGGTTTTTTTGGCTATACACATGTGTACTCTCCCAAGTTGGAGAACGGTACACGGCGAGGGGATTTGCACCAAGTAAAACAAAAAAGAAGTCGGAATCTAAACACTTGGGCAAAGGAAACTATTCTCGCTAATTAGAGCATGGGCTAGATGGGTTATCCTTGTCCTTAATTGTGGAATCCCGTCACATGCGAAATGAAGCGTACGATATATATATAGCATGCAGAAGAAGCAGACAGTAGAAATAAGTACCGCATATTCATATCGAAACATGATAATCTAGGGGTCATTCCTGGACAGGTATATAAAGTGAATCACAAAGTAGAAGCACGACACACGGCTAGGCACGACACACGACTCACAAAAAAGCTAAGTGGACCCACGATGCGTGAAATGCAGGGGACTCGATATCCTAGGGTTAGTGAGTGTGATTATCGATGCCATGCTATGTGTGTGTGATTTTGTGGCAATTCATCATAGGGTTCATCTCTAGGAGAAAGAGATAAAAAGAAGAAAAGAAAAATTAAAAACACGATGAAAACGACACAAAAACGAAAAAGAAAGACTCAAACGACGCACAAAGTGCGACTCCCCCAAGCTGAAGCTTGCATTTCCCTCAATGCAATAAGAGTGAGTACGGGAGGACAATGAAAATGCGGGGGGAATACGCACCGACAAAAAAAAATGAAAAACACGAAAAACACACGAACGAAACTGAAAATAAAGAAAAATCAAAATCAAACCACACGACACGAAAATAGAAAAATAAAGAAAGAAAATGAACAAACTACACGACACGACACGTCACGATCAAACCACACGACACGCACGACAAAAAGTAAAACAAGCACATACACAAGAACAAAACACGACAACACACCCAAAATAGACTTCCCCACAGCTAGACATAACAGTGCTAGCAATAAGATAAGATCGTGAAAGTGCAGAAATAGGCAAGGGGGATGTCAAAAGAAACAAAGTGAAATTAAAAATCAGGAGAAGGCGAGTCCTCGCCCTCCTCGGAAGAGGGATGGGATGGGTGGGTGGGGGAGACTGGGGGTGTGCGGAGAAGTGGAGAAAGAGGTGGAGGAATAGGTGCAGTGGTGGTGTGAATGATGGGTGGAGTGTCGGTGGTGGTGGGTGGTAGTGGAAGTGCGACAATCAAGGCTATGGTAGAAGGGATAGAAATGGGGGGAGAAGACGTGATGGTGACGGTAGTAGGTGGCGGTGGAAGAGATCTGGAGCGCACCTGCAATTTCTTGCGACGCACATAACCAGTGACGGTGGAGGAGGGAGGATGTGGTGGAGGGGCGAGAGAAGTGGTCGTGAGAGAAAAAGTGGATACGGGGATGTGAGTAGATGTGGGAGGGGGGGATGATCGCCTAGGTGGAGGTGATGGGGGTGGGGATGTGTGGGAGGGTGGAGGAGAAGATCGTCGAGGTGGTGAAGGTGGTGGTGTGGGTGGTGATGGTCCATGGAGGTGAGTGAGGAGGCGAAGAATAGCGACCACGTTCCTCTCAAGTGCGAGGAACCGTGGGTGAGTGAGAAAGGAGGACGGTGATGGGTCTAAGGGGGCAGAGGACATGGCAAGATCACGGAGGGCTGCGACCTCCCTCTCAAGAGCAAGACGGGTAGAGACCTGGCAGCGACCAAAGGAAGTGCACTGACGTGAGGCGGAAGTGGTGCCAGCAGGTGATGTGGAAGTAGTGCCGGCGGCAGTGGTCATGCCGGCACTGGACACGAGGCCAGAGATGGCCGCAAAAAGGTGCTCAGAAGTGATGGGTCCAGGAACAGAAACAGGGTGACTCGGGCCAGCCCCAATATCTCCCCGGGACACAGGAATATCCTGCACGCCTAAGTGGGCGGCAGGGGAAGGTGGTCTACGTGCGTCCGCGGGAAGGAAAGGAAGGTGCAACCCCTCAATGAACTCAGGGTCGGGCGGAAAAGTCCAATCTCCCCTAAGAGCAATAGTCATGCGAGCAGGGTTGGGGAGAATGGTGTAGGGGCAAGGGGGATGGCCGTAATTGAATGTGAAGCGACCGTCGGGGCGGGGCTTAATCATATGAATGTGCCGCAGGACATCAAGATCTAGACGTGAGGGTCCTACGGCGATGGGAAGACTACGGGGGATATGGATATTAAACGGGGGGGTAAGAAGCAATAATAGTGATAATGCCCCCACAGCAGATCTTGCCCTTCCCGGCCCTGCTAATCTCGAGAAGCTTGTAAACAAGCCAATCGCCGGCATGGACAGGGACAGTCAGGGCCCTAAAGCTAATCCCATCATCATCACGAACAAAAGTGAAAGTCATAGCCCAGAGAATAAAAAGATCGGGGATAATCACGGTGCTTGACTCATCCCGCGGAAAAAATTCAGAGGATATGATCCTATGGGCCAGACGAAATATGTGATGGATGATGGAGGAGGCCTTGGCCTTCCCTCGGGGATAGCGACCTAGTAGGGTGAGGCAGAACCAAAAGTTATCGACGTCAAATTCCGGGGGGTATCCGTAGTGTCGGATAGCGTCGTGCCCTAGAATAGGGAAACCAAATATTCTATTCATGGTATCCAGGTTGGTGCGTATGGTTTGGTTGCGCACCCGGAAAGTGACAGTCGACCCCGACTCACAAACAAGGGAGGAAAGGAATTCTAGGGTGAGTGACGGGTAGGATACCGCAGAGGAATTTAGGAAGGCCAACCAACCAAGGTTAGCGAAAAGAGTCTCGACCTCGGTGAAGACACCGAGGTCGACGAGTGATTGGGTGTGGGCAAACTTGGTTGATAAATGCCCCCGAGCATCTAGTCTGTGGTAGAAGTCTTTCTGCTCTTGGTTCCTAAATAGGTACCCATGCGGGCCCAACATGGGGTCCACAGGGGGGAATGATAGGTGCGGGAGGGGCAAGTGTCAGTTTGCGTGTGCGTGGAGGAGGACGTGTTTGTTTACGTCTCTTACGAGACGGTTCCTCCTCCCGCATGATACTCTTCCCCTTATCTCTCTCCCGGGCCATGTGTGCGTGTGAGTGATGCAAATGAGTGCAAAGTATTATGAAAGTGCACACACACAAATTGAATTTTGAGAAGTGGAGCGAAGTTACCCCGTAGAAATTCGAGCTCCTCGCTTGTAGATGACCCAATGCCGTGCAATGGGAGAAGTGTGGAGCCGCGGCGCTCTTCTTCAGCAAAAAATTTGAAAGTGGGGGTTGGTATTGGGAATTAGGGCTAGAGAAATGCGAAATCGGAGAGGGAGAGAGAGAAATAGACGGAGAGATGCAAGGGGGAGGTGGAGAGAGAGGTTAATGGAGGATTTGAGGTTGTGGGAGAGGTGTTCTTGGCGGTCAGGTGCTTGGAGGAGACGAAACGACGGAGAAATGGCGAGATCGGGAGAGGGTTTGTGAGCGGGTGGGTCGGGGGTATTTATAGGTTTTAAGTCGAACCAGTCGGGTGAGTTGTCACCCGATCGGTTGACTTTAGGTCGAAATTTGATGCTGAAGAAACGCTACAGGCGACCCGATCGGTTGAGAACTCAACCGATCGGTTCGTCGCTCCACACATTTTCCCGAGAACTCAGAGTTTTTCACCCGGTCCCTCAACCGGTCTCGCACATTGTCACCCGGTCGATTGACAAATTCTGAAATTTTCCCGAGAGTTTCCCCAGGTCACCTGGTCTGCTCACCCGGTCTCATCTTTCTTCACCCGGTCGGTTCATTTGGCGACAGACACGGCCGTAAGCTGATACATCCCAACCGATCGGGTGAGTTATCACCTGATCGGTTGAGTCCTTGTTTTCTGCAAAAACCCAAAAATCGCCTAAGTTTCACGACGGAAGATGTTTCGGCTGCATTTATTTATAAAAATAGATAAAATAAAGTTAAGAAAAAGTCTTAAAAATGGGAGTAAAAGTTTAGAACATGGGTTGCGTCCCATGAAGCGCTTTTGTTTAACGTCGTTTAGCTTGACGCCCGTTGATGATGTTCATGGTGGGCGATACGGGTGATGCCCAAAATCCAGCATCTCTTCAGCTCCAGAGGTTGTGGCTATCGGTGTAGTCGGCAGCTGTAAAAAGATTTGCTCGACTACCCTCCCCTTGTCTACAGGATCCGGGGGCTTCTC
Organism: Scilla litardierei; assembly: GCA_030789695.1. Classification (NCBI taxonomy): domain Eukaryota; kingdom Viridiplantae; phylum Streptophyta; class Magnoliopsida; order Asparagales; family Asparagaceae; genus Scilla; species Scilla litardierei. Next base: position 372,681,001 of record CM061142.1, read on the forward strand.
CCTCAAATTGGCGTCTACCGCCATTTTTTCAGGATCCGAACCTCATCACCGGTGAGGTCCATGGGTTCTTTTCCTTTTCTCCTCGTGGGAGGAGACTTAGGGAATCCGGGAGGGATCACATGTCGCGCGACCGCCTCCTTAGCAACTTCGTTCTTTGGGGAGCCGACTTGTTCTCCAAGGTCCCCCAAGCTATTGGGGGGATTCCTTGAGAGCACTTCCCAGGCACTTGTTTCAACAGCTCTATCTTCTTCATTCTCCAGCATACCGATACTCGGATCGTTCGGGGGATTAGGATGCTTCATCGATAAGCCTAAGTCAAATTCGACTCTTTCTTGGCCCACATTGAGGGAAAGCTTCCCATTCTTCACGTCTATCAAAACTCCGACAGTTGCCATAAAGAGTCGTCCAAGAATAATTGGGGTATGCTTGTCTTCCGGCATGTCCATCACCACAAAATCAACCGGTACATGTACTCCTTTCACATCGACGGGGAGGTCGTTCACCACTCCCACCGGATACTTGACCGAACGGTCAGCAAGTTGCAATGTCATGCCGGTGGGCTCTAAGTCTCCCATCCCTATTCTCTTGTACAACGATAGGGGCATTAAGCTGACGCTCGCTCCTAGATCGACGAGCGCCCTCTGGATTTGCACTTCCCCAATAGAGCAAGGGATGGAGAAACTTCCGGGGTCCTTGAGCTTGGGAGGATTTGCGCGCTGAATTAGTGCGCTGCACTCCGCCGTCAACACGACCTTCTCTTTTCTAGATCCCCGTGTCACCAAGTCTTTCAGAAATTTGGCTTATGAGGGGATTGTCTCGATGGCCTCAAGGAAGGGGATTTGTAAGCTCATATCTTTCACCATGGCAAAGAATTTGCCATACTTCTCATCGATTTTGGCTTTGGCGAGCCATTGTGAGAAAGGTACAACGGGCTTGAATACACTCAAACTCCCTTCTTCTTTCTTCTTCTCTTCTTCGGGGGGTCCCTCCGAAACCACAATTTTTGGCGACGGAGCACCGTCGTCATTAGCTTTTTCAATTGGCCGCTCAATGGCCAGTGGTGCTTCCGGTTCCCTGGGTGGCCCTCTAGTAGGAATTGTGTCCCGCTCCTCAAGACGATGGCGGACACGTTTTCATGTTCATGTGTGAACGCCAAGGTCCGATTTACCCCCCTAGGGTTCACCTCAGGCTGTGGCGGTAAAAGATTCTGCGGTCTCTGAAGGTTTGCTACTTGCAACCCCAGCTGGGTCACCTGATCAGTGAGAACTATTTGTCCCATCTCCAGCTTCAGATTGATCTTCTCCTGGTTGGTTATGTATTGAGTCAAGAGGGACTCAACCGAAGAGACGGCCCTTTGTTGACCATATTGTTGCTGGATGGGCTGTTTGATTCCTAGGAGTGTACTGCTGGTACTGTTGTGGAGGTTGTTGCTGCTAAAATTGCTGCTGCTGAAACTGCTGCCGGGGCCTAGCCGACTGATATATCTGCTGTTGTTGCTGAGCCGGCTGTTGATAAGGCGCCAGGTAACTAAGGTTCAGATGATTCCGGTTGTTGGGAGAGTAGGCCGGGTTTGAGTTGGTCCGTGGTGGAAATGGCGCATTCCCCGTAGGATTGTAAAATAATGCGCTCGCCTGATCCAACGGTGGTGAGATGTCACCACCGTCGAACTCTCCAAAAACTTCGGATTCCACTGCAGCAATCTGTTGTGTACCGGCGCCACCTGCGCCTACCATCAATGTGGAGATCTGAGTTGACAGCAAGTCAAACTTGCTCGACAATTTGTCGACGTCTTTGACTCTATGGATGCCCCCAGATCTTGGTGTGGCTCTCTCGTCACACCATCGTTCATTGTTGGATGCTACATTTTCCAAAATTTGCCCGGCATCTTCTTCGCTTCTTGACATGAAGGACCCTCCAGCCGCGGCGTCCATGGAAGATTTCAAATCGTCCCTCAACCCATTATAAAACAGATTTATGATCTGCCACTTGGGGAGCTCATGGTGGGGACATCTTCTCTGGATCTCCTTGTATCTTGTCCAAGCCTCATGCAAGGACTCGTGGCTGGCCTGGGAGAAGGAGGAGATCTCACTCCTCAGCTTCATGGTCTTCCCTGGGGGAAAGAACTTCGTCAGGAAAGCATTTGAGAGCTTCTCCCAGGTGTTGAATGTATTTGGGTCCTTCCCCCTAAGCCATAGCTTGGCCTTATCTCGTAAGGAGAAGGGGAACAACTTCAGTCAGATCGCCTCAGTTGTGACACCATTTATCCAGAAGGTGTCACATTTCTCCAAGAAGGAGTCTAGATGCTCAATCGGGCTCTCCATGGGTGCACCCGAAAATTGATCCTGCTGGATCCACGTCACCAAAGATGGCTTAAGCTCGAAGCTTTGGGCCGTAATAGCTGGAGGACGGATGGCGAAGGTGGACTCGATGGAAGGCATCGAGTACTCCAACAGGGACTTGTGAGGCGGGGTGTTCTCCCCCATGGCTTCAGGATCCTCTCTTCTTCGCTTCTCGGCGGCCAAACGCCTTAGGGTGACGTTTATCTCTGGATCAACGGGGATCAAGTCGTCGAGACTTCTTGAACTCCTGCGCATGAAGAACAACAAACACCTGTGAAGCGAAAAGTGGGAAAGAAGCAGATAAGATAAGAAATAAAAATAAAGATAAAAATAAAAAATAAGAAAATAAAAAGGAAAAAGAAGAATGCGAAAATTATCGCGAGGTAGTGATGAGAGCTAGACACTATGGTTCATGAGATCCAAAAATAACAAGCACGTTGCCTCCCCGACAACGGCGCCATAAACTTGACCGGGCCCCAGCCGGGCGCGGCTCTTGCGCGCCGGATGGTGTGCAATGATGCGAACGGGGGCGAGGAGATTTAAATATTTGTAACTGTAAGCGCACGGTGTTGTAGTGTGGCTTGGGGGTCGAACACAGGGAGGCGAGGATGTGCTTGTGTCAAAGAGGATCAAAATCACCCCATGGATGAGATAGCCCAGATCGAATGATGGGTTGTCATGGTAAAGGAATGCAAGGTGTAGACAATATGAAGGAAAAACCCGGGACTCTGGTTTCGACCCCAACGAGCGACTCTCGTTGATACGGCCTACGGGTAGGATGGCGATCGGAATTAGGGTCTAATGGTGAGACGTTGCCTCTGAAAGTGGTACCCGGCATCCCATGGGCCCGATATTCCGGTCGGTGCCCAGGATGATACGTCGGACTTCCCAGGTTCGATCAGTGGGCACTTCCGTGTCCATTAACACTGATCGACTCCGGGAGCACTAAGCTCGCAACGATAGCTCCCAACGTCTCATCCTGCCGCTCCCGCGCGCTAGGATTCGGCGTCTACGCTAAGGGCGTGAGCTATGGCTAGGGAGTCCACCGCCAAGTTTATTCCCCCTTGGCCCAACGGTCAAAGGCGGTCTTTTTCCCGCCGATGACAATAAAACACCCCGCGTAACCGTTAGATTCCTAATCCCTATCGATTTCCTAACCCTATGGACGCATCGGGAAGAGCCCCCGACGGGGTTTCCGCCAAAATCCCAGATTTGGGAACTACTCACAAATAGTCATTAAAAAGCGATCTAAATGAAAATGGACCGTCAAAATCATAATCAGACAATAGAAATGCGATGGTAGTAAAGCGATTAAGATAATACTAAAGTTTTACAAAGATCCAAAAACTTACAAAAACTGGAAAATTACAGCCGTCACAAAATGAAGAAAACAGTAAAAAATAACCAACTCCCGAATCTGGGAAACCTAGGGTACTATTTATAGAAAATGACATCACCCGATCGGTTGACAAGTCAACCGGTCGGGTGAGCCGCTCCACAAAATTACAGCGCAATGCGGGGTTTCACCCGGTCAGGATGAACCGGTCGGTTGGATCGTGGATGAGGTCGGTTGGATCTTGGTGCCGACCGGTTGGATCTTGGTGCGGACTGGGTGAGGAGACCAGTTGGAACTTCGTGTCTCGGCTGTTGAAATTCAGCTACAGGTGAACCGATCGGGTGAAGGTCACCCGATCGGTTGGCAATTCAGCTCCGAATTCCAGAGACTTTGAGCTTTTGACCCGGTCACTGAACCGACCGGGTGACTTCTCGTGAGCTCCAAGCTGCGCCCGGGTGGTGCACGCGTGCATCACCTGATCGGTTGGAGATGACCAACCGACCGGGTAAGGGGCTGAAAGATGCAATCTTCGTCGTTTGACCCCCTGGATCACGCGTGACTCCTCCCGTTGCTCCGGGACACATGATATCATCGTTTTGTGCCCCAAATGCCAGCAAACTCCTGCAAAACACGAAAAACACGGAAAAGTGAAAGAAAACAAGAAAACACATGAAAACGAATAAAAGACGGCGGTAAAATACGGAAAAACACGGAAGAAAACGTGCATAAATATATGAAATATAAACGCACGTCAGCAGCACATTTAATAAACAACCACTTTTTAAAATTCGTCGTTTAATTTGTTTTCGGGTGTGGTAATTCAGGATAATTCTAAATTGACATGACCAGATGCTCCACGGTGTTTTTTGCTCATACGTTTCCCATTTCGACCACCTGAACACCCGAAATCATCAAATCAGGCAAGTGTGCGAGTTTAAATGAATTATTGACATATTGGTGTTTAATTGCAGTTTCTGTGCATGTGTGTGTGCCCCTATTAAGTAGATTGCTAATGCATATGTGTGTGTGTGTGTGTGTGTGTGTGTGTGTGTGTGTGTGTGTGTGTGTGTGTGTGGACACTCATTAATGGAAAAATTGACGATGACATGAAACTCTCGATCTGGTTGAACACAATTAATTGTATTGCACATCCTGCAGGCAATATGGCACTCTCCAAGACAGAGAGAGTGATCCCTTGTATGGATACACAGCCTGCATGCAATATGGCACTCTCCAAGAAAGAGAGAGTGATCCCTTGTATGGATACAGAGCCTGTAGGCAATAGGGCACTCTCCAAGACAGAGAGAGTGATCCTTTGTATGGATACACAGCCTGCGGGCAATAGGGCACTCTCCAAAACAGAGAGAGTGATCCCTTGTATGGATACACAGCCAGCAGGTAATAGCGCACTCTCTAAGATAGAGAGAGTGATCCCTTATACGGATACACAGCCTACGGGCAATAGGGCACTCACCTAGCAGAGTGAGTGATCCCTTCTACGGACTTGTCTTGTGCACTTGGGTGAGGTAGGGTTGAGCGGTCGCACAGTTTAGAGGGTTTGATCCCCCTCAAACTATAATGCGTGAACCCTCTTGACACACACCGTCCTGTCTTATCTTGTCTCGTAGCCGGTAGCACACGCTACGGTCATTGACATACCACGTTTTCTTTCTTGCACTGTCCTTTCGTTTCATGTTATAGAAATTGCCATGCTCGTTACTTTACTTTAAAATGCTGTAGAACTGCCATGCTAGTAGCTCCTTACTTCGCCATGTTTTAATTTGCCATGTTTTAAACTATGATGAGACCTTGTTTAAAATCATTAATGCTTCATAATTTATTCTTTTCGTTTACTTGCCTTGGGTTTCCCACTTTCTCTTACAGACCCTTGCTGACATACATTCGTTGTTTTTGGAATGTATGTCAGATCATCAGCCAGGTCACCAGGAGGACTTATTATGGATAACTGAGCCAGAGGACCAGGAGTTGTCAAACCTGTGAACCATCAATGTAATCTTTTGATTTTGTTATATGGGTCGTATGACCAATTTTCCCTTTCATTCATTGTTGTAATTCAGTTTGAGATGTTGAGATTGTAATAGTAAAACTGATGTTTTGCTTATCTGTGCTGTTTCTGAGTGTGCATGCAAGTACCTGCAAAGTATTCACACAGACGCTTATTGTGTTAAGTCAAGGAGGGAAGAAAAGCAAAAGTACTTCCTCCTTACTTGCACATGCAGACCCGCTCGCGTCCTCGCTCCCAAGCATAATAAGAAGCAGGGCGTGACAGGTTTTAGTGGTGGCCCATGTAGGTCAATGCTCGTGCAAAATTCTTTAAAACAACATAGATAATATTAAAATCTTGATTCTCAAACAACACATTTCCTTGAATTCCATATTCCAAACCAATTCATTAGACAATCCTAGTCCTAAGGTTCGTAATCCTTAGTTAATCAAATAAGTATACCCTCGAGTTTTAATTTGTCTTAACAGTACTTTCTACGTCAATGACCATAGAAATCCATCGTAGTTCTGCACAAAGTCATTTCCTAATCGTAAACACATTTAATCATCATATTCTATTCCTTGCTCTTGATTCACATGATTCCCTCACGATAGCCATCATTATCCTTTTGAATCACCCACATTACATATCATAATACTTATTCGATTCATGTTAGTCTTGCTTGTGCAAAATACTTTAAGAACAACAATGAAAACATCATAATCCTGATTCTACTTTCGATATCATTTCCATTGAATTCCTCGCCTAGTTTGATTTCTTTGAAATCTTTAGTATACCTAGATCTCATATTTTCTAGCTGACTTAAATTCACTCTCTGATTTTGAGATTTCCTTCGCCGTAATCTTTAGTCACTATCTTATAATGATTTTCTAACCTATATCATCCATACTCCTATACTTATCTTGCTTTATACATATGGAAATCTTCATCTTTAAACCCTACTTCTATTTCACAGATTCAATATATCATGTTCTTTTCCTACTGTAACGTATTTCAAAACAACCGATCTTATATAAATTTAAATACTTTTTATAATAAATAGAACTCAAATTAATTCAGCGTATCAGTTCTGTTTTCATCGTATTTATCCTTTAAAGGTTTTGGTATAAATCCATCCCCAATTACAAAACAATCACTACATCCATATACTCAGTACTCTTCCATCTATCACTTATCTTCGGTTTTAACGCATACCATCTGCTCACTATTCTTATATATGTTATAAGGATATTATCATATTTTACGCATGTCTTCCATTCTCCTACTTAATCGTTCGTATTTTTATGCCACCTAATCAATCTACCCCCTCTCCATGTCTCTTCTGAAACCGTTCATCACAACCTTGATTCGTTACACCATTTAACCCTGAACCCAACACTATTTCTTCTTTATCACATTAGTGTGTGTCTTTACTTGCTACAACTTTAGCTAGACTAGTTTTAATTTTACGTTATAATCCTTGTAGAAGTCCTTTTCTATTTTTTTAATCCATCATCAGCAGTGTTAATTTTTGTTTTGTTATTCGTTATATTGTTAAAAGGTTAGACATGATGATTATTATTAGGAGATTATATTTACGGTTAAGTATAGTTGAGATGATGTAAGGTGTAGTTGTATTAGTTGTTTATGAACACAAAGAACTTAGATTAATCCATAAACAAGGTGATAAATAGAACGATGTGTTCAAGATTTATATTTCATATTAGGATGATACCTTTGTATAACAGCTTCAATAGAGTTTCATTGTAGGTACACAGGAAGATGAGTACATTACGGATTTGAAACTCAGGTTAGTATCAGCAGAGTGTAGCAATGTAAGTATTGTATAATTTATGGTGACGATGATGATGAATAGAGTATTCTAAGCAACAAGACTTCACCATACAGACAGGGTGATGAAGACATTGGAAATGATACTATATGTTGATGCAAATGGATAGTTGCGTAGGTTGATCTATTTTGCTTAAGATAAGAGACACAGAGAAATGATGAGATGTGATTTTAATAGGTTAATAGTTATGGTGAATAAATTTATGAGTTGTCATGATAAAGAATGAGTTGGGAACAAGACAATTGTTGATCGTAAAAGGTGATGTATACTAGGCGTATTTGTACTTGTTGTCATATATTAGTAATTGGTAGAGCATCATTATATCGATTGCTTGATATAAGAATAAGATTGGAGTTGGGCGAGGTCGCAAATATAGTGCCACAAGTTAGGTTACACAATGAATAAGGGATGACATATTTCGGATAAGACAACTTATGTGAATGTATAGTTTTTGGAGAACTTAGTTATAAAGGAGATTGTACCTTAAAGATTTCCCAGGAAATGTTACTACTTTAAAAACAAATGATTAACGAAGAAGTGTGGAAATTTATAAAAGGCATTGATTGTGGATATTTAATTATTTTCTTTCAAGGTTGTCTTGTATGGAGTATTGGTAGTTTAAAGCAAGAATTATGAGTTAGACGGAAATGTTGGATCTATAGTTAAGTTTTTTTAGGTTATGCTTATGGTTGTAGCATTATTCAGTGACGAGACGAGAAATGATAATTTATTTTAGGAACACTTGATCGAGGCTATGGGTTTAGTAACCAGTGTGTTAGAATATTGGGGTAGCAGGTTATGCGTATATATATATATATATACACACACACACACACACACACACACACACACTTTATTATTATTCGCTCCTCCTTGTCCATGCACATCTTGGGTGGTTGTTGCTAGCAATTTTTCTTGCCCATTGATGGTTAAGGCCATCGATGAGCAGTCACCCGAACCCCCTCTTCGAAACTTAATCTTAACCTCGTCACTTACATCATTTCTTACTTTTCCCCTTTCTTTTTCTGGAATATTTCGGATCATGGTTACCTCTTAGGAATTCATGTGATAGTATTATCGACGTATGGTTAATGAACTCGAACCTTAAGATATTCCGAGGACGGAATTTTTCTTAAGGTGGGTAGAATGTAACGACCAGTATTTTGATAATACACATTTATTCATACCATATCCCTGCAGTACTTGTCCCATATCCGTGATTAAGGCGTATACGTATCACGTATTTAACTATGAACCCTTAAAATATTAGTCATAATTATTTTATTTAATCTAATATTTAATAAAAAGAATATTAAATTCAAATTTGAATTTTTAAAATTTGAATTTATTTCCAAATCTTTATGGGAGAATTTATTCATCCTAATTAACAACAAATCCTGCCACTTAATTATCATTACTCAAATTATCCCTACCATATTCTCCCTATTTCAAAAACCATTCCAATTATACCTTAAGAACCCGAGGCTACCCTAGTTTTCATCAGGCCGCACCCAATCTTTACAAAAAAAAGAAACAAGTCAAATGTTAGAACCCCCACGCAACCCTATTTTTCTCAGCCGCCCAACAAAGCCCCTCACGTGAATGTGCACATCCCTATATTACTAACCATATGGCTCCCTTCTAGGAGCTAACAACTGAAACCCTAGCATCTTACTCTACTAACAACCCCAGGCCAAAACACACAGTCGCACACTTTTAAACAACTCACGCCCAGGCCTGCTGTCGCATAACCCTGCGGCCTCCCTTGCTCCACCACGCGCTAGGCCGTCCGATGCCCTCACCCACGCCAGCGCCGCCCAGTCCCCCCTCCCGTGTGAGCTGACCACCTCCCCTCTGCCCAGATCTCATTACCCCTCCATGCAAAGGCCTCTCACCCGGTCCGAGCAATGCACAGATCCATCACAACGCTACCGCACAAACTCGACAGCAACCACTGGCCTTCATCTCCCCCTCACTGCAGGCCATGCCACCCTTTCCAGCGCGCACGCCGAGGCCTTCATCTCCCTACGTTCAGAAACTCACGGCCCCCTGTCCAAGCATCAACCCCCCTCGCGCGTGCATGACAGTGCCTAGGCCACCCTTCTCTACGTATAGCAAGACCCCAGCCTCCCTCCTCCACGTCCGACGCCTTTGCGCATGCCCATGCCTCCCCCATAGCCACTGCCACCTTCCCTGAACCACCGGCAAGCTTCTACAGCCTGCAACAGGCTGCTGACACCTCCCTCCGCCAACTGCAGACCCCGATGACCCGTAAACGCTGATGTCCGCGTCCCTCCTCGCTGCTGCAACGTGATTCCATGCTGTAGACGTCGTTAGATGATGTACAAGTTGTCCCCACCCCTTCTACGCCTCGGTCCATATCTACATCACCGGTTAGTAGATCTATCCCCTACTAAATCATAACCCACATCCTATGATAGAAGAGCTAATAAAACCGGATTACTAGACGTCGTAAGGATCGTTTTAATATTCTTAATATGTCGTAAAAGACCTAATTCTGTTATATGTCTAATCAAACCAGAGAACCTACCTCACCATAACGTAGGGCTCGTCAAGAAGAACCAACGACACCAAGTTGATCAAAATCAGACTTGTGTACAAATTGTAATGAATTTTTGAAGGTTAGGGTTAAAATCATCTTTTTCACTAAAATGTTGAATAACAAGAATTTGACCCGTAAAATGACGCTCACTAAAAATACCATGACTACCCATACTTAATTTGTGACATATTGACAGAAAATATCGCATGTTTAGTATTCAAGAATAAATAACAAAAAATAGTTGATTGCCGCACATTTAATAAACAATCACTTTTTAAAATTCGTTGTTTAATTTGTTTTAGGGTGTGGTAATTCAAGATAATTCTAAATTGACATGACCAGATGCTCCACAGTGTTTTTCGCTTGCACGTTTCCCATTTCGACCACTTGAACACCCGAAATCATCAAATCAGGCAAGTGCGCGAGTTTAAATGAATTATTGAAATATAAGTGTTTAATTGTAGTTTCTGTGCGTGTTTGTGTACCCCTATTAAGTAGATTGCTACTGCATGTGTGCATGTGTGTGGACACTCATTAATGAAAAAATATACGATGACATGAAACTCTCGATCTGGTTGAACACAATTGATTGTATTGCATAGCCTGCGGGCAATAGGGCACTCTCCAAGACACAGAGAGTGATCCCTTGTATGGATACACATCCTGCGGGCAATAGGGCACTCTCAAAGACAGAGAGAGTGATCCCTTGTATGGATACACAGCCTGCAGGCAATAGGGCACTCTCCAAGACAGAGAGAGTGATCCCTTGTATGGATACACAGCCTGCAGGTAATAGGACACTCTCTAAGACAGAGAGAGTGATCCCTTGTACGGATACACAGCCTGCAAGCAATAGGGCACTCACCTAGCAGAGTTAGTGATCCCTTGTACGGACTTGTCTTGTGCACTTGGGTGTGGTAGGGTTGAGCGATCGCATGGTTTAGAGGGGTTGATCCCCCTCAAACCGTAAGGCGTGAACCCTCTTGACACACACCATCTTGTCTTGTCTTATCTCGTAGCCGGTAGCACATGCTACGGCCATTGACATGCCATGTTTACTTTCTTGCATTATCCTTTTCTTTCATGTTATAGAGTTTGCCATGCTCGTTACTTTGCTTTAAAATGCTGTAGAACTGCCATGCTAGTAGCTCCTTACTTTGCCATGTTTTAATTTGCCATGTTTTAAACTATGCTGAGACCTTGTTTAAAATCATTAATGCTTCATAATTTATTCTATTCGTATACTTGCCTTGGGTTTCTCACTTTCTCTTGCAGAACCTTGTCGACATACATTCGTTGTTTTTAGAATGTTTGTCAGATCATCAGCCAGGTCACCAGGAGGACTTATTAGGGATATCTGAGCCAGAGGACCAGGAGTTGTCAAACCTATGAACCATCAATGTAATCTTTTGCTTTTGTTGTATGGGTCCTATCACCCACTTTCCCTTTCATTCATTGTTGTAATTCAGTTTGAGATGTTGAGATTGTAATAGTAAAAGTGATGTTTTGCTTATCTGTGTTGTTTCTGAGTATGCTTGCAAGTACCCTCAAAGTTTTCACACAGACGCTTATTGTGTTAACTCAAGGAGGGAAGAAAAACAAAAGTACTTCCTCCTTACTTGCACATGCGGACCCGCTCGCGTCCTCGCTCCCAAGCATAATGGGAAGCGGGGCCTGATAATAATCATTCGACCTGGCAAAGTCGGAGACAAGGCACATGTGCTCATTAGAGAATGAGTCCACTGAACATCCCAAAATAGAGTTATCAAATGGTTAACATTAACTAAATTTTCATTGATAACTCTCTAGTGATGATAGGCAAGTTAGTCCTTAAGACTTGAGGTCATTATACAAAGCCGTGCGTGAACGGTTTCACTTAGATCTACGATCTAGCCTCGAGTCTCCACTCGTTGAAAGGTCTTAGGTTGGGTGACACTTGAAGCATACGAGGTAAGTAGTGATCAAGATAGGATTCGTCTCTTCCGTTAATGGGAAGTTAGTGTCACAGGCCCAGTACGGTTCTTTGTGCTAAATCTCTGCTGGGGTATGTTATAGGAACTACAACATGGACATACCAACGACTAAAGTATGCTGACCAATGCTAGCTAGTAGGATTGACGGTTTACCATACCCTAAGCTATGCAGTGACATAGTTATGACGAAGGGACTAAAACTGCAGTATTCATCACGGACATAGTCAGAATGATCATGATGACACTTTTGTCAATGTGCCAATCATGTAATTATGATACCGAAACAAGGGCGACACCTACTGCTCATGGTCATTGTTGTCTCGGGGTTTCGAGCTCCAACCTGTAGTAGGGTCATGCTGTAGGGTCTCACACCGAGTAGGATTTGCATCTTAGTAATAGCAAGGATACAGGAGGAGTGTACTCGGGTGCACGAGAATAATTAAATTCACAAAGAGTTTGTGACATTAAGTCTATATTAAATTGGAATTAATAATGTCGCAAAATGTTTGCGATATAAGCATTAGTAGAATGCTATAAAAGGTTAATGCATATGATGCAAAACAGTTTAAAATATATCGTAAAATATTTACTAGAATATTTTAAACAATATGATGCATAGAAATGAAGAGCATTTTACCATGAAAGTCAGGAAAAAAACCGCACTCAAATCGGAGCTCTATAGGAGCTAAAAGGCTTCAGAAAAGGGACAAAAGGCCATAACTTGGTAAAAACCGAGTTCTGGCCCAGGCCAGCCCAACTGGGCTGGGATAGCCTACCCAGTATTAGCAGGCGGGTCAAGCCCGCCTTGCCTGGTGGGCTAAGCTAGCTCAAACTTGCGGGTGGGGCGAGCCTGCCAAGCGGGCTAAGCCCACCTACACTTGCAGGCGGGGTGAGCCGCTAAGCGGGCTAAGCTCTCCTGCTAGGTGAGCTAAACCTGCCCGCTCATGCGGGAGGGTCAATCTCGCCTGCCCGTCGAGCGGGAGGGTTAGACCCGCCCGCACGGGCGGGCTCTTCCATGGTGCTGGGCGTGCCCTGCTGGCGTGTCCAGCTGGTCGGTGGGCCCTCCGGTGGGGCCCACATTTCAAAAACCCTAAATTACAAATGGAGGCCGTGAAAACCAGCCAGTTTGTGAGTTTTGCCCTTACTTTAAGCTATTGTTTGAGGAGTCAAATGAAGTTGGATTGGAGCGTCATTTGTTTCTATACATTCACCGTTCATTGCTCTTCGATTTGATAGGTTGTATCACTTGCGAAGCTCAACGGTGAGGGAGATAAAATTAGTTGAAGTTTAGTCTTAGGGTAAGGCAAAACTAACTTAATTTTCTCCCCTATTTTTATTAGTCCCACATTGCTCGTGATACGAGCAAGGGGTCCGGTCACCTATATAAATAGGGGCTGGCTTCCATTGGAAAATTTGCACCAAGTCTCTGATTCGAGTAGCTCCGAAAAGTTTTGAGCACGCTTGATCCGAGACAAAAATTATTCTCTCCTCCTTTAATCCTTCCGATCATCCGTTTGAGTCCTAGCAAGACGTGAAGGAGGATTAGATTAGATCCAAAGTTTTTGACGCGGATCACACTCAGGTGAACGACGAGTGATTGGCTCGGAGGCGCGGTGTCGACTCGCCTCGGGTGGACCAGTCTTGAAGACGTGGATGTAGCTTAATTTGAGGAGCGAAAGACAGTTGCTGAAAACGACGCTTTGTTTTCTGCGGAAGCGAAGTTCCGGGTATGTTCTTTTAATGCTTTCATATTTATATTATTGTAGTAGATTAGATCTAATTTGCGGCTAGTCAGACCCACCCCAAAATAGTAGAGATCCTAGCTAGGGTCCATGATATCCTTAGGGCCTTTTATTAAAGTGTTTAATAATCCGTTTTCTACTACTATATTTTGTTTCTATCATCCGTCCGACATAGGTCGTGCATAGATTTATGCCCTAAGGCTCCCTCAAAACCCAACATTGGTATCAGAGCCTGTGTCTATTTTGATCTAATATCTGCAAAGGATATGAATGCATATATGTTTGCTAAGAACATGCTGATACTGTGATTATCTAGTTTTAAAATTATGAGATAATTGTTGAACATGAAACAACTTAATTTTATAAGATAAAATTTTAGATGCTTTAAAATTATGATTAAAATTTATGTGATAAATTTTTAAGTTGCATGCTATTCTTTATGAGAAAAATTTTAATTTTTTGTTCATGTAAATAATTGAGAGATAATTATTAAAAAGGATTGTAACTTAATTTTATGCGATATTTTAAGTTGCTAGTCATCATGCTAATTTTATGAGATAAAATTAAGTTGATGTATTCAAATGGTCATTTTAATTTCTTGCATATTATGTGATAATTCAAGAAAAGCTCTTAGGAAAGCCATTAAAAATTTTCTAAAACTTATGAGATAAATTTTAGATGGACATGCTATGTTTTAGTAAATTGTTACAACAATCAAATTCCTAATTCATGATTAGGGTAGCCCTTTCCAACTTTATTATTTTAATCATTCTGATAATAATTTTAATAAATGGATATATTATTAATTGTTGTAATTTGAATTTATTAAAATCCTACTACATGATTAGGATAACACGTTGATAATGACTCTAATAAAATTTATTAACAAATACCAATATTTTCGAATTTAAGGATTCCACTAGTTGATAGGATTAACTAGTTTTAATGAAGCTAGTTCTAGTCGATGGCACTCAAATGATAATTAGTTTCCTTCAATGGACCATGATCCGGTCTAGTGTTTCTTGACTAGTATTGTGGATCACCCTAGATCGATTGGGGATAGTGATCCTGACCTAGCCAAATCCCTGGCTGTGTTCTGCTGGACCGCAAGGATGCGAATTATGATTATGTGAAACCGTCGATTACATCTAGTCTAATACGTTTAAAATCTTCTTCAAGATTAACCGTAGCCCTTCTTATTTTTGGATTAGGGGACTAAAAGACGCCTGTCATGGTTGTTGAGTCTCCTCAGGCTATGACATGGTCTCTTTTAGAAGCCAACTCCATCATACATATGATGTAGTCTGGTCTTAACCCAAACCGTCGCATCGGGTCTCCTCAAGTGTCGATGTAAGTTAAGTTTATACATGAAAATAATGGTTTGACTATACTAGTCATTATGGTTTGGTGAGTCTCCTCAAGATCATAAGTGACTAGGGGCAAAAACCTATAGGGAGTCACATGTGATGTGATCGATGAAGAGTTCATCTACCAATTACAGAGTCGATCAATATGTTGAGCCTCCTCAAGGTTGTGAAGGTCAGGGTGGTTGGATCTGTCTTCCACAAATTTTAATTATAATAAATTGTTCATTATTATGGCTTAAATTGTTCATTAAAATAGTGTGAGAATATAGTTTAATAAAAAACCTTTTAAACTATAAAAGAACATATGCTAATTCGAACTTCTATTAAAATGCAGTATGGAGTCAGGACTTAAGTTTATCATCGAGAAGAATATACTGAACGGAACAAATTATAAGGACTGGTTGAGGAACATCAAGCTAGTTCTCTTGTTAGCGGGAATCGGTTTACTGACGGAAACTGCTCCTATGAAACCCGACGACGAAGCCAACAATGAATAGAAGGAGTCATATAAGCTCTGGCAAAGGGATGCAGAAAGGGCCAGGTACCTTACTCTGGCCTCGATGAACAATGATATGCAGAGAAAGCATGAACATATGGATGTTCAGAGCATGCTTTTAAATGCGGAAGAATTGTATGGTAAGTATTCTAGGGCTGCTAGATTCGAGGCCACCTGCAACCTTTGGGAAACAAAGATGACGACAGGCCTCGTCCAAGATCATGTGATCAAGATGATTGGGTACATTGAGGACACAGCCCAGCTAGGATCTGTCCCTGATCATGAGATGAGCACGGATATAGTCCTAAAGTCTTTGACCCCTATTTTTAACCCGTTCATTACGAGCTTTATACTGAACAACACTGAGGTGGAACTTCCAGGCCTCCTGAACATGCTCTGGCAGTTCGAGGAGAGAATCGAGAAGAACATACCAGTGTTGGTTGTCGGCTCCGCTTCTTCTCATCAGCCTAAGGTCAAGGGTAAGAAGAGGTAGATCCCTTAACCTGCCAAGGGCAAGAATGGGAAGAAAAAGAAAGGGGCGTCGTCTGAGTCTGAGTGTTTCCATTGCCATAAGTCTGGACATTGGAAGAGGAACTGCAAAGCTTACCTTGCAGAGAAAAAGGGGCATGTTGATGCCTAAATCTCAGGTACATATCTTGTTATAGAGTATATGATTTTTCCATAAAGCTTGATACGTGGTATGAGATACCAGTAAATTTACTAAACATCTGTATATTGTCTACATGTGCTTAAAGCTGTAGAGGGGGTGAAGTTCCTGGTGCGGTCGACAAACAGAATAATCGTTGTTGTTGTGGTCGTCGAAAGACTTCGAAGATATCAAGGATGATGTCTTAATTTTATTTTTGAATAAATGAGGCGATGAGAACTTGAACAATGATTAAGTGAATGCCACTTGGAATGAAAATGTTGTGAACGATTTTCTTTGAATAAAGTCATAGTTTTAATAAATTGATGTGTATACTCTGATGGTTTCCTAAGTTGTTGTGTATGTTTCTGAGTTGATGCGATTGATTGGATCAGTCAGTATTTTAACAAATCCATAGTAACGAGTATATTCCAGGCGCATATTGATATGTCCTTACATTCCACATTATATATATATGATTACACGTCAAAATGATTGCTCATTTACATATTTCATACACTTTTATGCTATTATTTGGTATAATACGACTTTCGGAGCGTTTATGTCCATTTCAGGGATTTGGGGTGATATTGGATCAATTTGGAGTCAATACGACGATCGGTGACATGAGAGCACCAATGAGACTCATAATGACATGCTTGAGATGCCAAAGAAGAATACTGGAGCAAGAAAGTGACAAGAGAGAAGGTCGCTCGATCGAGCTATGATGCGACGAAGGAATCGAGCGACCCGAAGTGCTGGAAACAGGACAGTCGTGCACTATTTCCAAATATACTATCACCTGGAAATTTTCATTATTTTCTGATATTTTTACCAGATAGTAGACTTCAAGATGGTTCCAACGCCACCAAGAACGTATCAATCGGAGATGAAATGAGCCCTGGGGAATTTCTGCAATATGATGCTGCAGTGCTGAAATTCTGCAGAAATTTGTTTGACACCTACTCGACGTAGCAGAGCACTCTACTCGACCGAGCAGGGTGAAAAATCATGCTGAAAGTGTTTTTGGGCTGAACAGTTGACTGCTCGACAGAGCAGAGTGCTGAAAATGCTGCAGAGTGCTGAAAACGCTACCGTTCGACCACTACTCGACCGAGCAACCTCCTACTCGACCGAGCAGTGCCTGCTCGGGCCGTGTAGGCAGAGCGACATATTTAGAAGAAGCTCGATTCCCTATGCCATCTGACCGACAAGAGGGCTGCTCGACCGAGCAGCCGGACTACTCGACCGAGTATGCCTCACTCGGCCCGAGCAACCGGACTACTCGACCGAGCATGCCTCACTCGGCCCGAGCAAACATTTGGACGAGGTATCAAACTTTCTGACGACTCGACTGAGCAGCTTTCTGCTTGATCGAGTCGCCGTGGGCCCAGGCGTGCGTCCGGATCACGATTTTGAGAGGGTTTCGAAAGGGGGAATATATTCGGCTGGAGGCCATCATTTTTGGAGTTCTGGATAGAGACTTTGAGATATATTTTGAGAGGCTTTTTGTATAGTTTTTAGAGAAGAGTTTTTAGATCTTTTTTAGGTTTTTTCGGCAACGATCTTTTGGGGAGTTAGGCTATGCCCTAGGCCCCTCCTTTGTATCAAGATAAGTACTTTTGCCTTTTTTAATTCTAATATAATTTTCTTTGTGATTTCTTATTTTTTATCCCTTTTTGATGCATGCAATGAAATCTTTGTGCGTTCTATTATCTATTGCTATTGTTATGCTTGAATAGTCTTTTCTAGGGCTAATGGATTAGCCCATGGATCTTAGGATTTAGACGCAAAGTTGGGATTTTTATGGTGCGTTGGATATAAATAGGGTTGTATTTTGGTTGATCTATATAAATCCCTAGGAGAACTCGTATTGAGATCGTGCACACGGTCGGTGGAATCGATTAGCTTAAGGAGTATCCTATGCATTTAATTAGAGAGTTAGTGGATTCAACCGAGGTACGTGACCATGTCCAGCTCGTGCCTTGATGGGATCCACTGACGAACTATATCACTAATTGACGGCTACCGCCATTGCGTTAATAAGAGCCACCAAAATACCTCGAAGCTCTAACCCATGAGAGTGGTACGAGTTGAGAGTGTTCGAACCACGAGAGTGGTGAGAACTTTGTAGATCCTTAATGTACGTATCGTATGCGCCTATCGCGAGAGCATGGTTAATGCGATACGTTAGATTCATAATGCCCAGACGTATGAATTCACTTTCTAGATGCTAGAAATCCCCAATTAAACAAATGCAATGTAAGAGTCCTAGCCTAGCGTCGACATCCGACGGTCCTAGTGGCGAGTCCTAGAGACCTAATCTTTTTATATTTTATTCTTTTATATTGTGTGTAATCACTTGTTTGTGATATCGAGTGACACGACCTTCGAATCCATCACCATTACAACACTCCATACTCCACATCCACCAATAAACCCGCAATTCTAACTCAACCTAGGAGTAGAGAGGTAGTACAGCACCTCTTCCCTGTGTTCGATACCTGCTTGCCACTATACCGTGCGATTGCGGTAAACGACATCGTTTCGGAGTTGATTCCGGGCCGATCAAGTTTATGGCGCCATTGCCGGGGATTTATCTCCGTGTAATTTGTGCCATAACTAGGTTGTTCTAGGGTTACATTTCGGACGCAACAAGTTTAAGGCGCCGTTGCCGGGGAGGCGTTCTGCCATATTATCTATTTACCACAATTAGGTTGATTATATTGCGTAAAAAAAGAAAAAAAAACTTAAAAAAATCAAAGAGATAGAAATTTTTCCCCGCCACCTGCTTTATCATTATTTCTATCTTCTTGTGCCACTGATATTTTTCTCCAGGTATTTGTCTTTGTTGATCAGGTGTTATGGCCGAAATGGCTGAGATTATATGGACCACATATTTTTATGTGTACCTTGATAGGATTCTTGCACGACGGGCTGAGGACCTTGATGCTTCAACCTGTGAGGAGACAACGGTCCTAGAGCTTGCGCAGCCACCTCATCCTTCCAATAACACCGAGGACTACCCCACAGAGCTTATTGCTCTCATTCAGGGAGAATCTTTTACTCCCCTGCCCTTTTCTTTTGATTCCCCTCATGTATATGATGTTTTTTTATGATTCAGATTTTGATGACTCATCGTGCCTTCTACATGATACATATACATATGATTAAGAGGTACGATGGGACGTATATGAGGAGGAGGGCAAGGAGTTAGCACCAATGGATGCTATTGAATACGATCAGGAGCTGCGATGGGATGAGTCTGACGATGATGAGGAGTGGCCTGATGAGATCCACACTCATATGCCAGAGTTGCCTGAAAAGCCTGAGACGAACGATGGAGAGTTGCCTGTCGTGGTGCATGAAAGCGGAGATACATTTTCAGGGAAGTTTCGTCAACCGATCTTTATCTTGAATATTTCTTCTAATGACCTCCTTTGGAATACTTTTATTTTGGGGAAAAATTATCCACATCAGATTGATGCGGCCTATCTCTTACAGGGTACAGGTAGAGTCCTTGGGGAGATGCTGGGGGCCGCATTGCTGGAATCTGATGGAGTTCGTGGACACACACGCCTAGCGGAGCCACAGAAAGTGCAGATAGAATAGCTGCCTGCACCGGCAAAGATATTAGACCCGCCTTTTGCTACAGGTGGTACCAATCTAGTAGTGTAGTTTTTTATGCTTTCAATAAAAACGAATCCTCTCGGCAGCGAGAGGACCGTATGTGATTTTATATGATTTCTTAGTCTAATAAATTCACTCCTTATGATGGCTTTTACACCCAACCCATTATTTATCATCTATGCCCACCTTTATATTGGGTGCTTATTCGCATCTCTCCCCAATTTTTAGGTGATGTTAAGCTTGGAGGAGAGAGACTATTTTGTTAAGTGACCCCCCTATCTTGTTGTTTTCCTCTATTTATATCATACACACATTGAGGACAATCTGATGTTTAAGCTTGGGGGAGTGCATAGTGCACGCACTTTGCTTCATTGTGAAACACACTTCGAAATCTCCATGTGAACCATGTTCACCTATACATTTATGTCTCATATGCTTCATTTTCCATGAAATATCGTGGATTTTTTCTGAACTCTGATATCTGTTAGATTAGAGTTTAATTCCTTGATTAGTGTATCTTTGTTAATATGCTTTTTCATAGTAGAATCCATAGTTTCATAACCATATTCTTGAAACAGTTAAGCTAAAAATGAATGAATCAAATCTGAAAATTATTTGACACTCCTGCGTGATTTGATTGATAATTTTATTGCTTCATGGATATTTAGTGATTAAAAAGAGATAGGATAACCCCACGATAACCAAAGTAGTGACGATTAGGATTCCTGAAACCGAGCCATGTCTAGATTCTATGCTTTTTCTTTTTCTTTTATGAATAGCCAATAAATGATCCTTGGTCATGTTTTGCATTCCATCGTGTTTACGTGAGTTTGCAAAAATCCAAAAAACACAAACATCAAACAAATATTATGAATAAAAGGCCCTAAGGGTTCTTCATAACCCAATGCCCTAAGACCGTCTGGTCTGGGATGCATAGGCCGCCTTTTGTATATATTGAGTTATCTCATGTATATAAAGAAAAAAATGCATTTGAAATATTCATATAGCCAAAAACAATATAAAAATACAAAAATCCCATATCCTTATCTCCATTTCTATATAGAACTAAGACATGTCAAAGTTGTTGGGTTCTATGAGTCTTGAAATGGTCGTAGTGTGGTGATGCCTTACCTTGATTGGATTTGCTCAATTCATTCCATGAAGCATAACAAAATACCACGCATGCTTGAAAAAGTTTGATCATGACATATTATACTGCTTAGAGAATGAGTTATGAACATTGGTTTCATTTCTGTGAACTTAGTATATTCCATGATAAACTATGATATGATATAACTCTAATATCTTTTTATTGCTTATCAAGTTCATTTTATTTATTGAAATCCACGTTATTTTAATTCGAGCGAGACTTAAGTATTTGTTGTGTATATGTGTTCTAATTTCATATTGACGTGTGTTCACGTGATCTTGCATATCTTGGGTTATTGTATTTTCTGAATTTAAGATTGAACCCCTTGTCTCCATTACATGCCACTGCCTCGCATCTCCATTGTATCCATCTCACGTGTTCGCTTCTTACTAGTCTTTCTCGCGGACGAGTAAGAGGTAAGCTTGGGGGGATTTTGATGTGTCCTTATATTCCACATTATATATATATATATATATATATATAGAATAATGGGTATCATACGCCATATGAGAGGGTGTCTCATATGCCCTCTCACATAAAAGGGGCAAGTACAAGCCCACATGGGCTTGTACTTGTTGTACTTGACCCCCTTTATGTGAGAGGGCATATGAGACACCCTCTCATATGGCGTATGATACCCATTAATCCCATATATATATATATATATATATATATATATATATGATTACACGTCAAAATGATTGCTTATTTACATATTTCATACGCTTTTACGCTGTTATTTGGAATAATATGACTTTCGGAGCGTTTATGTCCATTTCAGGGATTTGGGACGATATTGGAGCAATTTAGAGTCAATAAGATGATCGGCGACGTGAGAGCACCAATGAGACTCATGATGACATGCTTGAGGTGCCAAAAAAGAATACTGGAGCAAGGAAGGGGCAAGAGAGAATGTCGCTCGATCGAGCTATGATGCAGCGAAGGAATCGAGCGACCCGAAGTGCTGGAAACAGGACATCCATGAACTATTTCCAAATCTGCTATCACCTGGGATTTTTCACTATTTTTCTGATATTTTTTTGCTGATATTAGACTTCAAGACGGTTCCAAAACCACTAAGAACACATCAATCGAAGATCGGATCAGCCCTGGGAAATTTCTGCAAGATGATGCTGCAGTGCTGAAATTCTGCAGAAATCTGTTTGACACCTACCCGACCGAGCAGAGCACTCTACTCGACCGAGCAGGGTGAAAAATCAAGCTGAAATGTGTTTTTGAGCTGAACAATTGACTGCTCGGTCCAGCAGTTGACTGCTCGACCGAGCAGAGTGCTGAAAATGCTGTCGTTCGACCACTACTCGACTGAGCAATCACTTACTCGGTCCGAGCAACCTCCTACTAGACCGAGCAGTGCCTGCTCGGGCCGTGTAGGCAGATCGACATATTTCGAAGAAGCTCGATTCCCTGTGCAATCCGATCGAGCAGGAGGGCTGCTCGACCGAGCAGGAGGGTTGCTCGACCGAGCATGCCTCACTCGGCCCGAGCCAACATTTGGATGAGGTATCAAACTTTCTGACGACTCGACCGAGCAGCTTTCTGCTTGATTGAGTTGCTGTGGGCCCAGGCGTGCGTCCAGATCACGATTTTGAGAGGGTTTCGAAAGGGGGAATATATTCGGCTGGCGGCCATCATTTTTGGAGCCTGGATAGAGACTTTGAGATAGATTTTAAGAGACTTTTTGTATACTTTTTAGAGAAGAGTTTTTAGATCTTTTTTAGGTATTTTCGGCAATGATCTTTTGGGGAGTTAGGCTATGCCCTAGGCCCCTCCTTTGTATCAAGATAAGTACTTTTGCCCTTTTTAATTCTATTATTATTTTCTTTGTGATTTCTTATTGTTTATCCCTTTTTGATGCATGCAACGAAATCTTTGTGCGTTCTATTATCTATTGCTATTGTTATACTTGAATAGTCTTTTCTAGGGCTAAGGGATTAGCCCATGGATCTTAGGATTTAGACGCAAAGTTGGGATTTTTATGGTGCGGTGGATATAAATAGGGTTGTATTTTGGTTGATCTATCAAAATCCCTATAAGAACTCGTACTAAGATCGTGCCCACGGTCGGTGGAATCGATTAGCTTAAGGAGTATCCTATGCATTTAATTAGAGAGTTAGTGGATTCATCCGAGGTACGTGACCATGTCCGGCTCGTGCCTTGATGGGATCCACCGACGAACTATATCAGAGTGCTGAAAATGCTGCAGAGTGCTGAAAATGCTGCCGTTCGACCACTACTCGACAGAGAAACCACTTACTCGGTCCGAGCAACCTCCTACTCGATCGAGCTGTGCCTGCTCAGGCCGTGTAGGTAGAGCGACATATTTCGAAGAAGCTCGATTCCCTATGCAATCCGACCGAGCAGCCAGACTACTCGGCCGAGCATCCCTCACTCGACCCGAGCAAACATTTGGATGAGGTATCAAACTTTCTGACGACTCGACCGAGCAGCTTTCTGCTTGATCGAGTCGCCGTGGGCCCAGGCGTGCATCCAGATCATGATTTTGAGAGGGTTTCGAAAGGGGGAATATATTCGGCTGGTGGCCATCATTTTTGGAGTCTGGATAGAGACTATGAGATAGATTTTAAGAGACTTTTTGTAAACTTTTTAGAGAAGATTTTTTAGATCTTTTTAGGTATTTTCGGCAACGATCTTTTCGGGAGTTAGGCTATGCCCTAGGCCCCTCCTTTGTATCAAGATAAGTACTTTTGCCCTTTTTAATTCTATTATTAGTTTCTTAGTGATTTCTTATTGTTTAACCCTTTTTTGATGCATGCAATGAAATCTTTGTGCGTTCTATTATCTATTGCTATTGTTATGCTTGAGTAGTCTTTTCTAGGGCTAAGGGATTAGCCCATGGATCTTACGATTTAGACGCAAAGTTGGGATTTTTATGGTGCGTTGGATAAAAATAGGGTTGTATTTTGGTTGATCTATCAAAATCCCTAGGAGAACTCATATTGAGATCGTGCCCACGGTCGGTGGAATCGATTAGCTTAAGGAGTATCCTATGCATTTAATTAGAGATTTAGTGGATTCAACCGAGGTACGTGACCATATCCGGCTCATGCCTTGATGGGATCCACCGACGAACTATATCACTAATTGACGGCTACCGCCATTGCGTCAGTAAGAGCCACCAAAATACCTCGAAGCTCTAACCCATGAGAGTGATACGAGTTGAGAGTGTTCAAACCACGAGAGTGGTGAGAAATTTATAGATCCTTAATGCACGTATCGTATGTGCCTATCGCGAGAGTAGGGTTAATGCAATACGTTAGATTCATGATGCCCATACGCATGAATTCACATTCTAGATGCTACAAATCCCTAATTAAACCAATGCAATGTAAGAGTCCTACCCTAGCGTCGACATCCGACGGTCCTAGTGGCGAGTCCTAAAGCCCTAATCTTTTTATATTTTATTCTTTTATATTGTGTGGAATCACTTGTTTGCGATATCGAGTGACACGACCTTCGCATCCATCACCATTACAACACTCCATACTCCACATCCACCAATAAACCCGCAATTCTAACTCAACCTAGGAGTAGATAGGCAGTATAGCACCGCTTCCCTGTGTTCGATACCCGCTTGCCACTATACCGTGCGCTTGCGGTAAACGACATCGTTTTGGAGTTGATTCCGGGCCGATCCAGTTTATGGCGCCATTGCCGGGGATTTATCTCCGTGTAATTTGTGCCATAACTAGGTTGTTCTAGGGTTACATTCCAGACACATCAAGTTTATGGCGTCGTTGCCGTGGAGGCGTTCTGTCATATTATCTATTTACCACAATTAGGTTGATTAGATTGCGTAAAAAAATCAAAAAATCAAAAAAAAAACCATAAAAAATCAAAGAGATAGAAATTTTTCCCAGCCACCTGCTTTATCATTATTTCTATCTTCTTGTGCCACTGATATTTTTCTCCAGGTATTTGTTTTTGTTGATCAGGTGTTATGGCCGAAATGGCTGAGATTATATGGACCACATATTTTTATGCGTACCTGTCACGGTCGCTTTCCGACCGTACGTATTTTAGCGGGGATTATTGCTTCGTGTACGTTTTTTTTTTCCGTATTTGATTTTATTATCGTTCTTCCGTAACTCAGACGCGTGACCGAATCTCGTTTTCACGATTCTCTTGGAGGCGCGACCGTCCCGGTATTTTTCTTTGAAATTTTTGGGTATCGATGGACCCATCTGCAATAACATATACTTTTACTAATAAAACATTTTCTTTTAATTTTTAAATTGCCAAAATCATTTTTTTGTTGTGTACGTTTTTTAAGAGAAGGAATCTAAACACAAATCTCATTTCAAATCCTGTGAAGATTTAACAAATCCTTTTACTAACTTATAATAAAATCTAAACATATTATTTAATCCTAACCAACCCCATCTTTTTCCCCACTTCCCACGTGCCCACTTTCCCCATATCCCATCACTTTTCTCCCCTACGCATTATACCAATCTAGGGCAAAATAAACAAAACCCAAGCCTGTGCTTTAAAAAAAACGAATGGCATGTGCAATCGCCGCCGCCACTTTCGTTCACCTCAACATCTCCTCAACCCGCTCCTCTTCAAAACGCCGGCAACCCATGCTCACCTCCGAACAGCAGCCTCCGCCATCTCCGAGCCCTCGACATCCGCTTCAGTCCACAAGCCCGACCCCCCGTCACTACGACTTCGCCCCGACACTTCACCCAGGCTCTCGCCCCTACCCTATACTCAACGGCCACTTCTTCTTGCAGCCGTTGCCTCTCTCCGAAACATCTCCTCGACGCCTCGCTGTCCTCTCGCCACCTCCCAAATCTCACCGCCAACACCCCGTAAGCCATCATATCGACCACAGGCCTCCACCGCCCATGCCCTCCGACGAGCCCGATGCCACCGCCTCCCTCCTCGGAGAACTGAACCAAAACCCCGACGTCGAGCACGTCGCCTGTGCCCGTCCAAACCACCCGAATAACGACCTCAGCCTCGTCTCCTGTCTGCTCCCCGTCGACGCCCAGGCCACACCCATCCTCACTTCCTCACGGCAGCCACCGTTCGTTCCCGACAACCTCAGCCTGGCGCCGCCCTTTCTCCTCCCTCTCGCGAGCGTCCAGCGCCTCGTCGTCTCCTCTCGGCCACCCCCGATCGGCGCGCAACCCCAGTTGCCTCCCTCCTCAAACACGTGGGTCTTTGAAGCCCGAGAGCCGCACAAACTCCTACCATCTCCAGCGACTCACACCGACAGTTGTCGTTCGCCTTCGAACCATCGCACCCGGCCCCGCCGTTGGAACCGCCCAGCCCGACGTCAACCCGCGTTCATCAGCCCGCCTGCAGCACGAGGCGCCAGATGGAGACGGTGAGTTCCTTGCATGCTTTCATGCAAACATCGTTTATTAATATTCGTTGGTATATATTATGGTACATGCTCATGATGCATTGGGATCAGTGAGTCCTATTAGTGTTTACGTATATATGTATAGTTCTAAATATGTTATAATAATATCTGTTACACTTATGTTACAGTATATAAGCTAAGTTATTGTATTAAATTACCTAATGTACATTAAATATACATATAGGATGTAGTTTTAAGTAAAAGTGGTATAGATTATAAAAGCAGTATTTTTGTGTCCTATTAATATGTTCTAAGTTAGAAATTGCTAGCGTAACTTATCTTATATCTTATGGCGCAGAGACAGTCACGCTTTCCGTTCGACCACGTGAACATTAACAATCAGTGACGAGACGTTTCGGAAATTGGAGTTGTGACGCGATCCGCTACTGTTTCCAGACCCGACACTGGATCCACGCGCGATCGTTATACCAGGTTGGTGACCCCTAACTCGTAGCAAAATCCACACCGTAGCAAAACTGAACCCTAAACTAAAATCGGACAACTCGAACTAAAATTTATTTTCCAGCCCAGTAAAACGCTGCCCACTGTAGAAATCGACCATCGGACAATTTTCTGTGCACATAGGGTAGTGGTCGATTTAGGTTGATAAAACATCAAATTGTGAATTTTGACGAATAGGATAGTCCCGATAACCTAGAAACGAACCCTAATAGGATTTGATGAAATTGAGACCTGACACCGTCGCCGTGGCGATATTTCAGACGGACTTCCGCAGACGCGACGCTTGGACCAGACACCCCGGACGGACGACACACTCGCCATCGCAGGCAAGTGTACCCACTTGTGTTTTGACCGTGCTTTGGTCTTAGGTTGCTAGAACTGTTAGACTGTGAATGTATAGAACCGGACGTGAAATGATAGCGTCCGGGACGACTCCTGACGGCTCAGACTTGACGACGAGAGGGTCTGATCCCCCTCGAACCGTAAGGCGTGAACCCTTTCGTGTCTCACTTGTCTTGTCCTGCCTTGCTTCCGTCACGTCACGTCTTGTCTTGACACCTGTAGGCTAGTCCCGTAGTTGGTAGCACACGCTACGACTACTACTTGTCTCGTTTTACTTTCCTGCTGCGTTACTTCCTGTCGTGTTACTCTGTTATAACCACAACATGCTAATCAACCAGTAAACCGTTGTTTAAAGTTCGGTGCACTTGCAGTAAAGTCTAACCCTTCTTGTAGACTTTACCTGACGTACAGTTCCTTTTTCTTGGGTGCTGTACGTCAGGTGTTCAGCCAGAGATCGTGGACGAAGCAGACTCGCTGGAGTACGAGGAGCCGAGGACGCTGATCCAGAGTCCGTGCCTGACGAGGACCAGACCTTGAGGTCTTTTAGTCGCCACTTCCCGAGGGAACTACTTTTCGGTTTGTCTTTAAACTTGTGTTGCCATGCTTAGGCTTCTTTTAGGCTTTGTACTAGTTGGATATTATTTCTCCATGTAAATGAATGCAAATTTCCTTTCCGTACTTTTGTTGTTTCGAACTATAATAATGCAAGAACCTGAAATTCTTTTAAAATGGTACCTTTACAGACGCTTATTGGGTCCGAGCTTCTAAAGCTCTGGCCTAAGCGGGCCTCGTCATGTTTCGCTTCCGTCCATTTTGGGAAGCGGGGCGTGACAGGTTTTAGTGGTGCCCCATGCAGGTCTTGCAAAGGTTCGGAACAATAAGAGTACCGCATTCATCTAATATCCATGTACAAGTCTAAATTAGGTTTCCCAGTCTTACATGGTAGGAAGACTTAGGTAGACGTCCCAGTCTGATAGTTAGACGCCTTGGTTAAGATTTAGTCGTTCTCGTCCTAGACCACCGTTGCATCCCCATTTGATTCTGACTGTGTTAGAATTTCTAGAGCCACTCTCTTTTAGTCGTTCGCTCAGTCACATCGACTTCGGGCCCAGCAGAACTAACCTTGATTCTCTTAGGAACCTTCTCTTTAGATCCTGAATATAGTCTAGCTCATTAGGAAGTCTTAGAGCTGGGTTATCCTAATCTTTAGACGACCCGATAATTAGAATCCCTGACTTCTAACGACTACCTGATCCTTACCCTTTCGTGTTATCGACTGTAGAGTCCCATCGTAGCTTCGTGAATCGTATTTCTTTCCTCCTGATTCACGTGATCGTTTCCTGACGATTATCGTAGATCCTTCGAATCTTTCTCTTTGCCAATTTTGCCTCCTCTAAAAGTATTTTCGAAATTCCTTATTCAGTTTCTTCGCTCAGCTTAATTTCTTGAAAACCCATGTACTATATGTTTCAAAATTCTTGTTTTCTGTTGAGTTAAAATCTTTTCACTAATCTTGAAACCTCCCTGGTCGTAAAATTATTTTACTATCTCGTACCTGTTTTCAAATCGGTATTTTTCGTGTTTCAGTTTTAAACCTCGTTATCAATTCTTTAATCATATATATATATATAAATATTACTTTTCTAAACTACAAAATTTTATTGATCATCTACTGCACGTACTTTTAGAATATTTCCTAAACCAAAGAGAACTTTAAATTCTTCTCGTATAAGTATAAACAGCCTTATGTTCATCGTGCTCATACTTCAAGAACCCTTGTTTAAACTTACTTTCATTTGCAAAACAATTGCTATCTCATCCTACTTTTATTTCTTTTATTACTTGTTTTTCAAAACTCATTATTAAATTCTTCGCTCGGTTTAACTCTCTTGAAAACCCATTTATTATATATATATTTAAAACTTCTTGCTTTTCGGTTGAAAGTTCCTTCTTAGATTTTGAAATCTCCTTGGTCGTCAATCTTCAGGTTACTATCTGATAATTATTTCAAATCGGCATCTTTCATATTTACATTTTTAAAACCCGTGTTGACATTTTAATAATTCAAATTATATTTTCTGGGCTACAAGATCTATTTCTAAATCACTTACCTTGCATACTTTTAAAATATTTTCTAAACTAGTGGGACTTCAATTATTTTATTATTATTATTATATCTGTTCTATGTTCCTCGTGACCACATTTCAAAACCTTTGTGTAAACTTAATTTCATTTGCAAAACAATCGTTTTTCACCCTACCCATCCTTCTTTCGTCTTACCTCTTTCCAAAATTTTAAAATTCTACCATCTGCTCACTTCCTCCTACATTATTTTTTTTAAAAAAAAGGTATATAATATCATATTTTTACACGTAATTCTCCTAGCATCAATCTAATTATTTTGAGAAATGTTTTCGTTCCATCCAACCAACTACCTCCTTATCTCGTCCTATTTGAACTCGTTCCTTCCGATCCATTTCGTTACACTCCTGGCTTCTGTTTCTTTAAGTTGTGTAGACATTAGACCTTGTAGTTATCCATGCTATCTTCAGTTTAAGAGTAGGCCCTTTGGTAGGTGATGTCGTTGCAGTGCCTGAGTATAGGTAGAGTGTGTAGACCCGTATGAGTGTGTCATCTTTAGGATCCTAATGTTCGTTTCCTGTGTCTTGAATGTGTACTCGGCGTTAACCATGGTATGCTGGAAGTTGTCTGAATGACGGTATTCATACTTATATGAATCACGTCATCGCAGGCAGATCCTTAGACTTAGTTTTAGTTTTAAATGAATGGTTTATCTTGGCTATATGAGACCGTATCAAAACTTTGTTTTCTTTAAACCAAATCTTTAAAGTTTTAAAACTAGCTCACAAGATCACAAATCATTTAACTTCCCTCATCCATTACCGCAACACCACACGTTTTTTTTCAAATGTTTTTAAAATATTTCTTTGGCCTTAAGCCTCTCTTCCTCTTCTCTTCCTTCTTCCTTAAACAAAATTTTCGTGTTTATGATTGTTATATTAAATGGGCCTAACTATTATCGTTATAGGATATTGTTTGCTGGTAGGCTTGGAGTGAGATGAGTTTTATTATGTCAATGATTAATTGATTTTGGGAACTCAAGGATGATGGATTAGAATGTCTTGAGGATGAGAAGAATGGACTGTCCAAAGACTTGTTTATAAAACCGAAGTGTGGCGGACTCCATGGGAAATTCTGGTCGGAAGAAATTATATGCGAGGAGATGAGAACTCATCAGACTTGAGGCTTAGACGGGTAGTAAATAGGAGTAACTGCAGAGAATAGTATGAGTTAGGGTGATCATGAGATTGAGTAGAGTTTTTATTAGCATCGAGATTTTATTGATGAAGACTTTGAGAATAACACGGCGTGATGGGATAAATGGGTGGTTAGGTAGTCGGACTTAATAATGGTTGTGATTAGTTATAGTGAGTAGGATAAGATGCGATTTTGATAGTTCAATCAGTTGGCGGATAAATTTATGGGAAGATATGACAAGGAATGTATTGAGGACACGGCAATTGTCGATTTGTGAAATGTGTTATAAGACAGACAAAGTTTTTGTCTTGGATTGGTGATTGACTGGAACATCATTTTAGCGATTGATTAATATTGGAATGAGATTGAGAAATTTAAAGGTGTTTTTGAGCGATGATGTTTAGTGGAGTGGATTTATCTGAGGAACGATGTCTGGGGTTATAGAATTAACGATCTTTATGTGTAGATATAAGAGTTGCAGATATAAGGTTATATAGATATTAATATTATTAGTATGAGTGATTCCGAGGGCGGAATCATTTCTAAGGTGGGTAGAATGTCACGGTCGCTTTCCGACCGTACGTATTTTAGCGGGGATTATTGCTTCGTGTACGTTTTTTTTCCGTATTTGATTTTATTATCGTTCTTCCGTAACTCAGACGCGTGACCGAATCTCGTTTTCACGATTCTCTTGGAGGCGTGACCGTCCTGGTATTTTTCTTTGAAATTTTTGGGTATCGATGGACCCATCTGCAATAACATATACTTTTACTAATAAAACATTTTCTTTTAATTTTTAAATTGCCAAAATCATTTTTTTGTTGTGTACGTTTTTTAAGAGAAGGAATCTAAACACAAATCTCATTTCAAATCCTGTGAAGATTTAACAAATCCTTTTACTAACTTATAATAAAATTTAAACATATTATTTAATCCTAACCAACCCCATCTTTTTCCCCACTTCCCACATGCCCACTTTCCCCATATCCCATCACTTTTCTCCCCTACGCCTTATACCAATCTAGGGCAAAATAAACAAAACCCAAGCCTGTGCTTTAAAAAAAACGAATGGCATGTGCAATCGCCGCCGCCACTTTCGTTCACCTCAACATCTCCTCAACCCGCTCCTCTTCAAAACGCCGGCAACCCATGCTCACCTCCGAACAGCAGCCTCCGCCATCTCCGAGCCCTCGACATCCGCTTCAGTCCACAAGACCGACCCCCCGTCACTACGACTTCGCCCCGACACTTCACCCAGGCTCTCGCCCCTACCCTATACTCAACGGCCACTTCTTCTTGCCGCCGTTGCCTCTCTCCGAAACATCTACTCGACGCCTCGCTGTCCTCTCGCCACCTCCCAGATCTCACCGCCAACACCCCGTAAGCCATCATATCGACCACATGCCTCCACCGCCCATGCCCTCCGACGAGCCCGATGCCACCGCCTCCCTCCTCGGAGACCTGAACCAAAACCCCGACGTCGAGCACGTCGCCTGTGCCCGTCCAAACCACCCGAATAACGACCTCAGCCTCGTCTCCTGTCTGCTCCCCGTCGACGCCCAGGCCACACCCATCCTCACTTCCTCACGGCAGCCACCGTTCGTTCCCGACAACCTCAGCCTGGCGCCGCCCTTTCTCCTCCCTCTCGCGAGCGTCCAGCGCCTCGTCGTCTCCTCTCGGCCACCCCCGATCGGCGCGTAACCCCAGTTGCCTCCCTCCTCAAACACGTGGGTCTTCGAAGCCCGAGAGCCGCACAAACTCCTACCATCTCCAGCGACTCACACCGACAGTTGTCGTTCGCCTTCGAACCATCGCACCCGGCCCCGCCGTTGGAACCGCCCAGCCCGATGTCAACCCGCGTTCATCATCCCGCCTGCAGCACGAGGCGCCAGATGGAGACGGTGAGTTCCTTGCATGCTTTCATGCAAACATCGTTTATTAATATTCGTTGGTATATATTATGGTACATGCTCATGATGCATTGGGATCAGTGAGTCCTATTAGTGTTTACGTATATATGTATAGTTCTAAATATGTTATAATAATATCTGTTACACTTATGTTACAGTATATAAGCTAAGTTATTGTATTAAATTACCTAATGTACATTAAATATACATATAGGATGTAGTTTTAAGTAAAAGTGGTATAGATTATAAAAGCAGTATTTTTGTGCCCTATTAATATGTTCTAAGTTAGAAATTGCTAGCGTAACTTATCGTATATCTTATGGCGCAGAGACAGTCACGCTTTCCGTTCAACCACGTGAACATTAACAATCAGTGACGAGACGTTTCGGAAATTGGAGTTGCGACGCGATCCGCTACCGTTTCCAGACCCGACACCGGATCCACGCGCGATCGTTATACCAGGTTGGTGACCCCTAACTTGTAGCAAAATCCACACTGTAGCAAAACTGAACCCTAAACTAAAATCGGACAACTCGAACTAAAATTTATTTTCCAGCCCAGTAAAACGCTGCCCACTGTAGAAATCGACCATCGGACAATTTTCTGTGCACATAGGGTAGTGGTCGATTTAGGTTGATAAAACATCAAATTGTGACTTTTGACGAATAGGATAGTCCCGATAACCTAGAAACGAACCCTAATAGGATTTGATGAAATTGAGACCTGACACCGTCGCCGTGGCGATATTTCAGACGGACTTCCGCGGACGCGACGCTTGGACCAGACACCCCGGACGGACGACACACTCGCCATCGCAGGCAAGTGTACCCACTTGTGTTTTGACCGTGCTTTGGTCTTAGGTTGCTAGAACTGTTAGACTGTGAATGTATAGAACCGGACGTGAAATGATAGCGTCCGGGACGACTCCTGACGGCTCAGACTTGACGACGAAGTCTGAGCCTGACAACAACAACTTTTTAATGCTGTAGGGCTATCATGTGTGTGCGTGTGTGTGGACACCCTAGAATAACCCTTCCCGTCTTGTCACGTCACGTCCCGTCTTGCACAGCCCGCTGGGCAATAGGGCACTCACCGAGTGATCCCTTGTACTGATTCACAGCCTGCGGGCAATAGGGCACTCTCCAAGTTGAGAGAGTGATCCCTTGTACTGATACACAGCCCGAGGGCAATAGGGCACTCTCCAAGCTAGAGAGAGTGATCCCTTGTACGGATTCTCAGCCTGCAGGCAATAGGGCACTCGCCAAGCTAGAGCGAGTGATCCCTTGTACTGGTGTCATGTCTTGTCTTGTCTTGGGGTTTGGGGTTGGGTTGAGCGTGCGCACGGCAAGAGGGTCTGATCCCCCTCGAACCGTAAGGTGTGAACCCTTTCGTGTCTCACTTGTCTTGTCCTGCCTTGCTTCCGTCACGTCACGTCTTGTCTTGACACCTGTAGGCTAGTCCCGTAGTTGGTAGCACACGCTACGACTACTACTTGTCCCGTTTTACTTTCCTGCTGCGTTACTTCCTGTCGTGTTACTCTGTTATAACCACAGCATGCTAATCAACCAGTAAACCGTTGTTTAAAGTTCGGTGCACTTGCAGTAAAGTCTAACCCTTCTTGTAGACTTTACCTGACGTACATTTCCTTTTTCTTGGGTGATGTACGTCAGGTGTTTAGCCAGAGATTGTGGACGAAGCAGACTCGCTGGAGTACGAGGAGCCGAGGACGCTGATCCAGAGTCCGTGCCTGACGAGGACCAGACCTTGAGGTCTTTTAGTCGCCACTTCCCGAGGGAACTACTTTTCGGTTTGTCTTTAAACTTGTGTTGCCATGCTTAGGCTTCTTTTAGACTTTGTACCAGTTGGATATTATTTCTCCATGTAAATGAATGCAAATTTCCTTTCCGTACTTTTGTTGTTTCGAACTATAATAATGCAAGAACCTGAAATTCTTTTAAAATGGTACCTCTACAGACGCTTATTGGGTCCGAGCTTCTAAAGCTCTGGCCTAAGCGGGCCTCGTCACGTTTCGCTTCCGTCCATTTTGGGAAGCGGGGCGTGACAGTACCTTGATAGGATTCTTGCACGACGGGCTGAGGACCTTGATGCTTCAACCTGTGAGGAGACTGTAATGCCATGATAGCTACTGCACAAGTACTAGAGGGGGGTGAATAGTACTTTAAAATAATCAAGAGGATAATTCCTAATTATCGTGCAAACACAAACAACAATGCGGAATGACTACAAACAACAAGAATTAAACAATGCAAACAAACGATATAACGGGTTCGGATCCACCCAAGTCTCCCCGACTTGTTCCCGGTGATCCTACGTCCCAACCACCCAGATCCCCTCCGGCTACTTGAGTTAGAAACCTCTAACTCAAATTTGCACTATGAAATTCTTGTAGAAAACCTCCACAAGACCAAATCATACACAAATGAAAACGTGACTCCCACAAACCGGGATCACGAACTTCTCTCACAACCGAGAGAACAACTTGCAAAACAAAGTAAATGAAACAATGAAATACTTACCAACAAAATCCTATGCCTTGAGTAAAACTTATGATTTTAGGGCAAGGAGGATTTTGAGGAAGAGAATGTCACCAAACCCTAGCTCCAAGAAGATGAACATCGATTGAAGGCTAGGATGGAGTTGGTGACCTTGAATCAAGCTCTTGGCTTGAGAGGCTCACAATGAAGAGAATCTCTCTTGAGGAATTTGGGCTCAAGGAGTTGAGGGAGAGATTCTTGTGAGAAGAGAGAGCTTGGAAATAAGATTGAATGGCTCCTCTCTTGGATGTGAAAATGTCTCTATTATCAGCCTTGAATCCCTGGTTGGAAGCACACAACCTTATTTAGGGAAGAGACAAAACGGTCACAAAATTCGTGGCATTAAATGCCCCAACGGCTCTATTCTGAAGCAGTTTAATCGGTCTAAGAATGATCACTGACCGATTAGTTTTGCAACTAGTCGGTCGGTGATTCTTCTTGGACCGACTAAGAGGTAGACAGCCAAGAAAGATAGTTCATGGAATATAGAACTAGTCGGTCTAAGAAGACTTGCCAACCGACTAGTTTGACAACTAGTCGGTCGGTGAGTATTCTTTGACCGACTAAGAGTTGAAATCACTAGGTTGTTTACTAGGATAACTAGACCGTCTAAGAACAAATTCCAACCGACTAGTTTGACAACTAGTCAGTCGATGAATATTCTTGGACCGACTAACGAGTCAACAGAAGCTAGGCAGTGAAAGATGGAAGTATAACTAGTCGGTCTAAGAAGGATTCCAAACCGACTAGTTTGACAACTAGTCGGTCGGTGAACCTTCTTTGACCGACTAATTGATCAATAGTGCCTAGGCTGAAATTAGCTAGGAGAACTAGTCGGTTCAAGGAGGATTCCTAACCGACTAGATTGCCATTTAGTCGGTTGGTTCTTCTTCTTGAACCAACAAAGATGCATAAGAAGCCGAGGAATGAAGCGAAAAGCTTCGGGAAAGTTTCTAATGGCTTCTAAGGCAATCCTAGCTCTAAGATATGAGCGTTAAGAAGAATATAATGTAGACCTACTCAAGGCTTAACATTCTACGAAAAGAAGCTAGAAGACTATAAATTAAACTTGACGAACCGTCTTCAAAGCTTCAATCCGAATCTCTCGACTTCAATAATGCTCCTAGAGCTTCAACGAAGCTTCAGGCACTCGATCACGCGCTTTCAGAAGTCTTGAGACGTCGCTTTAGATGTTCATAGAATTTTGGCGACGATCTCCATTACTGCGCTCACAAAGAGTTAGTTCACGATATTTATGTTTGTTCATCATCAAAACCAAATCCGGGGAATCAATACTCAACATTCTACCCCTTTTTGGTGACGACAAACCAACATAAATAATAATCAATAATAATGAGTCAAAAGAAATTTACTTACTCCCCCTACATTGATGACACGTTAATTCCATATTAAATAATAATCATACACATCAAGCAGGCGAGGAAAGTATAAAATATGAATCCAATTAGTGAAATTTAGGATCTAAATCCATTTTTATATCTTAACTCCCCCTGAATCTAACATATCAAATTAGATTCACGGTAAATTACTTTAAATTATCATTTAGCACATTGTCATTATTAATTCTCTCCCCCTTTGGCATTAACAAAAAGAGAGGGAGGAGATCAACGGCAACAACAATGGCTAAAAAATAAAAGCACGAGAGTCGTAGACTATGACCACGGTTCATATGACACCAAAGTTAAAATCACGAAGAAAATCAAATTGTGCCAACGGAACCATAGTCGAAAATTGAAAAATGAAATCATCAAAACTCAAATCAATTTCACAGATTGAGTTATGGAAAATACTCTCCAATATCAACATTCTTAATGAATTTAGTGCATGGAAAACAATTCTATGTTTTCATAGAAAGAATTCTATATAATCAATATAATCGTCGAGCGACCAAGTCAACATCAGAGACATAATTACAATGTGCACAAGAAACGAATGGCAACAAGATGTACACAACATACAACACCAAAAGCCACAACTGTAATGCCCTGCTAAGCTACTGCACAAGTACTAGAGGGGGGTGAATAGTACTTTAAAATAATTAAGAGGCTAATTCCTAATTACCTTGCAAACTCTACCAATTAATGCGGAAATGCGGAATAGTAAATAATCGACAACAAATAAACAATCGTAAACAAATGATATTACTGGGTTCGGATCTACCCAAGTCTTCCCGACTTGTTCCCGGTGATCCTACGTCCCAAACACTCGGATCCCCTCCGGATACTCGAGTTAGAAACCCTAACTCAAGATTTCCACTATGAAATACTTGTGAAAAACCTTCACAAGTCAAATCATACACAAAGAAATTTGTGACTCCCACAACCCGTGATCACAACCACTCTCACAACCGAGAGTGAACCAATTACAATATGAACGTAAATGAAACAAAACTTCTTACCGACAAAATACCTATGCCTTGAGTAATACTTATGAATTAGGGCAAACATGATTTTGAGGAAGAAGAAGTGGCACCAAACCCTAGCTCCAAGATGTAGATCAGCGATGGAGAGCTATGGGGATGTTGGTGACCTAGGATCAAGCACTTGGCTTGGAAGGCTTCACACTCAATGAATCTCTCTTTGGAAGTAAGAGTGGGGAGAGATTATTGAATGGAATGAATGAGCTTTGAATGAGCTTGGAATGATTTCTTTTGATATCTAAACTTGCAATAATATCAGCCTTGAGTGCAATGAATGCAGCTCATCAAGTATATATAGGTTAGAGGAGAGAGAGAGAGAAAAACGTTTCAATTAAAGCTCCAACGGCTCTTTTCTGAATCCAACTAGTCGGTCAAAGCACAACTACCGACCGACTAGTTCATCAACTAGTCGGTCGGTCAATCAACGTAGACCGACTAATGAGTGAATAGAGAAAAGGTCGAAGCACAGACAAAAGGAACTAGTCGGTCCAAGAAGAGTAGCTGACCGACTAGTTTCACAACTAGTCGGTCTGTTACTCAACTGAGACCGACTAAGAGATAAAACTGAAGTCTGAGCACAAATTGATTTAGTCGGTCCAAGAACAAATGTTGATCGACTAGTTCATCAACTAGTCGGTCGCCAAATGTGCATAGACCGACTAACGATAAACAGTAAGTCAGTTGAAAATTGGCATGAACAGTAAAGCTCAACTAGTCGGTCCAAGAAGGAAAGTTGACCGACTAGTTCATCAACTAGTCGGTCGATAAATGAACACAGACCGACTAAAGATAAACAGTAGCTCAGGCTCAAATTTGCATGTACATGGAAAGCTCAACTAGTCAGTCACAGAAGCATCACTGACCGACTAGTTCACAAACTAGTCGGTCGGTGAGTCAACGTAGACCGACTAACTGTAAACAGTAAAGAGCTAAGAATTAACTGACTGAAATTAGTCGGTCCAAGAAGTTTTACCGACGGACTAGATCACCATCTAGTCGGTCAGTTCTTCTTCTTGAACCAACTAACATGCACAAGAAGTCCCGAATCGAAGCGCGAAGCTTCGGGAAGAATTGTATGGACTTCAACTAAGATCCTAGAGCTAAGATATGAGCGTTATGAAGATTTAAACCGTAAGACCTACTCAAGGCTTAACATTCTACGAAAGAAGCTTAAAGACAATAAATAAAACTTGACGATACCGTCTTCAAGAGCTTCAATCGAATCTTCATGACTTCTAAAATGGTCCATAAGCTTCAACGAAGCTTTAGGCATACGATCACGCGCTTTGAGAAGTCTTGAGACGTCGCTTTGGATGTTCATATGAATTTGGCGACGATCTCCATAACTGCGCTCACAAAGTGTTAGTTCACGATATATTTATGTTTGTTCATCATCCAAAACCAAATCCGGGGAGTCCAATATCCAACATTCTCCCCCTTTTTGGTGATGACAAACCAACATAAATAATAATCAAAAATAATAATTCAAATGAAATTTACTTACTCCCCCTACATTGATGACACGTTAGTTCCAAATTAAATAATAATAATACGCATCAAGCAGACGAGTAAAGTATATAAATGAGAATCAATTATTGAAATATCGAATACCAAATGATGGTTATTGAAATATCGGATTTGAAAATCCATTTATATATCTTAACTCCCCCTGAATCTAACATATCAAATTAGTTTCTTGGAAAATGCTTTAAATTATCATTTAGCACATCGTTATTATTATATCTCTCCACCTTTGACATTAGCAAAAAGAGCGGGAGGAGATCAACGACAACAACAATGGCTTCAAATAAAAGCACGGGAGTCGTAGAATACGACCACGGTTCAAATGACACCAAAGTAAAATACGAAATAAATCAAGGCGTGTCAATGATACAATAGTCGAAAAACGATAAATAAAATCATCAAAAACTCAAATCAATTTTACGGATTGAGTAATGGAATATACTCTCCAATATCAACATTCTTGGTTAATTTAGTGCATGGAAAAAATTATATGTTTCCGTAGAAGAAATTTCTATTAAACCAAGTATTTTCGTCGAGCGACGAAATCAAGACATCAGAGACATAAAAAAATTATAACGTGCACAATAGAAAGAAATGTCACCATCGATGTATATATATAAAAATATGAACCAGAGTACATCAAAAATATACATCACTGACATACAAAACATCGATCCAATGATCGAGGCACAAAATATAGTATCATATCACACAGATATTAGAGTGTCACACAATCATACAACATCATCAAAATACATCAAAATACATCATCAAACTGATCCAAAAATCATAGCCACCCTCACTATCCTACCCAATCTCTCTCACAACTAGATATGTCAGCCAATGTGCATCGGGAGAGGCCTCAAAGAAGCTCAAGAGGCAGTGGGAGGATCTGAAGCAACTGCAGGCTCTGCAGGAGCAGAGGTGGTCACTGGATCAGCTGGAATCTCAACGGGAGCGACGGAAGTAGAAGTCTCAGGCACGGCAGGAGAGACGATCTCAGAAGCAGCAACAGGAGTGGCCTCGGGAGCACCCGTCGTAGTATCCACCGCAGGTGTGGTGGCAACAGGAGTACTCTCGGGGTCACCAGCAGAGGAGACAGCAGCAACACCAGAAGTGCCCTCGGGGGCACGAGAAGAAGCAGCAGCAGCACGAGCAATCTCGAGAATCTCCTCATCATCAAGCTCCTCGTCCTCGTCAGAAACTGACGGAGGAATCTCAATCCCAAAGTGAGAAGCAATCCGAGAAAGAATCTCCTCGGTGCGAGCATACCGCGACTCCACACGTTTGATCGAACGTGCGAGGTCGGCAAGAGTAAGGGAGGGAGCAGCAGTGGCAGAGGCTGAAGCTGAAGGGGTCGTCCGCTGAACGTGACGAAGTGCCACAAGAGATTTCTTGACGGCCGTCGTGTTCAGGGGAGTACCAAGAGGGCGCTCATCGTCACGAGGAAGTGTGACACGGAAGTGACGGAATACCAGAGTCAACAAACACAGGAAGGGTATATGAGCCGACTTCGTGGACTTGCAAATACACTCGAAAGAATCCATCTTATCGAGTATAATTCGAGCCCAGTTAATCGAGCTCCCCATGAAAATAGCATACATCAACTTCAAGAAAGGCTGGGACGGTAGAGAGGAGGAGCCGTACTTGGGAAGCAAGCACAACTTCAGAATCAAATTCAGGACCCAGGTGTTAGCTTGAAGGATTTGGAGGGTACGCCAATCATGGCGGGAGGAATCTGATGGAAAATCTCAGAAAGGATGGTCTGATCGAGGGAAGATATATCATCAACAAAAATGTCAGAGGGGAGGAGGCCAGACGAGGAGATACCCAAAATCTCTCCTAAGATTTCTGCCGTGAGGACTATAGGAGTCCCCAAAACAGTCGTCTCAATCAAGTGGGTCTCGTCGTACTGACCCCGGACGCGGTTGGCATAGAAAAGTTTCACTAGGCGAGGGTAGGGGTGTGGGTTCACCTTTGGGTCATATCGAAGGTAATCGAGAAGACCGGAAGAGGAAAGAAGATCGACGAGGCCTAGGAAGTCACTAAACTGGACGAAATGCTCCAGAAGCAGTGGGCAGTGTTCGATACGGTTGTAAGCCACGAGACACATAGGGTCGTCGCGACACAACGAGATATCGACACCGCCTACCGGCATCGGAGCCTTTCCCTTAGGCTTTCGAGTGGAAGTACGGGGGCGGGAGCTAGACTCAGGCTGCCTAGGAGGGGGTGTGGTTTCCCTATGAGTCTCAGTCTCGGGTATATACTCGGTGTCGGAATCCGAAGCACCGGGTGGAGTGGGAGCACGGAACGACACTGGCTTAGGCTTGGGCTGAGATTGGGATCGGGGCTTCGCTGTCGCGGTCCTCTTACGCTTAAGAGGAGGCGAAGACGAAGAGGGTTGGATGATTTTCGAACGGTGTTTCGGAGGGGTTCGCGTAGGTTGCAGGGGGTCCGATGGTGGCGAATCGACAGTCATAGGCAAAGGGCCAGAGGGAGTGATCGGAATACGTGTATGGGCCATAAGCGCGGCACGACACGACGCAAGAGATCGAAATAACCCTAGACACAAACCCTAGAAATCGAAATAACTAGAAACCCTAACCGTGAGAATCTAACCCTAGAGAGCTAACTCTAACCCTAGGAAGCTAGGAGAGGAGAGAGGATCACCTAGGAGGAGAGGTCGACGGTCGGCGACAGAGGGTTTGGTCGGAGACACGCCGGAGAACGACGGAGGAGACGAACGGGTCACGGGTTTTTTGAGCTGGAGAGAAAATGAACCGACTGGAAATGAGAATAGTCGGTCGGGGGGGCTCTTTTAATCGATTGGAAGCTCAAAAGACCAAACAGTCCCCGGCACAACTAGTCGGTCACAGTTCAAGCACTGACCGACTAGATCACTATCTAGTCGGTCGGTCAATGAGCTTGAACCGACTAGTTGCAAACAGAGGCAGAATCCAAGAATACTGAACAGAATTAGTCGGTATGAGTTCATTTACTGACCGACTAGATCTCAATCTAGTCGGTCGGTCAATGAACATGAACCGACTAAAGAGGTCCAAAAAATTTAGAATTTGAAATTTTGATTTCTCTCCTAATCGCACATCGACGAAACATCAAAACACTCTCATTAATCATTATACTACCCCATTAAACATCGAAAATCTGAAATTTAACGATTACACACAAATCGAGCGAAAATTTCGAAAATTCAACAAAAATCCAGAAAATTCCAATAAATCTAGCACGAGCAAATATAAAGAATTGAATAGCATGCAAGATTATTGAACATAATATGAATCCTAAATCTTGGATTCACCCATAATCCCCAATTCTCGACGTAACCGCACAAAGGAGTCCTCCTTTAGGGGTTTCGTGAAAATATCGGCGATTTGCTTCTGGGTTTCAACGTACACTAATATGATGTCCTTTTTAGCAACATGATCATCAAAGAAATGGTGTCGGACATCTATGTGTTTCGAACGGGAATGGTGTACCGGGTTCTTGGAGAGACAAATTGCACTTTGGTTGTCCACAATGATAGGGCAAGTATCACAGTTTATACCAAAGTGTTTAAGTGTGTGTCTCATCCAAAGAACTTGAGCACAAGCGACACCGGCGGCAATGTATTCCGCCTCGGTGGTTGAAAGTGATATGGAATTTTGCTTCTTGGAAAACCAAGAGACAAGAGAATTTCCTATAAAATGGCAATTGCCACTAGTACTTTTCCTGTCGGATTTGCATCCCGCATAATCTGCGTCACTATATGAGATTAACTCATATGTGCTAGATTTTGGATAAAGTAATCCAAAATCAAGTGTATAACTTAAATAACGAAAAATACGTTTTACCGCTATTAAGTTTGACTCCTTAGGTTGAGACTGATAACGAGCACATACGCATACGACAAACATAATATCGGGCCTACTTGCGGTAAGATAAAGTAAACTACATATCATACCTCGATATAGACGAATGTCTACATCTTTATCGCCCGTATCCTTATCAAGATGCGTAGTCATGCTCATTGGAGTCTTTTTCCCGGAGGCATTCTCCATTCCAAATCGCTTTAGCAACTCCACCGTGTACTTCGTTTGGTGGATGAAGATTGCATCGTCCATTTGGCGAATTTGGAGACCTAAGAAATATTTGAGCTCACCCATGTGGCTCATCTCAAATTGATCCTTCATCACATTAGAAAACTCTTCGCAAAGAGCAAAGTTAGTAGCACCGAAAATGAAATCATCAACATATATTTGAACTAAAATTATATCATTATTCGAATACTTAACAAATAATGTGGAATCAACTTCTCCCATTTTAAAACCCAAATCTAAAAGAAAATTCTTTAAACTGTCATACCAAGCTCGAGTAGCTTGTCTCAAACCGTAAAGTGCTTTCTTAAGTTTGAAAACATGATTTGGAAATTTTTCATTAATAAAACCCGGAGGTTGAGAAACGTAAACTTCCTCAACAACATCTCCGTTTAAAAATGCACTTTTAACATCCATTTGAAATAATTTAAAATCCTTATGGCATGCAAAAGACAATAATAATCTAATTGATTCTAATCTAGCTACCGGAGCGAAGGATTCTTCGAAATCAATACCTTCCTCTTGACGGTAGCCTTGAGCAACTAACCGAGCTTTGTTCCGGACGACGACTTGGTTTTCGTTGGTTTTGTTCTTGAAAATCCACTTTGTCCCTATGACGATGTGATTCTTCGATGGCAATGTAACAAGCTCCCAAACCTCATTCCTCTCGAATTGAATGAGTTCCTCCTCCATGGCTAAGATCCAAGCGCTATCTTCGCACGCTTCATTAATATTCTTTGGCTCAATCGAGGAGGCAAAGGCACAATGTGCGAAGTAGTTCACTTGCGATCTCGTCTTGAAACTATCATGGATATTGCCAATGACTTGCTCATGAGGATGGTCACGAACGGTATGAAGCCGTTTGGGAATACCTTGATCACTAGGAACATTCTCAACAACTTCATTAGTAGGGTTAGTCTCAATAGAATCAATAGAGTTAGAATTACCAATTGAATCACATAAGACATCCATAGAGTCATCATCATTAGTAATTCTAGTTGGAACAAATCCTTCATTAAATGAAACATGAAGCGATTCCTCGATCGTTGAGGTTCGTTTGTTGTATATCCGGTGGCTTTGCTACGCGATGAATATCCAACAAAAATCCCCTCATCGGATCTTGGATCGAATTTGTCCAAAATACCATACGTGTTCTTAATAAAACATTTTGAACCAAAAACACGAAAATGTTTAAATTGATGCAACCTACCAAATAACAATTCATAACAA
Source organism: Scilla litardierei (assembly GCA_030789695.1). NCBI lineage: Eukaryota > Viridiplantae > Streptophyta > Magnoliopsida > Asparagales > Asparagaceae > Scilla > Scilla litardierei. The sequence goes on from CM061142.1 coordinate 372,725,349, forward strand.
GTTTGTTTAGTGCCGGGCCTCAAAAGTATTCAATTAAACACATAGCAAGCGGTATGTACCGCTTCCGCCCAAAATTGATGGCCAAGTTGGCTATCATCAAGCATCATGCGAGCACATTCCACTAGCGTCCTATTCTTTCTCTCAGCTACACCATTTTGAGGAGGTGCATGAGGGAAAGAAAAGGTGTCACGCCCCGCTTCCCAAAATGGACGGAGGCGAAGCGTGACAAGGCCTGATTAGGCCAGAGCTAAGGAGCTCTGACCCAATAAGCATCTGTAAGGGTACCATTTCAAAGCTTCAGGTTCTTGCATTAATAAAATTCGGAACAATAGGAAGTACAGAGAAAGAATTGGCATTCATTTATTTCAAGATATCCAAGTACAGAGTCTCAACGCCCGAAGGGCTACAACTGTAGAAAAGTAAATCTAACGGTGAAAGCACCCAACCTAACAAAGAAACAAAAGGTGCCACGCACCCAACTATCAGAAAAGAAAAAAAACCACGGAAACAGTAACAATGGCCTCTAATTCTGGTCCTCCTCCGGGTCGTACTCGGGATCGACGCTACCTGGCTCTACGTCAGCTGGCAAGTCAGTCTCCTCGATGTACTTTGGCTCGATCCCTGACGTACAGCACCAAAAGAAGGAACTGTATGTCAGGTAAGGTCTACAAGAAAAGGTTAGACCAAACTACAAGTGTACCAATTGCTTAACAGCGTTTTACTGGTTGGTTAGCATGCTGAGGTTCTATTACACGATAGTTTACTGGTTGATTAACATGTTGAGGTTCAGTTACACAACAGTTTACTGGTTGATTAACATGCTGGGGTTTAGTTACACAACAGTTTACTGGTTGATTAACATGCTGAGGTTATGACATGAGAACAAGGTAAAGTACACGTAGCAGGAAAAGTAAACACGACAGGAAAGTAAACAAGACAAGTAGTAATCATAGCGAGTGCTATGGACTACGGGACTAGCCTATAGGTGTCACGACAAGACGGAACATGGAAGCCAGACAAGACAAGACAAGACAAGACACGAAAGGGTTCACGCCTGTTCGGTTCGAGGGGGATCAGTTCCTCTTGCCGCTTGCACGCTCAACCCTACCCCATAACCCCAAGAATCGTGACAAGACATGGGATCACTTGCTCTAGCTTGACAAGTGCCCAATTGCTCTCTGAGCTGTGTATCGGTACATGGGATCACCTGCTCTAGCTTGACAGGTGCCCAATTGCCCATCGGGCTGTGAATCAGTACAAGGGATCACTCGCTCTGGCTTGGCGAGTGCCCTATTGCCCATCGAGCTGTGCATACGGAAAGGAACAAGACACGACAAAACGGGAGGGGGTGTACTAGGGTGTCCACAACTCACACACATGCATGTCAATCCTATGATGTCAGAAATTTGTTTTTGTTAGACTCAGATTTCGTTGTCAAATCTGGGCCATCAAAGGTGTCCCGGACGCTATCATTTCACGTCCGGTTCTCAAGTTTCTAAAATAACAATCCTAACAAAATGGAGGCCTAAACATGGCCAAGAACGCAAGTGATACACTTGCCTATGGTGGCGAGTGCGTCGTCTCCATGGCATGACTCGTCCAAACGTCTCGTTGGTGGAAATGTGTCTGAAAATCGTGACACAATGACGGTGTCAGATCACGATTTATTAATCCCTATTAGGGTTGTGTCTAGGTTATCGGGACTATCCTATTCAAGCAAAAAACATATTTTTAATGTAATTAACCTAATCGACGATCTATCCTATTTGCACATGTATAAAGTCCATTCGTCGATTTCTACGGTTTGCACAACGTTTTAAAGATCAGTGGGAAATAAATTTAGTTTGATTAGGTTGCTGATTTTAATTAGGGTTTGATCATCTATTGTGGGGGTTACTACGAATTTAGGGCACCAACCTGAAATTGACGATTGCACGAAGATCCGACGTCAAATCTGGAAGCTTTACGTTGTCCGGAAATTCCCAAGCCGTGGGTAGCGCAGCGAGGAACGTTGATCGTCGGTGATGGTGAAGATCCCAGCGTCTCCCGGCGTCGTTGCTGCTGGATCTGAGACGAGAACTCTGTGCTAGGGCAAAAGAAAGGGAAATGAGAGGAGAGGGAGAGCTTTGGGGAAGATGGAAGGCGCAAGGGTGGAGGAACGAGCAAGGGGAGGACGTGAGAGGTATGGAAATGGGTTTGGGGAAGATGGAGACTGAAATCTATCAGGAGAAATGAAGAAGAAAACCCCGTTTAAATAAGAAAATTAAACGGCGGCTAGCACAGAATTTAGGGTTTCGGGGTCAACTAGTCGGTCAGAGAAGGGCGGTCGACCGACTAGTTTGGGAACTAGTCGGTCGGTCGTATAACTGTGACCGACTAAAACCCAAACTGTGAACAGGGTTGTTGTAGGATTCATGGAGTTAGTCGGTCTGTGAAGGCTCGTCGACCGACTAGTTTGCAACCTAGTCGGTCGGCCAGTGTTCATAGACCGACTAAAGGGTGAAAATGGTCAACAAGATATTTTGAAGATTAGTCGGTCAGAGAAGGAGACCTAACCGACTAGTTCGTCAACTAGTCGGTCGGTTTTCGCTCTTTGACCGACTAACGGTAAACAGTAACCTGGGTGCGAAAAATGATCTCCGTATTAGTCGGTCTGCGAAGAAGTGTTGACCGACTAGTTCGAAAACTAGTCGGTCGGGGAATGAACTTAGACCGACTAAGTGTAAACAGTAACTCAAGGAAAAAGCCTGACGGAAACTAGTCGGTCCATGAAGAGTTTCTGACCGACTAGATTGGCATCTAGTCGGTCGGTCATTGTTCTTAAACCGACTAAAGGGCACACCAAATCTCCAAATGAAGTATAAAGCTTGGAATGGGTTCTAGGGCTTCTAAGATGAGTTTGGCTCTAAGATACGAGCGCTAAGAAACTAGCCATGCAAGGCTAACTCAAACTCGACACTCAACGAAGAAGAAGAAGTCAGAGATCATGAATAAAACTTGGCGTAATGGTCGAGGTCATGACGTATCTTAATCCGGTGTCAGAAAGATAATCCGAAAATATCGGGCGGTCACGGAGACGAGACGCACAGGTCTAAGGAGTCTGATCGTGCGTAACGCCTACCAAGAATTAACATAAGGTTGGAAACGGCGTTTCGAGTCAAATGACTAAAACACCCCTAACGTTCAAAGTCGTTTTGCGAGAAAACGAGCCGTGAGACGAAGTTCCCAAGGATTACAATAAAATCCAACACCCCGCAACGATCGCAGCGGCATATCCCATCGTATATGCCGGAGCTCAGAAATAACCAAAATAGAATACCTGCACGATAAAGCACATGCATGTAGAAAATACGAACGGTCGGAAAGCGACCGTTACATTCTACCCACCTTAGAAATGATTCCGTTCTCGGAATCACTCATACTAACAATAATAATATCTATACAACCTTATACCCAAAACTCTCATAACTACACATATAGATCGTTAATCTTATAACTTCAACCAATGTTCTTTTATTATTCCTTCATAACCATTCTTTTCACTGGACAAAGCCACGGCCAAACTCGCATCTTAACACTTAACTGTAGATCCTTCTCTGATGTTCAAAATTTCTAAATCCAAGTCCTTATAAAAGAATTATAATAATCTTCTCATACCATACCACTCTGCTAAATATCATCGCTCAATAACATCTTCTAAATTTCTTCATCTCCTCTCAATCTTAATCAATCACTAAAAAAATGTCCTAGTCAATCACCAATCCAAAACAAAAACTTTATCTATCTCATATCACCGTTCACAAATTGACATTTACCTTGTCCTTAATGCATTCCTCGTCATATCTTCCCATAAATCTATCCGCCAATAAATTTGGACTATCAAGACCACGTCTCATCCTACTTATTATAATTATTTTCAATCAATATTAATTCTGACAACCTAACCATCCATTTCTCAACACGTCGTGTTACTCTCCATGTCTTCTCACATCAACTTAACAATCAAATCTCGATGCTAATAAAAGCTCTACCCAATCTCATGATCATTCTAACTCATACCATACCCTATAGCCATCCATATCTACCATTCGCCTAAGCCTCAAATCCGATAAGTCTTCATCTTGATGCATATTGTAACGCCCCGCTTCCCAAAAGGCACCGGAAGCGAGAGCGTTACGCGGTCCGCTTGAACTGGAGCGGCGACGCTCGAGTTCAATAAGCGTCTGTGTTTAAAACACAGTTGAGGTCCTTGCAACTACCATTCAGAAATAATAAGAAACACAACCAGCACAGATATAGCCACATCCAGAAATAAAGTTCGTACACAGAGTTTAACAATGCCACAGCTGGGCTAAAAGTAGCAACGAGGAAGGTAACGTACTCAAAAGTAACTACAACGACTAGAAGAACTAAGAAAGCAGTAAAGGTGACGGGGTCCACTAGTCCTCTGCTGGGAGAGGAACTGCGTCAGGTGCGAACTCCTGACTCTCCAACTCAGGCGTCTCGTACTGGTCCTCCTGGTACTCAAGCTCTGAACCTAACATACATCCACAAACATGAATGTAAGTCAGCTAGGGGTCTGCAAGAAGAGTTAGCATCCCAAGGCGAAGTATATAACAAGTATATGAAATTTTAGAAGCATTTAATAAAGGAAATGACTGCAGCAATTAACATTTAATATTTCGGAGCAGAAAGAAACAATCCTAGCATGCAGTTCTAGTCGATGGCAAGTTTAAAGTTAAATTCTCTGAGTTTGTCAACATTTTCAATATTCACGATGACCAAGTTAGCGTTCAAGGACCATGTCAAGACTGCACATCTAATCTAGGGTTCTCGCCTTTAGGTCGTGATGAGAAGGTCGTTCCTCTCACGGGGGCTCACCGTGATTGACACTAACCCACCGCGTCGGGTGGTGCTCTTGAGGAGAGTACCTTTCATACGCCCAGTGGCCGCTCAACCCTAACCCCACCCAAAAAGTTTTGCCGGAACACGAGCCGGCCTAGTCGACTCACACGACATCACGAATTCACGATTCCGCCTTCGAGGCGCACGATTTCACGATGCCCAAACTGTTAAACATGTCAAGACTCACTGAATTTCATGTTATCAAATTTGTGTTTTATGGTGACAATTCTGGAAGGCGGAAGCGGGTCGAACGACCAGTTCCGTAATTTCCAATAATGACGATTTCGTCCTTTTCGTTCAATTTGCTACAGAATCAATTTCTTTCTCTAGTTGTTTAAACTGGGGATATATCGTATGATATACCGTTGGATCCCAATTTTTGTCCTAATCATTATGGCGTCACTTTCCTACATTATTTCACGTCACAATTTCAGGTTATTCAGCAATACGTGAAGGCGGCGTAAACGTGCCGAAACTTCTAAAAATCATAACAAATTGTATACTCGCCTGTTTTTGGCGTTCTTGGTGTCGTTGGATTCGTCTCGACGAGTACTACGCCGTGGAGTGTTTGGTTCGCTGTTTTGGCAGAGCACAAAATCAGAAATAGCGTTTTTCAGTTCAGGTCAGATTCGTACAAGCTCCTACGACGTCTAATCAACGTGTTTTATTAGGTTTCTCTACTTTACGGTGGGGGTTATGAGTTATATGTAGGGGTACTAACCGTTACGCAGCGAGTGGAGGCAGCGACAGTGATGCGACTCCAAAACAGCGACGTTGAGCGTCGGGGATCTGATGGCCGGCGGTTCTGCAACAGGCGGAGAAGATGCTGTCGGTGCGTGGGAAGGTGGCAGGTGGCTGGTGGAGGCTCGCAGGGGCTGTTCTTGGCCGGAGATCGCGTGGTGGAAGCTTGCGTCTACAGGCCGTGAGGTAGTTCTGTCTGCCGGAGTTTGGGCAGGAAGAACGGGTGTTCGTGGTCTCAATGAGTGGGGTTGCTCGGAGAGAAGGTTGCCGGCTGCCACGGAGATGAGGGGCAGGGTTTTCGAGCGGCTACAAGGTGTTGTCCAGCGGTCTACAAGTGGAGAAGGGTATGGGCTTGCGAATCGATGCGAAGAAGAAGAAGTTTTGGGGCGGGTTGTCCTCTGTTGCGTGGAGAAGAGGAAGGTAGGGGCGGCGCTTGCCTGGGCTAGAGAAAGAACTTAGGGTTTTAATTTTTTAATAGCCTAGGGCTATATTAGGGTTGCTATATAAAGATGATAGAGTGCTATGGAGAGCACGTGAGGGCTTCTATTTATAAAAATCTGTGAGGGGGGTTTCACAGCACGTGAATAGGCTAGTTTTAGGGTTCACAAAAGGGTAGCATGAAAACGTTGGCATGTGCTACTCACAGGAGTTGTTTCCCTATAGGTTTGTTTATTAGAAAAAGAATAGAGTAGGGGCTCTGTTGCTAGGCCTAGGATTTTGTTATACTAAGTCTATTATTAAAGAAAATGGGGTATGGGCTTATGTGTGAAACAAGGTGACGTGGGGAGTGGGGGAACATGTCAAGGGGAAAAATGAAGTTGGGATGTTAACAGGTAGTTGTAGATCTTTATAGATTAAATTAGTTAGGGTTTGTTTTCTTTTCCTTTTTTTTACCTACTGTTGATTCCTTTAGGTTAGGCTAAGCCACTAATTAGGTTTGGTCTTTTTTAAAAAAAAACAATTAACAATTTGTTTGTTTCTAATGATCACGTACAGAACTTCCTAATTCTAAAAATGATATATAAATATAAAATTTATAACAATTTGAAATGGGAAAAAGCAAATTTGTCCCATGACGTCCAAAAATAACGAGGAAAATACCGGGATGCTCGCGCCTCTGAGAGGGTCGTGGACACGAGGTCTGGCTACACGTCTAGGCTACGGAACAATAATAATAAAATCAAATGCGAATAAACGCTCACGAAACAACTAACGTACAAAAATACGCACGGCCGGAAAGTGGCCGTTACATCCTACCCACCTTACGGAAAATTCCGCCCTCGGAATTTCCAACAATCACTGATCAGGGAACATGTGGGGGTAACGCTCTCTCATCTCGTCTTCTCTCTCCCAGGTGGACTCTCCTGGCGAGCCGTGTCGCCACATCACTCTAACAAGATCGAAAGTCTTGTTTCGGAGTGACTTCTGACGTCTGTCGAGAATCTGCACTGGCTGCTGATCATACGTCAGATCTGGACGAACGGTGATCTCAGAGTAGTCAACAGCGTGAGATGGGTCGCTGATGTACCGAAGAAGCTGAGATACGTGGAAGACATCGTGAACACCTTCCAAAGATGGCGGCAAAGCTAAGCGGTATGCTACCTCGCCAACTCTCTCCAGAACATCGAAGGGTCCGATGTATCTCGGGTTGAGCTTGCCACGTTTCCCAAAGCGAATCACTCCTCGATTCGGGGAAATTTTCAGGAACACATGGTCTCCCGGCTGAAACTCCAGAGGACGCTGTTTAGCATCAGCCCAATGCTTATAACGGTCCTGAGCAATCCGAAGCTTGTCCCTGATATCTCGAACAACGTCCACAGCTTCGACAATCAACTCCGGTCCCAATATCTCTCTATCTCCAACGTCGTCCCAGCTCAGGGGCGAACGACACTTCCTTCCGTAGAGAGCAGCGAAAGGCGACATGCCAATGCTTGCCTGATAACTGTTGTTGTAGGAGAATTCCACCAGGTGTAGATGATCCTCCCACGAACCCTTGAAATCTAGCATGCAAGCTCTCAGCATGTCCTCCAGAATCTGAATGGTCCGCTCTGACTGGCCATCCGTCTGCGGGTGATACGCAGTGCTGAACTTTAGACTGGTACCAAGATTGGTCTGCAGACTCTTCCAGAACTGAGACGTGAACCTCGTATCGCGATCGGATACAATGCTCACAGGGACGCCGTGAAAACGCACGATCTCCTACACAACAAATTCACATCACTATTGATACTAGAAAGGGAATACGAAAAGGATGAGTCAGATCATTACCTCCATATATTTCCTAGCCAGTATTTCCGTCGATTGTCCTACTCGGAACGGTATAAAGTGCGCAGACTTGGTCAGTCGATCGACGATGACCCAGATTGCGTCATTCTGTTTGGTGCTCCGAGGTAGGCCAGTCACAAAATCCATCGTGATGTGCTGCCATTTCCACTCCGGGATAGGCATGGGCTGTAGTAGACCGGCCGTGCGATGATGTTCAGCCTTCACCTGCTGACACACCAGGCATTTGGCAACACTCCGTGCCACACTTCTTTTCATTCCGTGCCACCAGAAATTTCGACGAAGATCCTTGTACATCTTCGTGCCTCCAGGATGAATGGAATAAGGTGAACTGTGAGCCTCATTCAGCAGTTCCTCTCTGATATCTCTTGCAGGCACGCAAATCCTGCTGCCATACCTCAAAGATCCATCCTCGTGAATCAGAAAATCTGTCCGGAGTCCGGCTTCGACTTGCCCTCTGATCTTCATCAACTTCGCATCACCAGCCTGAGCACTCTTGATCTGATCAACAATCGTCGACTGAATCTGCATGTTCATCAACGACGAAGTGACTCCGGGAAGAACAGCTTCAACATCCATCTCTCGCAAATCCTGCTGCAATCTCCACTCGGCTGTGAGAATCATCACCTCTGGCAGTCGGCTCAAGGCGTCCGGTACGACATTCACCTTCCCTGGATGATACTGAAGGTCGATGTCGTAATCTGCCATCAACTCCAACCATCTGCGCTGTCTCATATTCAGCTCCTTCTGAGTAAATATGTATTTCAAACTTTTGTGATCGGTGAATATCTTCACCTTCTCACTAAGTAAGAAATGACGCCAAATCTTCAGCGCGAAAATGACAGCGGCGAGTTCCAAATCATGGGTTGGATAGTTCTTCTCATGAACTTTCAACTGTCGCGAAGCATACGCAACTACATGGTTGTGCTGGTGCAAAACACAACCAAGTCCCTTCCCCGATGCATCACAGAAAATCTCAAAGCCTCCGCTTCTGTCCGGAATAGCTAAGATCGGTGCAGTCGTCAGTCTCTCCTTCAAGGTGCTGAAAGCCTGCTCACAAGATTCTGTCCAACTGAACTTGACATCCTCCCGGGTCAACCTCGTCATCGGCTCAGCTATCCTCGAGAAATCCTTGATAAATCTGCGGTAGTAGCCAGCCAATCCGAGGAAACTCCTGATGTCCGAAGCTGACCGCGGTGTAGGCCAATCACTGACTGCTCTGACCTTCTCTGGATCCACTGAGATGCCGGCTCCTGATACTACATGGCCAAGAAATGCAATTCTGCCCAACCAGAACTCGCATTTGCTGAACTTGGCATATAGTTTATGATGGCGGAGCGTCTCCAATACCAATCTCAAGTGCTCTGCATGCTCTTCCTCGCTCCTCGAGTACACCAGGATGTCATCTATAAAGATCACCACGAACTTGTCGAGGAAGTCGTAAAAGATGAGGTTCATGAGATTCATGAACACAGCAGGAGCGTTGGTCACACCGAATGGCATGACAACGAACTCGTAGTGCCCGTACTTGGTCCGGAAGGCTGTCTTGGGCACGTCATCCTTTTTGACTCTGACTTGATGGTATCCGCTCCGAAGGTCCAGCTTCGAGAACACCTTCGATCCACCAAGCTGATCGAAGATATCGTCAATACGGGGCAGCGGGTACTTGTTCTTCACGGTGATCTGATTCAGCTCCCGATAATCGATACACATCCTCCTTGATCCGTCTTTCTTCTTCACCAGCAAGACGGGTGCACCCCAGGGAGACACGCTGGGATGAATAAAACCTTTCTGTAACAGCTCGTCCAACTGCTTCCTCAGCTCCTCTAACTCAGCAGGAGCCATGCGGTACGGTGCCTTAGAAATTGGTTGAGCTCCTGGCATCAGATCAATGCCGAACTCTAATGCTCGATCAGGCGGCAAACCGGAAATGTCCTCAGGGAAGACATCCTCGAAGTCTCGCACTACCGCTGGCTTCTCCGGCTCTGCTATCATAGATGCAACTGTCAATCTGCACGGCTAGGCCCGGAACTTGACAGGTCCGAGCGAACGTCCTCCGCTGACGAACTCGAATACGGGATGGCTAGGGATTTCAAACACCACTTTCTTCCGGTGACAATCGATCGTGGCGTAAAAAGCTCCTAACCAATCAATGCCGAGGATCGCATCGAAATTGGGTAGGTCGTGGACGATGAAATCTGCATACAATTCGTGTCCACTAACCACCAATGGGCAAGGTCTACAACCAAGTGCAACCTTCACCACGCCATTCCCAGTCGTGATGTTCCAACACTTGGGAAGGGTGTAGGTGGGAATTGCGTGTTCGACTACGAACTTCCGTGACAGGATGCACATGGAAGCTCCAGAGTCGAACAGGGTCAGGGCGGGGTGAGAAGAAACTAGGATAACACCTAAGTGGTAACAAGCAACTATATCAAACAAGGAAGCTAACTAATCAAACATAAATGCAGAAAAGTAAAGGCTAGGTCAAGGGTTACCTGCAATCACGTCGTCATCAGCCTCAGCCTCAACGGTTGTCATGGTGTAAGCACGACGCATCGGGGGTTTGGCCTGCTGAAAGGCTCGCTCCTGCGGTACCAGAGGTGGTCCTCGTTGTCCAGGTGCAGGCACTGGTCTCTGAGCAGGTCCAGGTGCAGGTGCTGTCCGCTGAACAGGTCCAGGTGCTCCAGCAGTCATAGGTCGAGAACCTCGGGGGCAGTCCCTCGCAACATGAGCAGGCGATCCACAAACCAAACACTGATTCAGTATCTTCCTGCAGTCCTTCTTCAGATGGCCAAGCTTGCCGCAGAAGTGGCAAGTCTGCTCAGCTCGGTTGAAAACAGGTGCGGCTGGCCTCTTGAACTGGGTGGTCTGGACTGGACGTACACCAGGCCTAGGTGCACTCCTCTGCATCTCCATCGGGCGCTTGCCCGCCTGTCGGGCCTTCTTCAGATTGGCCACGTGCTCCTGATTCTTCGCAGCCACCAGAACATCCTCATGAGTAGAAAAAGTATTCCCGGACAGCACACTCTGAATGTCCAGGTCCAAGCCCTGCAGGAAACGGTGTGCACAGTCCTCAGGTTCCTTCACCATGGCAGGGGCATAGCGGCTCAGCATGGTGAACTCCGCCTCGTACTCGTCAACGGTCATGGTACCCTACTCCAGGTTGATGAAGCGACTCTCCATCATTCGCTTCGCCGACTTGGGAAAATACTGGGCGTCAAATCTCTTGCTGAAGGTATCCCATGAAATCGGCTTGGTCAGCCTAGCCTCCTCCGCAGTCCACCAACTGCGGGCATTATCTGTCAGCTGCTTCCTGGCAAGAGCCACCCATTCGTCTTTGTGGATTCGGGCAAGGCCCAAATCATCCTCAGTGCTCTGACGCCACTCTTCGGCCGCTAGCGGGCCCTCTCGTCCGGAAAAGCTCTTCGGACGCATCTCTCTGAACTGCTTGGCTCCCGGGGCGGGTGTAACTGGTGCGGCTGGCGCAGCTGGTGCAGCCTGGCGTCCCTGCTGGACTAGATGATGCTGAACCTCCGACATATCTCTCATAACTCCCAGCATCTGGCGGATGTCGTCCTCTCCGCCTCCGGCAGCTCCGGTTCCGGTTCCGGCTCCGGCTCCGGCTCCGTGTCGGGTGATGCGTCTTCCGGATATCCTGCAAAAGAGAAAGAAAGCCCGAGTTAATCCCGTGTATACGATTACTCTAGATGTTTGGCTAATGATAAATGTTCTCATTATTTTGAATTTCGCAGTTGCAAGCGACCTGCATGGGCCACCACTAAAACCTGTAACGCCCCGCTTCCCAAAAGGCACCGGAAGCGAGAGCGTTACGCGGTCCGCTTGAACTGGAGCGGCGACGCTCGAGTTCAATAAGCGTCTGTGTTTAAAACACAGTTGAGGTCCTTGCAACTACCATTCAGAAATAATAAGAAACACAACCAGCACAGATATAGCCACATCCAGAAATAAAGTTCGTACACAGAGTTTAACAATGCCACAGCTGGGCTAAAAGTATCAACGAGGAAGGTAACGTACTCAAAAGTAACTACAACGACTAGAAGAACTAAGAAAGCAGTAAAGGTGACGGGGTCCACTAGTCCTCTGCTGGGAGAGGAACTGCGTCAGGTGCGAACTCCTGACTCTCCAACTCAGGCGTCTCGTACTGGTCCTCCTGGTACTCAAGCTCTGAACCTGACATACATCCACAAACATGAATGTATGTCAGCTAGGGGTCTGCAAGAAGAGTTAGCATCCCAAGGCGAAGTATATAACAAGTATATGAAATTTTAGAAGCATTTAATAAAGGAAATGACTGCAGCAATTAACATTTAATATTTCGGAGCAGAAAGAAACAATCCTAGCATGCAGTTCTAGTCGATGGCAAGTTTAAAGTTAAATTCTCTGAGTTTGTCAACATTTTCAATATTCACGATGACCAAGTTAGCGTTCAAGGACCATGTCAAGACTGCACATCTAATCTTGGGTTCTCGCCTTTAGGTCATGATGAGAAGGTCGTTCCTCTCACGGGGGCTCACCGTGATTGACACTAACCCAACGCGTCGGGTGGTGCTCTTGAGAAGAGTACCTTTCATACGCCCAGTGGCCGCTCAACCCTAACCCCACCCAAAAAGTTTTGCCGGAACACGAGCCGGCCTAGTCGACTCACACGACATCACGAATTCACGATTCCGCCTTCGAGGCGCACGATTTCACGATGCCCAAACTGTTAAACATGTCAAGACTCACTGAATTTCATTGTTATCAAATTTGTGTTTTATGGTGACAATTCTGGAAGGCGGAAGCGGGTCGAACGACCGGTTCCGTAATTTCCAATAATGACGATTTCGTCCTTTTCGTTCAATTTGCTACAGAATCAATTTCTTTCTCTAGTTGTTTAAACTGGGGATATATCGTATGATATACCGTTGGATCCCAATTTTTGTCCTAATCATTATGGCGTCACTTTCCTACATTATTTCACGTCACAATTTCAGGTTATTCAGCAATACGTGAAGGCGGCGTAAACGTGCCGAAACTTCTAAAAATCATAACAAATTGTATACTCGCCTGTTTTTGGCGTTCTTGGTGTCGTTGGATTCGTCTCGACGAGTACTACGCCGTGGAGTGTTTGGTTCGCTGTTTTGGGAGAGCACAAAATCAGAAATAGCGTTTTTCAGTTCAGGTCAGATTCGTACAAGCTCCTACGACGTCTAATCAACGTGTTTTATTAGGTTTCTCTACTTTACGGTGGGGGTTATGAGTTATAGGTAGGGGTACTAACCGTTACGTAGTGAGTGGAGGCAGCGACAGCGATGCGACTCCAAAACAGCGACGTTGAGCGTCGGGGATCTGCTATCGATGGCCGGCGGTTCTGCAACAGGCGGAGAAGATGCTGTCGGTGCGTGGGAAGGTGGCAGGTGGCTGGTGGAGGCTCGCAGGGGCTGTTCTTGGCCGGAGATCGTGTGGTGGAAGCTTGCGTCTACAGGCCGTGAGGTAGTTCTGTCTGCCGGAGTTTGGGCAGGAAGAACGGGTGTTCGTGGCCTCAATGAGTGGGGTTGCTCGGAGAGAAGGTTGCCGGCTGCCACGGAGATGAGGGGCAGGGTTTTCGAGCGGCTACAAGGTGTTGTCCAGCGGTCTACAAGTGGAGAAGGGTATGGGCTTGCGAATCGATGCGAAGAAGAAGAAGTTTTGGGGCGGGTTGTCCTCTGTTGCGTGGAGAAGAGGAAGGTAGGGGCGGCGCTTGCCTGGGCTAGAGAAAGAACTTAGGGTTTTAATTTTTTAATAGCCTAGGGCTATATTAGGGTTGCTATATAAAGATGATAGAGTGCTATGGAGAGCACGTGAGGGCTTCTATTTATAAAAATCTGTGAGGGGGGTTTCACAGCACGTGAATAGGCTAGTTTTAGGGTTCACAAAAGGGTAGCATGAAAACTTTGGCATGTGCTGCTCACAGGAGTTGTTTCCCTATAGGTTTGTTTATTAGAAAAAGAATAGAGTAGGGGCTCTGTTGCTAGGCCTAGGATTTTGTTATACTAAGTCTATTATTAAAGAAAATGGGGTATGGGCTTATGTGTGAAACAAGGTGACGTGGGGAGTGGGGGAACATGTCAAGGGGAAAATGAAGTTGGGATGTTAACAGGTAGTTGTAGATCTTTATAGATTAAATTAGTTAGGGTTTGTTTTCTTTTCCTTTTTTTTTTACCTACTGTTGATTCCTTTAGGTTAGGCTAAGCCACTAATTAGGTTTGGTCTTTTTTTTAAAAAAAACAATTAACAATTTGTTTGTTTCTAATGATCACGTACAGAACTTCCTAATTCTAAAAATGATATATAAATATAAAATTTATAACAATTTGAAATGGGAAAAAGCAAATTTGTCCCATGACGTCCAAAAATAACGAGGAAAATACCGGGATGCTCGCGCCTCTGAGAGGGTCGTGGACACGAGGTCCGGCTACACGTCTAGGCTACGGAACAATAATAATAAAATCAAATGCGAATAAACGCTCACGAAACAAAAAAACGTACAAAAATACGCACGGCCGGAAAGTGGCCGTTACACATATAATCTCATTCTACCAGAATTCTCCATTGAGTCCGACACACTTCGGTTTATAAATAAGTCTTGGACTGCCCATTCTTTTCATCCGAAGAAATCTATTCCAAAATCCTATCGTTCCAAAATTGGTTAATCATTGCTACAATAAATCTCATCTCTCCCCAAGCCTACCTGCAAGCAAAATCCTATAACAATAATAGCCTGTCCCAATTAATATAACAATCATAAACACAAAAATTTTCTTTAAGGGAGAAAGGAAAGGAGGGAGAGGGAGACTTAAGGCCAAAGAAATAATTTTAAAACTTTTGGGAAAACGTGTGGTGTTGTGGTAATGGATGAGGGAGGATAATTGATTTGTGATCTTGTGAGCTAGTTTCAAAAACTTTAAAGATTTGGTTTAAAAGAAAACAAAGTTTTGATACAGTCACATACAGCCAAGATAAACCATTCATTAAAACTAAAACTAAGTCTAAGGAACTGCCTGCTATGACACCATTCATATAAGTATGAATATCGTCTTTCAGTCAACTTCCAGCATACCATGGTTAACACTGCGTACACATTCAAGACACAAAAGGCAGTCATCGGGATCCTAAAGAACACACATTCATACAGGTCTACGCACTCTACGTATACTCATGCATCACGACCACATTACCTACCAAAGGGCCTACTCCTATACCGGAGATAACACGGACGACTACAAGGACTAATGTCTAGGTAAATAGTAAGAAAAGAAACTAGATCAAAAGTGAAACGAAGTAAGATCGGAAAGAACGAGTTCAAATAAGACGGGCGTACGGAGATAGTGGGCTGGATGGGACAAAGACTATTTCTCAAAATAATTTGATAGATGAAAGGAGAATTACGTGTAAAATATGATATCATATACTTTTAAAAAATATATATTTATTTACATACTTAAAAGTGAGCAGGTGTAGCAAATTAAAATTTTGGAAAAGTAAGACGAAGAAGGATGGGTAAGATGGAAAAGATTTGTTTTGCAAATGAAAATGAGTTTACACAAGGATTTTGAAATGTGGTCACGAAGAGCATAGACCTGATATAATAATAATAATAATAAATAACTGGAGTTCACTCTAGTTTAGAAAATATCTTAAAAAGTATGTACGGTAAGTGATTAGCAATAAAAATTTTGTAGTTTAGGAAAGTAACATATATATATATATATTGGATTATAGAATTGATAATAAGGTTTAAAACTGAAGTACGGAAGATACCGGTTTGAAAATAGGCACGAGATAGTAAAACAATTTTACGACCAAGGAAGTTTTAAAATCGGTGAAAGAATTTTAACTCAACCAAAAAGAAATTTTAAAATGTATATAATGTAGGGGTTTTCAATGAAATTAAGCTGAGCGAAAAACTTAATAATAAATTTCGAAAATACTTTTAGGAGAAGCAGAAAAGGCCAAGGAAGGGATTCGAAGGATCAACGATAATCGTCCGACAACGATCACGGGAATCGAAAGAAAGGAAAATGATCTTAGGTTGGTTACACATAGGATAAGATGCAAGGGCTACGATGGGACCCTACGATCGATAACACAGAGGTGTAAAGATCAGGTAGACGCTAGAAGTCAGGATTCTAATTATCGGCCGTCTAAAGATTCGGGAGAACTTGGCACTAAAATTTTCTAATAAGATAAACTGTAATCAGGATCTAATGGAAAGGTTCCTAAGAGAATCAGGGTTAGTCCCGCTGTGTCCGAAGTCGGTGGGCCCGAGCGAACGACAAAAAGAGAAGGGCTCTAAGTAACTAACACGGTCAGGGTCAAGTGAGGCTACTAAGGTATTCTAGGACGTGGATGACTTAATCCATATCTAAGGCGTCAGACTATCAACCCGGGTGTCTATCTAAGTCTTCCTATCATCTAGGACTGGGAACCTATTTCAGACTTGTACGTGGATATTAAATGAATGCAGTACTTTTATTGTTCCGAACTTTTGCAAGACCTGCATGGGCCACCACTAAAACATGTCACGCCCCGCTTCCCAAAATGGACGGAGGCAAAGCGTGACAAGGCCCGCTTAGGCCAGAGCTAAGGAGCTCTGACCCTATAAGCGTCTGTAAGGGTACCATTTCAAAACTTCAGGTTCTTGCATTAATAAAATTCGGACCAATAGGAAGTACAGAGAAAGAATTGGCATTCATTTATTTCAAGATATCCAAGTACAGAGTCTCAACACCCGAAGGGCTACAACTGTAGAAAAGTAAATCTAACGGTGAAACACCCAACCTAACAAAGAAACAAAAGGTGCCACGCACCCAACTATCAGAAAAGAAAAAAAAACCACGGAAACAGTAACAATGGCATCTAACTCTGGTCCTCCTCCGGGTCGTACTCGGGATCGACGCTACCTGGCTCTACGTCAGCTGGCAAGTCAGTCTCCTCGACGTACTTTGGCTCGATCCCTGACGTACAGCACCAAAAGAAGGAACTGTATGTCAGGTAAGGTCTACAAGAAAAGGTTAGACCAAACTACAAGTGTACCAATTGCTTAACAGCGTTTTACTGGTTGGTTAGCATGCTGAGGTTCTATTACACGATAGTTTACTGGTTGATTAACATGTTGAGGTTCAGTTACACAACAGTTTACTGGTTGATTAACATGCTAGGGTTTAGTTACACAACAGTTTACTGGTTGATTAACATGCTGAGGTTATGACATGAGAACAAGGTAAAGTACACGTAGCAGGAAAAGTAAACACGACAGGAAAGTAAACAAGACAAGTAGTAATCATAGCGAGTGCTATGGACTACGGGACTAGCCTATAGGTGTCACGACAAGACGGAACATGGAAGCCAGACAAGACAAGACAAGACAAGACACAAAAGGGTTCACGCCTGTTCGGTTCGAGGGGGATCAGTTCCTCTTGCCGCTTGCACGCTCAACCCTACCCCATAACCCCAAGAATCGTGACAAGACATGGGATCACTTGCTCTAGCTTGACAAGTGCCCAATTGCTCTCTGAGCTGTGTATCGGTACATGGGATCACCTGCTCTAGCTTGACAGGTGCCCAATTGCCCATCGGGCTGTGAATCAGTACAAGGGATCACTCGCTCTGGCTTGGCGAGTGCCCTATTGCCCATCGAGCTGTGCATACGGAAAGGAACAAGACACGACAAAACGGGAGGGGTTGTACTAGGGTGTCCACAACTCACACACACGCATGTCAATCCTATGATGTCAGAAATTTGTTTTTGTTAGACTCAGATTTCGTTGTCAAATCTGGGCCATCAAAGGCGTCCCGGACGCTATCATTTCACGTCCGGTTCTCAAGTTTCTAAAATAACAATCCTAACAAAATGGAGGCCTAAACATGGCCAAGAACGCAAGTGATACACTTGCCTATGGTGGCGAGTGCGTCGTCTCCATGGCATGACTCGTCCAAACGTCTCGTTGGTGGAAATGTGTCTGAAAATCGTGACACAGTGACGGTGTCAGATCACGATTTATTAATCCCTATTAGGGTTGTGTCTAGGTTATCGGGACTATCCTATTCAAGCAAAAAACATATTTTTAATGTAATTAACCTAATCGACGATCTATCCTATTTGCACATGTATAAAGTCCATTCGTCGATTTCTACGGTTTGCACAACGTTTTAAAGATCAGCGGGAAATAAATTTAGTTTGATTAGGTTGCTGATTTTAATTAGGGTTTGATCATCTATTGGGGGGGTTACTATGAATTTAGGGCACCAACCTGAAATTGACGATTGCACGAAGATCCGGCGTCAAATCTGGAAGCTTTACGTTGTCCGAAAATTCCCGAGCTGTGGGTAGCGCAGCGAGGAACGTTGATCGTCGGTGATGGTGAAGATCCCAGCGTCTCCCGGCGTCGTTGCTGCTGGATCTGAGACGAGAACTCTGTGCTAGGGCAAAAGAAAGGGAAATGAGAGGAGAGGGAGAGCTTTGGGGAAGATGGAAGGCGCAAGGGTGGAGGAACGAGCAAGGGGAGGACGTGAGAGGTATGGAAATGGGTTTGGGGAAGATGGAGACTGAAATCTATCAGGAGAAATGAAGAAGAAAACCCCGTTTAAATAAGAAAATTAAACGGCGGCTAGCACAGAATTTAGGGTTTCGGGGTCAACTAGTCGGTCAGAGAAGGGCGGTCGACCGACTAGTTTGGGAACTAGTCGGTCGGTCGTATAACTGTGACCGACTAAAACCCAAACTGTGAACAGGGTTGTTGTAGGATTCATGGAGTTAGTCGGTCTGTGAAGGCTCGTCGACCGACTAGTTTGCAACCTAGTCGGTCGGCCAGTGTTCATAGACCGACTAAAGGGTGAAAATGGTCAACAAGATATTTTGAAGATTAGTCGGTCAGAGAAGGAGACCTAACCGACTAGTTCGTCAACTAGTCGGTCGGTTTTCGCTCTTTGACCGACTAACGGTAAACAGTAACCTGGGTGCGAAAAATGATCTCCGTATTAGTCGGTCTGCGAAGAAGTGTTGACCGACTAGTTCGAAAACTAGTCGGTCGGGGAATGAACTTAGACCGACTAGTGTAAACAGTAACTCAAGGAAAAAGCCTGACGGAAACTAGTCGGTCCATGAAGAGTTTCTGACCGACTAGATTGGCATCTAGTCGGTCGGTCATTGTTCTTGAACCGACTAAAGGGCACACCAAATCTCCAAATGAAGTATAAAGCTTGGAATGGGTTCTAGGGCTTCTAAGATGAGTTTGGCTCTAAGATACGAGCGCTAAGAAACTAGTCATGCAAGGCTAACTCAAACTCGACACTCAACGAAGAAGAAGAAGTCAGAGATCATGAATAAAACTTGGCGTAATGGTCGAGGTCATGACGTATCTTAATCCGGTGTCAGAAAGATAATCCGAAAATATCGGGCGGTCACGGAGACGAGACGCACAGGTCTAAGGAGTCTGATCGTGCGTAACGCCTACCAAGAATTAACATAAGGTTGGAAACGGCGTTTCGAGTCAAATGACTAAAACACCCCTAACGTTCAAAGTCGTTTTGCGAGAAAACGAGCCGTGAGACGAAGTTCCCAAAGATTACAATAAAATCCAACACCCCGCAACGATCACAGCGGCATATCCCATCGTATATGCCGGAGCTCAGAAATAACCAAAATAGAATACCTGCACGATAAAGCACATGCACGTAGAAAATACGAACGGTCGGAAAGCGACCGTTACATTCTACCCACCTTAGAAATGATTCCGTTCTCGGAATCACTCATACTAACAATAATAATATCTATACAACCTTATACCCAAAACTCTCATAACTACACATATAGATCGTTAATCTTATAACTTCAACCAATGTTCTTTAATTAATCCTTCATAACCATTCTTTTCACTGGACAAAGCCACGGCCAAACTCGCATCTTAACACTTAACTGTAGATCCTTCTCTGATGTTCAAAATTTCTAAATCCAAGTCCTTATAAAAGAATTATAATAATCTTCTCATACCATACCACTCTGCTAAATATCATCGCTCAATAACATCTTCTAAATTTCTTCATCTCCTCTCAATCTTAATCAATCACTAAAAAAATGTCCTAGTCAATCACCAATCCAAAACAAAAACTTTATCTATCTCATATCACCGTTCACAAATTGACATTCACCTTGTCCTTAATGCATTCCTCGTCATATCTTCCCATAAATCTATCCGCCAATAAATTTGGACTATCAAGACCACGTCTCATCCTACTTATTATAATTATTTTCAATCAATATTAATTCTGACAACCTAACCATCCATTTCTCAACACGTCGTGTTACTCTCCATGTCTTCTCACATCAACTTAACAATCAAATCTCGATGCTAATAAAAGCTCTACCCAATCTCATGATCATTCTAACTCATACCATACCCTATAGCCATCCATATCTACCATTCGCCTAAGCCTCAAATCCGATAAGTCTTCATCTTGATGCATATAATCTCATTCTACCAGAATTCTCCATTGAGTCCGACACACTTCGGTTTATAAATAAGTCTTGGACTGCCCATTCTTTTCATCCGAAGAAATCTATTCCAAAATCCTATCGTTCCAAAATTGGTTAATCATTGCTACAATAAATCTCATCTCTCCCCAAGCCTACCTGCAAGCAAAATCCTATAACAATAATAGCCTGTCCCAATTAATATAACAATCATAAACACAAAAATTTTCTTTAAGGGAGAAAGGAAAGGAGGGAGAGGGAGACTTAAGGCCAAAGAAATAATTTTAAAACTTTTGGGAAAACGTGTGGTGTTGTGGTAATGGATGAGGGAGGATAATTGATTTGTGATCTTGTGAGCTAGTTTCAAAAACTTTAAAGATTTGGTTTAAAAGAAAACAAAGTTTTGATACAGTCACATACAGCCAAGATAAACCATTCATTAAAACTAAAACTAAGTCTAAGGAACTGCCTGCTATGACACCATTCATATAAGTATGAATATCGTCTTTCAGTCAACTTCCAGCATACCATGGTTAACACTGCGTACACATTCAAGACACAAAAGGCAGTCATCGGGATCCTAAAGAACACACATTCATACAGGTCTACGCACTCTACGTATACTCATGCATCACGACCACATTACCTACCAAAGGGCCTACTCCTATACCGGAGATAACACGGACGACTACAAGGACTAATGTCTAGGTAAATAGTAAGAAAAGAAACTAGATCAAAAGTGAAACGAAGTAAGATCGGAAAGAACGAGTTCAAATAAGACGGGCGTACGGAGATAGTGGGCTGGATGGGACAAAGACTATTTCTCAAAATAATTTGATAGATGAAAGGAGAATTACGTGTAAAATATGATATCATATACTTTTAAAAAATATATATTTATTTACATACTTAAAAGTGAGCAGGTGTAGCAAATTAAAATTTTGGAAAAGTAAGACGAAGAAGGATGGGTAAGATGGAAAAGATTTGTTTTGCAAATGAAAATGAGTTTACACAAGGATTTTGAAATGTGGTCACGAAGAGCATAGACCTGATATAATAATAATAATAATAAATAACTGGAGTTCACTCTAGTTTAGAAAATATCTTAAAAAGTATGTACGGTAAGTGATTAGCAATAAAAATTTTGTAGTTTAGGAAAGTAGCATATATATATATATTGGATTATAGAATTGATAATAAGGTTTAAAACTGAAGTACGGAAGATACCGGTTTGAAAATAGGCACGAGATAGTAAAACAATTTTACGACCAAGGAAGTTTTAAAATCGGTGAAAGAATTTTAACTCAACCAAAAAGAAATTTTAAAATGTATATAATGTAGGGGTTTTCAATGAAATTAAGCTGAGCGAAAAACTTAATAATAAATTTCGAAAATACTTTTAGGAGAAGCAGAAAAGGCCAAGGAAGGGATTCGAAGGATCAACGATAATCGTCCGACAACGATCACGGGAATCGAAAGAAAGGAAAATGATCTTAGGTTGGTTACACATAGGATAAGATGCAAGGGCTACGATGGGACCCTACGATCGATAACACAGAGGTGTAAAGATCAGGTAGACGCTAGAAGTCAGGATTCTAATTATCGGCCGTCTAAAGATTCGGGAGAACTTGGCACTAAAATTTTCTAATAAGCTAAACTGTAATCAGGATCTAATGGAAAGGTTCCTAAGAGAATCAGGGTTAGTCCCACTGTGTCCGAAGTCGGTGGGCCCGAGCGAACGACAAAAAGAGAAGGGCTCTAAGTAACTAACACGGTCAGGGTCAAGTGAGGCTACTAAGGTATTCTAGGACGTGGATGACTTAATCCATATCTAAGGCGTCAGACTATCAACCCGGGTGTCTATCTAAGTCTTCCTATCATCTAGGACTGGGAACCTATTTCAGACTTGTACGTGGATATTAAATGAATGCAGTACTTTTATTGTTCCGAACTTTTGCAAGACCTGCATGGGCCACCACTAAAACATGTCACGCCCCGCTTCCCAAAATGGACGGAGGCAAAGCATGACAAGGCCCGCTTAGGCCAGAGCTAAGGAGATCTGACCCAATAAGCGTCTGTAGGGGTACCATTTCAAAACTACAGGTTCTTGCATTAATAAAATTCGGAACAATAGGAAGTACAGAGAAAGAATTGGCATTCATTTATTTCAAGTTATCCAAGTACAGAGTCTCAACACTCGAAGGGCTACAACTGTAGAAAAGTAAATCTAACGGTGAAAGCACCCAACCTAACAAAGAAACAAAAGGTGCCACGCACCCAACTATCAGAAAAGAAAAAAAACCACGGAAACAGCAACAAGGGCCTCTAACTCTGGTCCTCCTCCGGGTCGTACTCGGGATCGACGCTCCCTGGCTCCACGTCAGCTGGCAAGTCAGTCTCCTCGACGTACTTTCGCTCGATCCCTGACGCACAGCACCAAAAGAAGGAACTGTACGTCAGGTAAGGTCTACAAGAAAAGGTTAGACCAAACTACAAGTGTACCAATTGCTTAACAGCGTTTTACTGGTTGGTTAGCATGCTGAGGTTCTATTACACGATAGTTTACTGGTTGATTAACATGCTGAGTTTCAGTTACACAACAGTTTACTGGTTGATTAACATGCTGGGGTTTAGTTACACAACAGTTTACTGGTTGATTAACATGCTGAGGTTA
>CM061142.1:372748965-372780259 GCA_030789695.1 Scilla litardierei
AAAAAAAAATCCTTACTGCATTGGATTCATTGCATGTACCTTTATATGATTACCGATGCTATTTATTTGAGTTATTATCATTTCATGCTGCTTAATCCTATCAGCATAAACACAAAAACTAAATATGTTGAAACTGAATCCAGATTTCCCTAAGGCTAAAACACCCAAATTTCACCAATGCCCCAAAGTGTTTGAAGGAGCACACTTTCCTGAAAACCCAGATGGAAGAATGAAGCAAACAAAGTGAAAATCAAAGCAAGGATTAAGATCAAGTCAAAGCAAACATGTTTTTAACTATCCTGGAACCCATTTTAACATGATGAAGGTTTCAAGATCAAGTCAAAGAATAGGTTTCAAGATCAAAAATTGATACAATTACCAGGATCAAAACAGCGAGCTTTAGCTGAAATAAAAAAAGAACCTGCAAAAACAGAAAAAAAATCCAAAATGAGCTACAACAAACAATAAAACATGGATATTGATGTTCATGGCTTAAAAACATAGAAATACCTGAGAGATAGCTTTGAAAACCACCGATTGCAAAGAGTGTCAACCCACCAATTGAACAAAAATTTTGGCACGCCCTACAGAAATTTACTTTTGATGAACAAATTCAATCATGAACCAAATATTCAGCTTGAGCATTGCTCGAATGCAAAATGATTTCAAGATGGGCTCTGATTTCACCCAACACGCGGGAGCAAAAATATGAACAAAGGACTACACTTCCTATGAGAATTCTCCCAGCTGATTTCCTATGAGAATTCTCTGCAAATGGGTTAGCATGTGGGCGAGGTTGTTACACTTCCCAGCTGACCTCAGGTGGAGCCATGTCATCCCTTCTCACATCGTCCTTAGGCGTCGATTGCCTTCCACTCCTGCCTCTTATTCCCGATTGGCCTCATGTGGGGATCTATGAGCTGCAGCCTTCATGGGTCTTCTTATCCTCAAAACCCTAGAATCATGAAACTTGGGATGTCGAGAACCCTTGTGTGCAGCCTTCATGGGTCAGCTTAGCGGGAAGTGATCAAGAGCATAGCGGGAACTGAGCTTGAGCTTTGTGATGGTGAGAACCCGTGTGTGCAAGCGTAAACATAAATGAAAATTTTTCCCTCCTTTTGTGATGGCGAGAACTAATGGTATCAAAAAATTTCCCTCCATTTGTGATGTGATCAAAATAAAGAGGAGAGGAGTGTAAACGTTGATGTTGAGTTCAAAATTTAAAAATTCTGATTTGAATTTTAGGTGATGTGATATGATTTCTTATATCCAATATCTCATACCTCAATTTCTCATACCCTATATACAATCTATATAAACATCATACCCAATTACACATAACCAAAACCAAATTCTCTTATCCAATATCTCTTATCCAAAATCTCTTATACAACAATACACATATCCACATACAACAATACACATAACCAATATCTCTTATCCAATTTCTCTTATCCAAAAACCCATGATAACATCCCTGTTTTATAATATAGATATATATATATATATGTATATATATATATATGTATATATATATATATTTATATATATATATATATGTATACATATATATATTTATATATATATATGTATACATATATATATTTATATATATACATCTATTCTATAAAACACGAAGATTTTGAATTTTGTCCCAGTAGGACAAGATGACTAGGATAAGGGGTTATGACTAGGACATTGACTTGATGAGTAGGACTTGGGATGAGGTTTGAATTTGGGAGGAAACCATTAGGTTGAGATGTTTGAAATTTGAAGTTTGAATTTGAATTTGAAAACAAAAGTTTGGGGGGATTTTGAAAATTTTGAAAACAAAAAATATCCCACCACTTCTGTTGCCATGTTCCATGCTAAAAAATTGAAAACAAAACTCGCTTTCCCATAGCAACGCCTTCTCCTTCAATCCATCGACCCTGAAATCCCTCCATCGATCTTCGCCATCAAAGCAAGAGCCACCTCCCTCACCCGTGATTGCGTCGTCTGCCTTCTCGACTCCCTTCGAACCCTCTCTCTCTGCTCTCATGCTATCAAAGCTTCAAGAATCATGAAGAAGCTGTGGTTTTCACTTCCCTCAAGGTACGTTTTTTGGTTCAGACGTCTTCTCCCTCCCCAAAAAACTAAGGTTTCTAATTTTAAAAAATGGAATCATGTCATCCAGCTTTTTCTCCCAAAATCATTCCTTTTGCAGGCATAGGAGCGCCATACGGGACAGGGTGGTTATGGCAAACGTTTTGGGGATCTACTGTGATTATCGATGCTGGGATCAACCCTACAGCCAAGTCTTATTATTTGTTTGATGGGTACATTCACCTCTCTTCAGATTTGGCTTGTGGGCTTGCTGGGTCTGCTGCCATGGGTATTGGTATCATCGGTGATGCCAGAGTCCGGTACTCTTACGTGCTCTTTATCTCCATGCGTTTTATTTGGTTTTGATACCCCTAACTCTCTAAGACATTTGCATTAATAAAGTGGATTATATTCGGTCATGAAATGGTTGGTGAAAATTAACGTGAATTGTTTATTTCATAATCGAGTGACTGCTTGGATCTGTTGCACAATGAATTCTGATAAGTTGGAATGGGAATCATGATCGAGTGTGCTTTGTGGGCCATTTCAACATGATGAAATGGGAATCGGTTGCATTGGAATGAGAATTTCAGATGGTGAGAGTCATATGCACATTTGTTTGTTTCCATATTTATTCATGTTAGGGTAAATGTGGAGCTTTGTTCTCTTTCCTGAGCTTATTTATGTTGGTGGCACTTCTTAAGTGCAAGGTATTTTCCCAGGCTTATTTATGTTGGTCTCTGATCGTGGGAAATTTGGTTTTTTTTGTGTCTGTATTTTTCACTTGCAAGTGACACAGAGCTTCAAACTTCATTATGTTGTTTTTTTGGAGAAAGAAATTTGGAGAGTTAGTCACGAAGAAAGGTAATGCCTCCAGGTTTTCTGCTCGCCAAATGTTTGTACAAATGCTCACAAGAACATTAAGAGAATTACTCAAAGCATTGCTCAAATTTTTTTTGCCAGTTTATTCTTTCTCTAGGATTTCTAGACATTCAGCATCCAGCCTCCAGGATTCCTTCAGGATTTCTAGACATAAAGCATTGGTTCAAAAAATCTTTTGTTTTCCCCACAATTTGTTCCATGTATTGCAAATTTATTGTGTTGTGTTTATGCTCAAATAAGTTGCTTCTGCCCTATTATTGCAGGTTTATTAAGTTTTGAAACTTATATATTCATGTGACCAATCCTACCATTTTCATTTCAGTTATTGCGATTTGAAACTTATAAACTTACTGCAAATTTAATTTCATATTCAAGCGACTACTCTCATTTCATTGTGTTGCTTCGGCTCCAATGGCCATGGATCAATAGGGTACTTGGAGGCAGTCATTCGCTACTACATGGCCGGTATAGCCCTTACCTGCAGATTGGTGAGCAGCTCGATCCAAAAATTCATTCAAGTTTGCGTTTTTTTCTATTTTTAGATTTAAAGGCGATTACTTAAATTTTCATTATAGCGAAGTGCTTCCATTAATTAAAGGATTATAACAATTGATCTTCTTGAACTAGAAAAATTAAAGATCCTGGTATTTTTTGCCATATCTCTTGATCATGGAATGGTTGGAAATTTTTTGCATATGCTAATGGGTGTGAATAGGCTGGAATTTTTTTACATATGCTTAGAGTTGCCATCATGTTAATTTTTACATATGCTAAGATCATAATCGAGTATGGCCCTTACATATGCTAAGGGTTGTGAAGAGGCAATAAATTTTTTACATCATTTTACTTGCCATATTTCTTGATCATGGACCTTCCTATGTGCATTCCATATGATGAATAAATTGCCAGTGCATCATATTCTGGTATCAATTTCCAAAGCGCAAGCATTAAGTATGATGCAAGTTGTGTTTTGCTATTATTTGTTCTGTGTCTGAGTGTCTCCTATGATTGGAGGAGAATCTCCACCTTGGATTATGCAATGTTTGGTAAGGACAGGGGAGTCATATGATGAAGGGTCATAATTTGTTAGAATAGACAAGGAGGGTTACATCAACGAATGGAAGTGAATTTTTATATTCCTTGCATGAATAGAAAACTGTGAACCAAAACTGAGATCAGACTGGCCGTGACCTGCACCGCTGAATTTCCAAGAAGATTAACATATGGCTTTTGAAGACGAGAAGGTAATATCGACTAGCTTGCCTTGGAGTTCTATAAATTCAAATATCAGTCACTTTTTTAAAGTGTCCATTGGACATGATTGTTTGTGTTGCTTAATGTATTTTTGTATCTTATCCCATAATGTATTATATAATGTTATCTAAAAGACTAAAATCGTGCATCATTATGAATTTTTTACCAGTATGTCAAAAATGTAGCTTTGGTTGGCAAATGCAGCATCGTATTTGAATGTTTTGGTTTAGAATGTTTTTCTATTTGTTTTCTTTACAAAGGAAATGAAGAGTTTTTTGGATGTAGAATAAACAAACAGAGTCTCTCGATTTCGCTCTTCTTGGCTGCAATCTAAAGAAGAAGAAGAGGAGGACGGTGCGTGATACTCGGTTTCTAGCTGTAATTCTTCTTTGTCTCTCTCCTCATGAAAGTGGGGTGATGCTATAAGTTGATATTGTTTTATGACATTTGACATTGTTTCAAATTGTGCTTTGCATGCCATCATTATCATTTCTCCGCCCCTATATTTTCTCAAATTTGTACTGCTATGGTTTCTTTAATGAAGTTATGATTTTTGTTGATCTTATTGGTATTTTGTGGGCAGAGGCAAATGTTGGTGGTTTAAACGAAGCACATGGTGGAGATGGAGAGGGGGGAGCCCAGGGTCACCGGCATCAGCGATCCACGAACATGGCTGAGGAGCTTAATTTTTTTCAGCATCTATTTTGGTCTGTATATGAGCAGAGAAAGAAATTCAATGACGTGAGTTAATTTTTACCACAAAATAGCCAATTTACTTTATGTTTGTTTAAATGTGAGTTGATTTCAAATTAGGGCGCAAACGAGAATGGGAAAAAATTAAAGAAAGGTTCGACCTTTTCGATCATTTCGTCATTCAGACCTAAGGGACTCCTTGGGATGGAGGTGAGTTGATTTCTTATCTTCTCATTGATCCTTGATAATGATTTGTTTGTGATCTGAAGTTTATTTGTCTGATGAAAAATTAAAGAAAGATTTGATATTTTTAATCATTTCGTCGTTCAGGCCTGATGATAATCCATGGGATGGAGGTGAGTTGATTTCTTAATTTCACCCTGAAAATGAATTCGTGGGAAGTTTGTTGGTGCATGTTAATTCTAGAAATTAAATTGTTGTTGAAACCAACAAACATGCATCTGAAGTGTATTAACCACACTGAAAATGCATGACCATAATGTTTATTAACATCTCTCTCTCTCTCTGGTCTTTTTTGTTTGTATATTTGGGACTGCAAATTTTAGGAGTTATTATAGTATGTATTTTTGGGTCATGTTTGTTATTTGGCAGAAACATTTGTATAGTGCCCTATGTCTCAAACTTCTCATTATATTTCAAGTCACAATTTTTGGTGGTGGTGAACAGTATATCAAGTAGGTAAATCCTGTTGTTTTAATTTAAAAAGAAGTAATTTCTTGACATCGTCTCACATTCAAAAAGCCACAAAGTTTATTAACCTCACACTGAAAAATGAAATTGTTGTTGAGATGTTTTGGAATTATAGTTGACCTACATATTGTTCTTTTTTAAAGTGGAATTACTATTTTATTATTTAATTATCTTTTTTATGGTAGTTTAAAAAAATAAGAGAAAACAAGAAATATGTGCCATAGGAGATGATTTCTTATGTATCAGTGATGTGGATAAATCTGAACTGCATAGATCTAAAATGATTACTTAGCCAACCATATGTTTATTTTCCAATTAAGCTCTTAGTTAATAGTTATTTTTTTGGCACTTAAGCGCTCATTAGTTATGGGAGCCCTCCTTCATTATCTCCTTAAAATGATCAATTACTGAAAATACTGATGCAAAATGCTACTGTGTAGCCTTCTATGCATGTGGAGATCAATAAACCAATTCCGTGACTTCCAAAATAACATTGTTCAATAAGTATTAGTGTTCTAATGTGTAGCATGGCATTCAAATTTCAACTGCCTCATCAAGTATCAACGTGAATATATCTGATCTCTTTATTTTTGGCTCAAACACACTGGCATTCATGTGGGCAATAATGACAACCATCAGATCGAACACTCATCTTCCGTATCAGTCAATCTCATTGCATTTTGCGATGAGGGGAAGAAGGCCCATGAGCGAATGCCGGACACTTTTGCATCTGAGGCCATCAAAATCTTTGTGAATGTCATCCATGTCATATACACAAAGCCTGAAGAAGAACTGCGCATAAAAAAGCGAGCCAGTACATATTTAAGAGAGCTGGACAAGAAGTCCATAGCTTTGAGGACTATTGAGAAGTTCTAACAGTCTTACTCAATTGTGGGCATTGGTATTTTGCGTGTCAGGCACAACGGTGATGGCAGGTTTTTGATAGCTCGGACCCTCTTGCAGATAAGAAACTTGAGATTGCGACATGCAAACGGAAGGTGGAATATTAGATGATGATGCATGCCAAGGAAGTGGTCACACGGTCATTAATGCTTAACAATATTCAGAAAGGCTTGCTGGCAGAGGTGTTTCAAGCAACGATGGATTCTCTGGCAGATTTGTTGAGGCACTTGAAAGGGTTTGATAGAGGGACGAGTCAGTTATATAAGGCATCACTTCTCTTATATATTGCTTAATTTTTTTAGTTCATATAAGCATTGCTAATAAGTATATAGGTACAAGTCGAAGATTCCACATCTTCTAAAGTGAGAAGGTTATTTGTTGTGGATATAAATATATCAATTTTGTTGGTATTCTTTTTGCTCCTTTTGTAAGAGATTGGGGATGTGAGTCTTTTTGTACATGAAATGTGATTTGGTTGGAAGGGGAAGTGGTTGGTGTGTATGCCAATAAGAACTTTTATCTGTAATTTGAATTATCAACATTTTGATTGATCTTATGAAGTGTTAATTCAATTTCAGTGGGAAATATTTTTAGTCATTTCTCTTGGCCTTTATTCTGGAGAAATTTTTGTTCTTTCCAGATTTTTTGTTATTGAAGTTGTTGGAAGGCCAAGGGCCACTTAAAACTGTAAATTTTGTTGATGTGTAAGATTTGGCATAAGATTTAAGCGTAATATATTTTTTATTTTGATAATGGAAGTAATTTAATTGCGAGCAAACAAACAAAGAAGTACTGAAGTAGACAACTCTTAAATGAGGAAGGGTCCCCATGATTAAGGAGGGCTTAAGTGTAAAAACACTCTTAAATGAGTGCTTAATTGGATCATTTTAGATCTACAGTTCAGATTTATTTACATCACTGACACTAGAGAAATTCTCACTTAAGACACCCTATTTACCGTTTTCTCAAAAAGTAACATATATATGTCCCACTTGATTTGCACTAAACTTTTCCTTAATTTAATAATGTTGGTTGATGAGCATGTGCAAGATGTACCCATGTTTGGCTAAGTAAAGGATCACCTCCATCGAAACCATGATTCTTGCGGTGGCACCTCAGAAAGAGTCAGTACCTAAGCTATTGTATTGATTTCTAATATTTGGAATTATTGCCACCAAATTATGTCATGTCGTTAATCACATCTAATTAGATAATTATCACATCGCCATTTTTTAACTTTTTTACCAAATCTAATACAAATTCTTAATTTTGATGATCGTAGTAAATTTGAAGGCAATATGACTGCCACTAAATCTGAGAATGGAGGCTGTAAGTGTGGATCCAACTGCATCTGTGACCCATGCAACTGCAAATGAAGCTGTTGTTGTCATGTGTTTAAATGAGTTCAAATAATTGTTATTAGGTGCTTAGAATAATGATGCTATGGCCAAAATAATGCAAGACTTATAAAGATAGCAAGAGAGGATTGCTCTTCTTATTGACAGCAAAATCATAACTGCCCATTTCTATCTCTGTGACGATGTGTGTGTTTCTGTTGTATGTGTGTCTTTGTATGTTTTCTGCCTTCCTTTAGTTGAATGAAAAAGAAGACTTCTTCATACAAAAATGTCTCTTAATTTGGATACTAAGTTTGAGTTATTTGTATCCTCTTTGAGGTTCAGTAGCATAAGATTTTAAATCTATCAATTGAAATAATATCGATCTGTGTTTGCTTGGTTTTGGAGCAAGAAAGTTGAGAGCTTTTCTTTCTATGGAGGGAAGGAGTGAAGTAGCGTGAAATTTTGTATATCCATTTCTCTTTACCTTTTGCACTTTATGATTTGGATTCCGGGGAATATGGATCAACACTGTTTGAAAACTATGAATCGACTGCCATAGCTTGAATTATGACAGTGGAGTTAATTCTGATTCTGGTACTTGAGTTGTTTATAGGTAACAATAATAAGATTATTAGTGATGAACCCTGCTATGGTCTTTGTACTAATTGTTTTATTCTCTGATGTTACTTGGTTAAAGTTTAAAGTGTTTTAATTCTTTTGTTTTTAAGTCATATTTTCCCAAAATGGCCTTGGTGGTTGCCTCAATGTAACCTCTAACTCTCTACATGTTACAATTGCAAGCCTTTTTGGGTGGGTCTGGCTGCCATATAGTCTGTCATGGTGCTTCTTTTTTGTTGGTATTTGATGGTTCTCTGGTCCTGGTAGTTTGAAAGAGTTTGGTTAGGTCTTGGTAACAAGATTGCTATGGATGATTACTGAACTATGTTGTGTGCTAAATTTTGGCAGGAAATTAAAAATTTTAAATTATGAAAGGGAAACTAAATTCTATTAGGGGTGAGGGAATTTTGGGGGAACTAAAATTTTTTAAATTTTGGTTGGCTCTAAATTCTCTATGGAACTAAATATTGGGGGTACTATAAATTTTCGGTGGAACTAAATAACAATTATTGTGCTTTACTTTTTGTTGTTCGTTTAAAATAGGGGATCTACGATTTTGAAGGGGGAATACTTTAAATGAACAGGGCACGGGTTATGACTATATATATTACAAATGAGGGATGTTATTAAGAGAAATTGGATAAGAGAAGTTGGACAAGAGAAGTTGGACAAGGGATGAGATTCTGATGGATAAGAGATGTGGGGAATTTTGCACATACAACCCCAGGTTTTTCATTTTTCCCCTAGACCATCAACACACACACCCACACTTTTTCTTCTTAACCCCTTTGGAAGGTATTCGGGCCGAAGGTACCCGCTAATTTTTTCCCTAATTTGTTGTTCCGCGCAGAAATTTTTGTTCTGCGACGAGCGCACCCCATCCAAAGTTGTTGTTCCACCCCGAAGGGCACCTACGCCGAATTTGTTGTTCCGTGTCGAATGTGCTCGCGTCGAATTTGTTGTTCCGCACCGAAGGAGCCCCTGCAGCTAAATATTTTTGCGCTAAATTGTTGTTCAGTGCAATTTTGGCTGTGGAAATAATTTTTTGTGGAACAAAGATTTTGCGGGGAAAAATCTTAAATAAATCGTGCCCGCGGGCACGGGTTATGACTAGTATATATATATCACACTCTCTCTCTCCATCCTCACGTTCCCCCACCCCCTCTGCCTTTTCCCGCCCCCGCCCCCATACCCCCTAGGGCTCAACCGAGCAAGATTAATGCTCGGTCGAGTTCTGCACATTAATTCTCCTCCACTGACATTACTTTCTACTATTTCAGGTATATCACGTCTACATAGAAGGGCGATTCTAGGAGCAACTTCCAAGACACTGACCAGGGTGATCAGTTCATCGCCATGCTCCTACTCATAGGTCAGGGGGCGGCATTACTCAACAGTTAGTCAAGCATGACCTACATTTTCTTCGCAACCTAGTTAGGCACAGGCGAACTGACCCACCTGTCGAGCCACAACCACCCTCCACACTTTCTAGTCCACAGTAGGGGGACCCATCACCACCGACAGACGGTGGTGCCCCTGCTTTGTGCTATCCCGACACACTTTTTGCCTCCCTCATATTACGTTGTTCCCATCTGTCTCTTCGGGGCCCTGGTCTTACACAGCTTGGGGGAAGACCTGCCATACATCATTTCATGCATATGCATCATATTTTTAGCATTGCATCATATCACGTTTTATTTCTTCTGCATAGTTTTATTTCTCATTCCTTTTCTATCCCCATACCCACCCACCCATTCTAGCATCATCTGCCGCATACTGGCGTTTTCTCAGCAGTGAGGACACTACAGGGTTTAGCTTGGGGGATGAGTGCTATCGCTTTATTTTTCTTTTTTCTTTTATATTTTTCTTCCTTTTTTAGCCTTTTTATTTTACTTTTCCGCCCATTTTCTACCTTTTAAGCTTTTTTTCTCATTCAGCATCACGTTTTTCGCTTTTTGCCATGCATGCATGTCTGTTCTCATTCTTTTGTTTTCTCCGACCTTTTTTCTTTTTGCTGAGGTTGTTCTGCATGATGATACTTCTCATTACCCTCAGCAGATACTCACGGTGCTTATTATTTGATGACATGCTATTTAGGGTAGTTTCAGTCTTACTATATATATGCGTGCAATTTTGCTGATCTCTTTAATTTAATGCCTGATACGAATTGAAATTGAATGCATGAAATAGTATCTAGTATGTGCTTTGTTGGGTAATGCACCTAGGTTCACGCATCAGTAGAACATTTGGAGCACCTATTTGCTATCTCATTCACTTCTGTTTGTAAGTTCCCTGGCTGTGAGGAAAACACTAGAAGGGGGCTTGAATAGTGTTTATGTAATTTAAAAAGATAGTTAAACCAAATTAAATTCCAAACCAAAAAATAGTGCGGAATAAGAGTAAACCCAAAATGATACAAATGCAAACACAAGAATGTTTCAAGGGTTCGGATTACGCAAGTCACTTTCAGAATTATTCCCGGTAATCCTATGTTCCTTCCTACCGGTAAACAACCGGATACTCAAGTTAGAATCCTAACTTGAGGTTTCCTTAAAACCCACTTGTAGTAACCTTACAAGTGAAATCGAAATACAATCGATTTTCCTTGACTCCCACAACTTGGGAGCAAGCAAACCACTCTCACAGCCCGAGAGTAAATCAAATAACGAAAGTTATGAAATATGAAATTAAGCAATACTTACAATCACATATGCCTTGAAGTAGAACTTAAAGGAGAAGTGTGTTGTGTGTTGAAAGACTCTCTGGAAGAGAGGAAATCCCTTTCTCTTGATTGCACTAAATGCCTAGATGATTTCTCTTTGGATCTAGGTTGGAGAGTAAGAGATGAAAGATAGGAATTCGAGGGTTGTTGGATTTTGAGAGCTTTGATCTTTTTCAAATGAAAGCTTGAATGTTTGAGCAAGGGATAATCAAAGAGTCTAGCCTCTCAATGGAACAGTAGAGGCTTTTTTACAGGTTTCTCAAACCCTTCATATTGAATCACCAAAAACCCCTTTGAAATCCGTGAGGAAAAACTCAACGGATAGAATCTGCGCTTGCGACAGTCTACTGTTGAAGAAATCGCAGTCGACTACTGCACAGTGACAGAGGGTAGGTGAGAATTCATAACGGTAACTTACCACGTAACAATCGACTGATAAGGCATAGACAGTCGACTGTTAAACCAACAGGCGACTGTAAATCCTACTACAGGCGACTGGTCGTAATCAGGGTAAGATTAGAGAATCTGAGAAAATTCTGGTAATACAGGACATGCGACTGATGAAGAGAAGACAGTCGACTGTTAAACTAAACATGCGACTGTAATTCCTTCTACAGGTAACTGTCAAGACCCTGACATTTTCCAGAGAGTTGAGTCATCAAAGGGACTCAAAGACAAACGACTGTTGAAACATTGACAGCCGACTGTTCCATTGGACAGTCGACTGTAAATCCAACAATAATCGACTTACCAGATCAAATAGAGCAATAGAATTGGGCTAAAGATAGACATGCGACTGAATAACAAACCACAGTCGGCTGTCACTTGGACAGACGCCTGTGAAATCTTCATAAGTCGCCTGTGCGAGTTAAACCTAAGAAGCCCAAAACTAGACAGAAAAATTTTGTGCATAACAGGTGCCTGTAGAACAAAACACAATCGACTGTTTTGAGACAGGCGACTGTAAATCGTTCAGCAATCGACTGTTAAAAACATGACATGCACCATCTAGATAGAACTGAATTGGAGTCTAAGGAAGGTTGATCTAATGATATCCTAAGACTGAAATGAAGATGTGTGTGTGCTTCAGCAAAGTTCTACTTCTAAGCTACATACTAGAAGAGAACAAGAAAATTACATTTGAAGAATTCTCTCAAAAACAAGAAAATTGTTCAGCAGGCAACTGTTAAAAACATGACTTGCTCAATCTAGATAGAAATGAATTAGAGTCTAAGGAATGTTGATCTAATGATATCCTAAGACTTAAATGAAGATGTGTGTGTGATCCAACAAGGTTCTACTTCTAAACTACATACTAGAAGAGAAACAAGAAAATTACATTTGAAGAACTCTCTCTTCTATCCAACGCATGAGCTTGAAGTCTTCTAGGAGCTTCAATCACCATCTACGATCATCTAATCCACTTCCTCTACTTTCAATGATCTTTGAGTGTTATCCATTACAAATAGATCTTCGTGATATGCTTAGGCAATGGATTAGCTGCAAATAGGGGATTAGTCACAAGTATTTATGTTTGCTCATCATTAACACCAATTAGGTAGAAGTCCAATACTCAACATTCTCCCCCTTTTTGATGATGATAAACAAACATAAACAAAAAGATAAATAATTGTGCTTAAAGAAAACTTACTCCCCTACATAGATGCCAATCAAGTTAGACAATAAATATTAGGGCACACAGATATATATATATATATATATATATATATATATATATATATATATATATATATATATATATATATATAGGGTAAAATGCGCCTGAGCTCGTGCTCAGATGGGATTCTTGCGCTCGACCCCTCCTGACCGTCCGATCCGATCCCACGGCTGTTGTTAAAAGCGGAACATGAGGAACTTTTGGTGCAATTACCAACGGGCCCTTACGCGCCCGGAACTTTTGGGGCAATTACCATCCCGCCCTTATAGCCCATATGAAAGCAACTTTTTAGAACTATTGGTGCAATTACCATCCCGCCCTTTATATCCTTTTCAAAGAAATAGTTTACACTATACGGCACCGTTGTGCGCGTCGACCCAGAACGGAGTATATTACTCCCCGCGAACAACGCGCTACAGCCTATGCGTCGTGCGCGGCGTGGGATTAAAACGCACAAGTGTTGAGAAGTTACCAACCGTGTGCACGACGGGCAAAATTACCCCCGTCGTGCGCGAGGGGGAAAACGCAACGTGTAAAGAAATTTCCATCCGTGCGCACGATGTGCAAAATAAACCCCGTCTTTCGCGGGGTTTAAAATGCCTAGTGTGAAGAAATTCACATCCGCGCGCACGACGGGCAACATTACCCCCGTCGTGCGCGTGGGTTAAAACGCCTAGTGTGCAGCAATTTCCATCCGAGCGCACGACGGGCAAAATTAACCCCGTCATGCGCGTGGGTTAAAACGCACGACGGGCAAAATTAACCCCGTCGTGCGCGTGGGTTAAAACGCCTACTGTGTGAAGCAATTTCCATCCGCGCGCACGACGGGCAAAATATCGTACGTCGTGCGCCTCGTACGCGGGGGTATAAAACGCACAAGTGTCGAGCAATTTCCATCCGCGCGCACGACGGGCAAAATTACCCCCGTCGTGCGCGTCGTCCGCGGGGGTTAAAACGCACAGGTGTCGAGCAATTTACATCCGCGCGCACGACGGGCAAAATTACCCCCGTCGTGCGCGTCGTGTGCGGGCAAACACACAAGTGTGGAGCAATTTACAGCCGTGCGCACGACGGGCCAAATTACCCCGGTCGTGCGCGAGGGGGAAAACGCAATCTGTAAAGCAATTTCTATCCGCGCGCACGACGGGCAAACTTACCCCCGTCGTGCGCGTGGGTTAAAACGCCTAGTGTGGAGCAATTTCCATCCGAGCGCACGACGGGCAAAATTAACCCCGTCGTGCGCGCGGGTTAAAACGCCGACTGTGTGGAGCAATTTCCATCCGAGCGCACGACGGGAAAAATTAACACTTTCGTGCGCGTGGGTTAAAACGCACAAGTGTGCAGCAATTTCCATCCGCGCGCACGAAGGGCAAAATAACCCCCGTCGTGCGCGTCGTCCGCGGGGGTTAAAACGCACAGGTGTCGAGCAATTTCCATCCACGCGCACGACGGGCAAAATTACCCCCGTCGTGCACGTCGTGTGCGGGCATACACGCACAGGTGTGGAGCAATTTACAGCCGTGCGCATGACGGGCCAAATTACCCCCGTCGTGTGCGAGGGGGGAAAACGCAATCTGTAAAGCAATTTCCATCCGCGCGCACGACAGGCAAACTTACTCCGTCGTGCGTGTGGGTTAAAACGCCTAGTGTGGAGCAACTTCCATCCGAGCGCACGACGGACAAAATTAACCCCGTCGTCCGCGGGGGTTAAAACGCACAAGTGTGCAGCAATTTCCATCCGCGCGCACGACTGGCAAAAATAACCCCGCCGTGCGCGTCGTCCGCGGGGGTTAAAATGCACAGGTGTCGAGCAATTTCCATCCCCGCGCACGACGGGCAAAATTACCCCCGTCGTGCGCGTCGTGTGCGGGCAAACTCACAAGTGTGGGGTCAATTTACAGCCGTGCGCACGACGGGCCAAATTACCCCCATCGTGCGCGAGGGGGAAAACGCAATCTGTAAAGCAATTTCCATCCGCGCGCACGACGGGCAAACTTACCCCGTCGTGTGCGTGGGTTAAAACGCCTAGTGTGGAGCAATTTCCATCCGAGCGCACGACGGGCAAAATTAACCCCGTCGTGCGCGTGGGTTAAAACGCACAAGTGTGCAGCAATTTCCATCCGCGCGCACGACGGGCAAAATAACCCCCGTCGTGCGCGTCGTTCGCGGGGGTTAAAACGCACAGGTGTCGAGCAATTTCCATCCACGCGCACGACGGGCAAAATTACCCCCGTCGTGCGCGTCGTGTGCGGGAAAACGCGCACAAGTGTGGAGCAATTTACAGCCGTGCGCACGACGGCCCAAATTACCCCCGTCGTGCGCGAGGGGAAAAACGCAATCTGTAAAGCAATTTCCATCCGCGCGCACGACGGGCAAACTTACCCCGTCGTGCGCGTGGGTTAAAACGCCTAGTGTGGAGCAACTTCCATCCGAGCGCACGACGGACAAAATTAACCCCGTCGTCCGCGGGGGTTAAAACGCACAAGTGTGCAGCAATTTCCATCCGCGCGCACGACGGGCAAAAATAACCCCGTCGTGCCCGTCGTCCGCGGGGGTTAAAACGCACAGGTGTCGAGCAATTTCCATCCCCGCGCACGACAGGCAAAATTACCCCCGTCGTTCGCGTCGTGTGCGGGCAAACTCACAAGTGTGGAGCAATTTACAGCCGTGCGCACGACGGGCCAAATTACCCCCGTCGTGCACGAGGGGGAAAACACAATCTGTAAAGCAATTTCCATCCGCGCGCACGACGGGCAAACTTACCCCGTCGTGCGCATGGGTTAAAACGCCTAGTGTGGATCAATTTCCATCCGAGCGCACGACGGGCAAAATTAACCCCGTCGTGCGCGTGGGTTAAAACGCACAAGTGTGCATTATTTTCCATCCGCGCGCACGACGGGCAAAATAAGCCCCGTCGTGCGCGTCGTCCGCGGGGGTTAAAACGCACAGGTGTCGAGCAATTTCCATCCCCGCGCACGACGGGCAAAATTACCCCCGTCGTGCGTGTCGTGTGCGGGCAAACGCGCACAAGTGTGGAGCAATTTACAGCCGTGCGCACGACGGGCCAAATTAACCCCGTCGTGCGCGAGGGGGAAAACGCAATCTGTAAAGCAATTTCCATCCGCGCGCACGACGGGCAAACTTACCCCGTCGTGCGCGTGGGTTAAAACGCCTAGTGTGGAGCAATTTCCATCCGCGCGCACGACGGGAAAAATTAACCCCGTCGTGCGTGTGGGTTAAAACGTACAAGTGTGCAGCAATTTCCATCCGCGCGCACGACGGGCAAAATAACCCCCGTCATGCGCGTCGTCCGTGGGGGTTAAAACGCACAGGTGTCGAGCAATTTCCATCCACGCGCACGACGGGCAAAATTACCCCCGTCGTGCGCGTCGTGTGCGGGCAAACGCGCACAAGTGTGGAGCAATTTACAGCCGTGCGCACGACGGGCCAAATTACCCCCGTCGTGCGCGAGGGGGAAAACGCAATCTGTAAAGCAATTTCCATCCGCGCGCACGACGGGCAAACTTACCCCGTCGTGCGCGTGGGTTAAAACGCCTAGTGTGGAGCTACTTCCATCCGAGCGCACGACGGACAAAATTAACCCCGTCGTCCGCGGGGGTTAAAACGCACAAGTGTGCAGCAATTTCCATCCGCGCGCACGACAGGCAAAAATAACCCCGTCGTGCGCGTCGATGCGGGGGTTAAAACGCACAGGTGTCGAGCAATTTCCATCCCCGCGCACGACAGGCAAAATTACCCCCATCGTGCGCATCGTGTGCGGGCAAACTCACAAGTGTGGAGCAATTTACAGCCGTGCGCACGACGGGCCAAATTACCCCCGTCGTGCGCGAGGGGGAAAACACAATCTGTAAAGCAATTTCCATCCGCGCGCACGACGGGCAAACTTACCCCGTCGTGCACGTGGGTTAAAACGCCTAGTGTGGAGCAATTTCCATCCGCGCGCACGACGGGCAAAATTAACCCCGTCGTGCGCGTGGCTTAAAACGCACAAGTGTGCAGCAATTTCCATCCGCGCACACGACGGGCAAAATAACCCCCGTCGTGCGCGTCGTCCGCGGGGCTTAAAACGCACAGGTGTCGAGCAATTTCCATCCACGCGCACGACGGGCAAAATTACCCCCGTCGTGCGCGTCGTGTGCGGGCAAACGCGCACAAGTGTGGAGCAATTTACAGCCGTGCGCACGACGGGCCAAATTACCCCCGTCATGCGCGAGGGGGAAAACGCAATCTG
This sequence comes from Scilla litardierei, assembly GCA_030789695.1. NCBI lineage: Eukaryota > Viridiplantae > Streptophyta > Magnoliopsida > Asparagales > Asparagaceae > Scilla > Scilla litardierei. The sequence continues at coordinate 372,766,104 of CM061142.1, forward strand.
TAAAGCAATTTCCATCCGCGCGCACGACGGGCAAACTTACCCCGTCGTGCGCGTGGGTTAAAACGCCTAGTGTGGAGCAACTTCCATCCGAACGCATGACGAACAAAATTAACCCCGTCGTCCGCGGGGGTTAAAACGCACAAGTGTGCAGCAATTTCCTTCCGCGCACACGACGGGCAAAAATAACCCCGTCATGCGCGTCGTCCGCGGGGGTTTAAAACGCACAGGTGTCGAGCAATTTCCATCCCCGCGCACGACGGGCAAAATTACCCCCGTCGTGCGCGTCGTGTGCGGGCAAACTCACAAGTGTGGAGCAATTTACAGCCGTGCGCACGACGGGCCAAATTACCCCCGTCGTGCGCGAGGGGGAAAACGCAATCTGTAAAGCAATTTTCATCCGCGCGCACGACGGGCAAACTTACCCCGTCGTGCGCGTGTGTTAAAACGCCTAGTGTGGAGCAATTTCCATCCGAGCGCACGACGGGCAAAATTAACCCCGTCGTGCGCGTGGGTTAAAACGCACAAGTGTGCAGCAATTTCCATCCGCGCGCACGACGGGTAAAATAACCCCCGTCGTGCGCGTCGTCCGCGGGGTTTAAAACGCACAGGTGTCGAGCAATTTCCATCCCCATGCACGACGGGCAAAATTACCCCGTCGTGCGCGTCATGTGCGGGCAAACGTGCACAAGTGTGGAGCAATTTACAGCCGTGCGCACGACGGGCCAAATTACCCCCGTCGTGCGCGAGGGGGAAAACGCAATCTGTAAAGCAATTTCCATCCGCGCGCACGACGGGCAAACTTACCCCGTCGTGCGCGTGAGTTAAAATGCCTAGTGTGGAGCAATTTCCATCCGAGCGCACGACGGGAAAAATTAACCATGTCGTGCGTGTGGGTTAAAACGCACAAGTGTGCAGCAATTTCCATCCGCGCGCACGACGGGCAAAATAACCCCCTTCGTGCGCGTCGTCCGCGGGGGTTAAAACGCACAGGTGTCGAGCAATTTCCATCCACGCGCACGACGGGCAAAATTACCCCCGTCGTGCGCGTCGTGTGCGGACAAACGCGCACAAGTGTGGAGCAATTTACAGCCGTGCGCACGACGGGCCAAATTACCCCCGTCGTGCGCGAGGGGGAAAAACGCAATCTGTAAAGAAATTTCCATCCGTGCGCACGACGGGCAAACTTACCCCGTCGTGCACGTGGGTTAAAACGCCTAGTGTGGAGCAACTTCCATCCGAGTGCACGACGGACAAAATTAACCCCGTCGTCCGCGGGGGTTAAAACGCACAAGTGTGCAGCAATTTCCATCCGCGCGCACGACGGGCAAAAGTAACCCCGTCGTGCGCGTCGTCCGCGGGGGTTAAAACGCACAGGTGTCGAGCAATTTCCATCCCCGCGCACGACAGGCAAAATTACCCCCGTCGTGCGCATCGTGTGCGGGCAAACTTACAAGTGTGGAGCAATTTACAGCCGTGCGCACGACGGGCCAAATTACACCCGTCATGCGCGAGGGAGAAAACGCAATCTGTAAAGCAATTTCCATCCGCGCGCACGACGGGCAAACTTACCCCGTCGTGCGCGTGGGTTAAAACGCCTAGTGTGGAGCAATTTCCATCCGAGCGCACGACGGGCAAAATTAACCCCGTCGTGCGCGTGGGTTAAAACGCACAAGTGTGCAGCAATTTCCATCCGCGCGCACGACGGGCAAAAAAACCCCCGGCGTGCGCGTCGTCCGCGGGGGTTAAAACGCACAGGTGTCGAGCAATTTCCATCCCCGTGCACGACGGGCAAAATTACCACGTCGTGCGCGTCGTGTGCGGGCAAACTTGCACAAGTGTGGAGCAATTTACAGCCGTGCGCACGACGGGCCAAATTATCCCCGTCGCGAGGGGGAAAACGCAATCTGTAAAGTAATTTCCATCCGCGCGCACGATGGGCAAACTTACCCCGTCGTGCGCGTGGGTTAAAACGCCTAGTGTGGAGCAATTTCCATCCGAGCGCACGACGGGCAAAATTAACCCTGTCGTGCGCGTGGGTTAAAACGCACAAGTGTGCAGCAATTTCCATCCGCGCGCACGACGGGCAAAATAACCCCCGTCGTGCGCGTCGTCCGCGGGGGTTAAAACGCACAGGTGTCGAGCAATTTCCATCCACGCACACGACGGGCAAAATTACCCCCGTCGTGCGCGTCGTGTGCGTGCAAACGCGCACAAGTGTGGAGCAATTTACGGCCGTGCGCACGACGGGCCAAATTACCCCCGTCGTGCGCGAGGGGGAAAACGCAATCTGTAAAACAATTTCCATCCACGTGCACGACGGGCAAACTTACCCCGTCGTGCGCGTGGGTTAAAACGCCTAGTGTGGAGCAACTTCCATCCGAGCGCACGACGGACAAAATTAACCCCGTCGTCCGCGGGGGTTAAAACGCACAAGTGTGCAGCAATTTCAATCCGCGTGCACGACGGGCAAAAATAACCCCGTCGTGCGCGTCGTCCGCGTGGGTTAAAACGCACAGGTGTCGAGCAATTTCCATCCCCGCGCACGACGGGCAAAATTACCCCCGTCGTGCGTGTCGTGTGCGGGCAAACTCACAAGTGTGGAGCAATTTACAGCCGTGCGCACGACGGGCCAAATTACCCCCGTCGTGCGCGAGGGGGAAAACGCAATCTGTAAAGCAATTTCCATCCGCGCGCACGACGGGCAAACTTACCCCGTCATGCGCGTGGGTTAAAACGCCTAGTGTGGAGCAATTTCCATCTGAGCGCACGACGGGCAAAATTAAACCCGTCGTGCGCGTGGGTTAAAACGCACAAGTGTGCAGTATTTTCCATCCGTGCGCACGACGGGCAAAATAAGCCCCGTCGTGCGCGTCGTCCGCGGGGGTTAAAACGCACAGGTGTCGAGCAATTTCCATCCCCGCGCACGACGGGTAAAATTACCCCCGTCGTGCGCGCCGTGTGCGGGCAAACGCGCACAAGTGTGGAGCAATTTACAGCCGTGCGCACGACGGGCCAAATTACCCCCGTCGTGCGCGAGGGGGAAAACGCAATCTGTAAAGCAATTTCCATCCGTGCGCACGACGGGCAAACTTACCCCGTCGTGCGCGTGGGTTAAAACGCCTAGTGTGGAGCAATTTCCTTCCGAGCGCACGACGGGCAAAATTAACCTCGTCGTGCGCATGGGTTAAAACGCACAAGTGTGCAGCAATTTCCATCCGCGTGCACGACGGGCAAAATAACCCCCGTCGTGCGCGTCGTCCGCAGGGGTTAAAACGCACAGGTGTCGAGCAATTTCCATCCCCGCGCACGACGGGTAAAATTACCCCGTCGTGCGCGTCGTGTGCGGGCAAACGCGCACAAGTGTGGAGCAATTTACAGCCGTGCGCACGACGGGCCAAATTACCGCCGTCATGTGCGAGGGGTAAAACGCAATCTGTAAAGCAATTTCCATCCGCGCGCACGAGGGGCAAACTTACCCCGTCGTGCGCGTGGGTTAAAACGCCTAGTGTGGAGCAAGTTCCATCCGAGCGCACGACGGGCAAAATTAACCCCGTCGTGCGCTTGGTTAAAACGCACAAGTGTGCAGCAATTTCCATCCGCGCGCACGACAGGCAAAATAACCCCCGTCGTGCGCGTCATCCGCGGGGGTTAAAACGCACAGGTGTCGAGCAATTTCCATCCACGCGCACGACGGGCAAAATTACCCCCGTCGTGCGCGTCGTGTGCGGGCAAACGCGCACAAGTGTGGAGCAATTTACAGCCGTGCGCACGACGGCCCAAATTACCCCCGTCGTGTGCGAGGGGAAAAACGCAATCTGTAAAGAAATTTCCATCCGCGCGCACGACGGGCAAACTTACCCCGTCGTGCGCGTGGGTTAAAACGCCTAGTGTGGAGCAACTTCCATCCGAGCGCATGACGGACAAAATTAACCCCGTCGTCCACGGGGGTTAAAACGCACAAGTGTGCAGCAATTTCCATCCGCGCGCACGACGGGCAAAAATAACCCCATCGTGCGCGTCGTCCGCGGGGGTTAAAACGCACAGGTGTCGAGCAATTTCCATCCCCGCGCACGACAGGCAAAATTACCCCCGTCGTGCGCGTCGTGTGTGGGCAAACTCACAAGTGTGGAGCAATTTACAGCCGTGCGCACGACGGTCCAAATTACCCCCGTCGTGCGCGAGGGAGAAAACGCAATCTGTAAAGCAATTTCCATCCGCGCGCACGACGGGCAAACTTACCCCGTCGTGCGCGTGGGTTAAAACGCCTAGTGTGGAGCAATTTCCATCCGAGCGCACGACGGGCAAAATTAACCCCGTCGTGCGCGTGGGTTAAAACGCACAAGTGTGCAGCAATTTCCATCCGCGCGCACGACGGGCAAAATAACCCCCGTCGTGCGCGTCGTCCGCGGGGGTTAAAACGCACAGGTGTCGAGCAATTTCCATCCCCGTGCACGACGGGCAAAATTACCCCGTCGTGCGCGTCGTGTGCGGGCAAACGTGCACAAGTGTGGAGCAATTTACAGCCGTGCGCACGACGGGCCAAATTATCCCCGTCGTGCGCGAGGGGGAAAACGCAATCTGTAAAGTAATTTCCATCCGCGCGCACGACGGGCAAACTTACCCCGTCGTGCACGTGGGTTAAAACGCCTAGTGTGGAGCAATTTCCATCCGAGCGCACGACGGGCAAAATTACCCCTGTCGTGCGCGTGGGTTAAAATGCACAAGTGTGCAGCAATTTCCATCCGCGTGCACGACGGGCAAAATAACCCCCGTCGTGCGCGTTGTCCGCGGGGGTTAAAACGCACAGGTGTCGAGCAATTTCCATCCACGCGCACGACGGGCAAAATTACCCCCGTCGTGCGTGTCGTGTGCGGGCAAACGCGCACAAGTGTGGAGCAATTTACAGCTGTGCGCACGACGGGCCAAATTACCCCCGTCGTGCGCGAGGGGGAAAACGCAATCTGTAAAACAATTTCCATCCACGCGCACGACGGGCAAACTTACCCCGTCGTGCGCGTGGGTTAAAACGCCTAGTGTGGATCAACTTCCATCCGAGCGCACGACGGACAAAATTAACCCCGTCGTCCGCGGGGGTTAAAACGCACAAGTGTGCAGCAATTTCAATCCGCGTGCACGACGGGCAAAAATAACCCCGTCGTGCGCGTCGTCCGCGTGGGTTAAAACGCACAGGTGTCGAGCAATTTCCATCCCCGCGCACGACGGGCAAAATTACCCCCGTCGTGCGCGTCGTGTGCGGGCAAACGCGCACAAGTGTGGAGCAATTTACAGCCATGCGCACGACGGGCCAAATTACCCCCGTCGTGCGCGAGGGGGAAAACGCAATCTGTAAAGCAATTTCCATCCGCGCGCACGACGGGCAAACTTACCCCGTCGTGCGCGTGGGTTAAAACGCCTAGTGTGGAGCAATTTCAATCCGAGCGCACGACGGGCAAAATTAACCCCGTCGTGCGCGTGGGTTAAAACGCACAAGTGTGCAGCAATTTCCATCCGCATGCACGACGGGCAAAATAACCCACGTCGTGCGCGTCGTCCGCGGGGGTTAAAACGCACAGGTGTCGAGCAATTTCCATCCCCGTGCACGACGGGCAAAATTACCCCGTCGTGTGCGTCGTGTGCGGGCAAACGCGCACAAGTGTGGAGCAATTTACAGCCGTGTGCACGACGGACCAAATTACCCCCGTCGTGCGCGAGGGGGAAAACGCATTCTGTAAAGCAATTTCCATCCGCGCGCACGATGGGCAAATTTACCCCGTCGTGCGCGTGGGTTAAAATGCCTAGTGTGGAGCAATTTCCATCCGAGCGCACGACGGGAAAAATTAACCATGTCGTGCGCGTGGGTTAAAACGCACAAGTGTGCAGCAATTTCCATCCGCGCGCACGACGGGCAAAATAACCCCCGTCATGCGCGTCGTCCGCGGGGGTTAAAACGCACAGGTGTCGAGCAATTTCCATCCACACGCACGACGGGCAAAATTACCCCCGTCGTACACGTCGTGTGCGGGCAAACGCGCACAAGTGTGGAAATTTACAGCCGTGCGCACGACGGGCCAAATTACCCCCGTCGTGCCCGAGGGGGAAAACGCAATCTGTAAAGCAATTTCCATCCGCGCGCACGACGGGCAAACTTACCCCGTCGTGCGCGTGGGTTAAAACGCCTAGTGTGGAGCAACTTCCATCCGAGCGCACGACGGACAAAATTAACCCCGTCGTCCGCGGGGGTTAAAACGCACAAGTCTGCAGCAATTTCCATCCGCGCGCACGACGGGCAAAAATAACCCCGTCGTGCGCGTCGTCCGCGGGGGTTAAAACGCACAGGTGTCGAGCAATTTCTGTCCCCGCGCACGACGGGCAAAATTACCCCCGTCGTGCGCGTCGTGTGCGGGCAAGCTCACAACTGTGGAGTAATTTACAGCCGTGCGCACGACGGGCCAAATTACCCCCGTCGTGCGCGAGGGGGAAAACGCAATCTGTAAAGCAATTTCCATCTGCGCGCACGACGGGCAAACTTACCCCGTCGTGCGCGTGGGTTAAAACGCCTAGTGTGGAGCAATTTTCATCCGATCGCACGTCGGGCAAAATTAACCCCGTCGTGCGCGTGGGTTAAAACGCACAAGTGTGCAGCAATTTCCATCCGCGCGCACGACGGGCAAAATAACCCCCGTCGTGCGCGTCGTCCGCGGGGGTTAAAACGCACAGGTGTCGAGCAATTTCCATCCCCGTGCACGACGGGCAAAATTACCCCGTCGTGCGCGTCGTGTGCAGGCAAACGCGCACAAGTGTGGAACAATTTACAGCCGTGCGCACGACGGGCCAAATTACCCCCGTCGTGCGCGAGGGGGAAAACACAATCTGTAAAGGAATTTCCATCCGCGCGCACGACGGGCAAACTTACCCCGTCGTGCGCGTGGGTTAAAACGCCTAGTGTGGAGCAATTTCCATCCGAGCGCACGACGGGAAAAATTAACCCTGTCGTGCGCGTGGCTTAAATCGCACAAGTGTGCAGCAATTTCCATCCGCGCGCATGACGGGCAAAATATCCCCCGTCGTGCGCGTCGTCCGCGGGGGTTAAAACGCACAGGTGTCGAGCAATTTCAATCCACGCGCACGACGGGCAAAATTACCCCCGTCGTGCGCGTCGTGTGCGGGCAAACGTGCACAAGTGTGGAGCAATTTACAGCCGTGCGCACGACGGTCCAAATTACCCCCGTCGTGCGCGAGGGGGAAAACATAATCTGTAAAACAATTTCCATCCACGCGCACGAAGGGCAAACTTACCCCGTCGTGCGCGTGGGTTAAAACGCCTAGTGTGGAGCAACTTCCAACCGAGCGCACGACGGACAAAATTAACCCCGTCGTCGGCGGGGGTTAAAACGCACAAGTGTGCAGCAATTTCAATCCGCTCGCACGACGGGCAAAAATAACCCCGTCGTGCGCATCGTCCGCGGGGGTTAAAACGCACAGGTGTCGAGCAATTTCCATCCCCGCGCACGACGGGCAAAATTACCCCCGTCGTGCGCGTCGTGTGCGGGCAAACTCACAAGTGTGGATCAATTTACAGCCATGCGCACGACGGGCCAAATTACCCCCGTCGTGCGCGAGGGGGAAAACGCAATCTGTAAAGCAATTTCCATCCGCGCGCACGACGGGCAAACTTACCCCGTCGTGCGCGTGGGTTAAAACGCCTAGTGTGGAGCAATTTCCATCCGAGCGCACGACGGGCAAAATTAACCACGTCGTGCGCGTGGGTTAAAACGCACAAGTGTGCAGTATTTTCCATCCGTGCGCACGACGGGCAAAATAAGCCCCGTCGTGCGCGTCGTCCGCTGGGGTTAAAACGCACAGGTGTCGAGCAATTTCCATCCATGCGCAAGACGGGCAAAATTACCCCCATCGTGCGCGTCGTGTGCGGGCAAACGCGCACAAGTGTGGAGCAATTTACAGCCGTGCGCACGACGGGCGAAATTACCCCCGTCGTGCGGGAGGGGGAAAACGCAATCTGTAAAGCAATTTCCATCCGCGCGCACGACGGGCAAACTTACCCCGTCGTGCGCGTGGGTTAAAACGCCTAGTGTGAAGCAATTTCCATCCGCGCGCACGACGTGCAAAATTAACCCCGTCGTGTGCGTGGGTTAAAACGCACAAGTGTGCAGCAATTTCCATCTGCGCGAACGACGGGCAAAATAACCCCCGTCGTGCGTGTCATCCGCGGGGGTTAAAACGCACAGGTGTCGAGCAATTTCCATCCACGCGCAAGACGGGCAAAATTACCCCCATCGTGCGCGTCGTGTGCGGGCAAACGCGCACAAGTGTGGAGCAATTTACAGCCGTGCGCACGACGGGCCAAATTACCACCGTCGTGCGAGAGGGGGAAAACGCAATCTGTAAAGCAATTTCCATCCGCGCGCACGACGGTCAAACTTACCCCGTCGTGCGCGTGGGTTAAAACGCCTAGTGTGGAGCAACTTCCATCCGAGCGCACGACGGACAAAATTAACCCCGTCGTCCGCGGGGGTTAAAACGCACAAGTGTGCAGCAATTTCCATCCGCGCGCACTACGGGCAAAAATAACCCCGTCGTGCGCGTCGTTGCGGGGGTTAAAACGCACAGGTGTCGAGCAATTTCCATCCCCGCGCACGACGGGAAAAATTACCCCCGTCGTGCACGTCGTGTGCGGGCAAACTCACAAGTGTGGAGCAATTTACAGCCGTGCGCACGACGGGACAAATTACCCTCGTCGCGCGTGAGGGGGAAAACGCAATCTGTAAAGCAATTTCCATCCGCGCGCACGACGGGCAAACTTACCCCGTCGTGCGCGTGGGTTAAAACGCCTAGTGTGGAGCAATTTCCATCCGCGCGCACGACGGGCAAAATTAACCCCGTCGTGCGCGTGGGTTAAAACGCACAAGTGTGGAGCAATTTCCATCCGCGCGCACGACGGGCAAAATAACCCCCGTCGTGCGCGTCGTCCGCGGGGGTTAAAACGCCCAGGTGTCGAGCAATTTCCATCCACGCGCACGCCGGGCAAAATTACCCCCGTCGTGCATGTCGTGTGCGGGCAAACGCGCACAAGTGTGGAGCAATTTACAGCCGTGCGCACGACGGGCCAAATTACCCCCGTCGTGCGCGAGGGGGAAAACGCAATCTGTAAAGCAATTTCCATCCGCGCGCACGACAGGCAAACTTACCCCGTCGTGCGCGTGGGTTAAAACGCCTAGTGTGGAGCAACTTCCATCCGAGCGCACGACGGACAAAATTAACCCGGTCGTCCGCGGGGGTTAAAACGCACAAGTGTGCAGCAATTTCCATCCGCGCGCACGACGGGAAAAAATAACCCCGTCGGGCGCGTCGTCCGCGGGGGTTAAAACGCACAGGTGTCGAGCAATTTCCATCCCCGCGCACGACGGGAAAAATTACCCCCGTCGTGCGCGTCCGGTGCGGGCAAAATCACAAGTGTGGAGCAATTTACAGCCGTGCGCACGACGGGCCAAATTACCCCCGTCGTGCGCGAGGGGGAAAACGCAATCTGTAAATCAATTTCCATCCGCGCGCACGACGGGCAAACTTACCCCGTCGTGCGCGGGGGTTAAAACGCCTAGTGTAGAGCAATTTCCATCCGAGCGCACGACGGGCAAAATTAACCCCGGCGTGCGCGTGGGTTAAAACGCACACGTGTGCAGTATTTTCCATCCGCGCGAACGACGGGCAAAATAAGCCCCGTCGTGCGTGTCGTCCGCGGTGGTTAAAACGCACAGGTGTCGAGCAATTTCCGTCCCCGCGCACGACGGGCAAAATTACCCCCGTCGTGCGCGTCGTGTGCGGGCAAACGCGCACAAGTGTGGAGCAATTTACAGCCGTGCGCACGACGGGCCAAATTACCCCCGTCGTGCGCGAGGGGGAAAACGCAATCTGTAAAGCAATTTCCATCCACGCGCACGACAGGCAAACTTACCCCGTCGTGCGCGTGGGTTAAAATGCCTAGTGTGGAGCAATTTCCATCCGCGCGCACGACGGGCAAAATTAACCCCGTCGTGCGCGTGGGTTAAAACGCACAAGTGTGCAGCAATTTCCATCCACGCGCACGACGTGAAAAATAACCCCTGTCGTGCGCGTCGTCCGCGGGGGTTAAAACGCACAGGTGTCGAGCAATTTCCATCCACGCGCACGACGGGCAAAATTTCCCCCGTCGTGCGTGTCGTGTGCGGGCAAACGCGCACAAGTGTGGAGCAATTTACAGCCGTGCGCACGACGGGCCAAATTACCCCCGTCGTGCGCGAGGGGGAAAATGCAATCTGTATAGCAATTTCCATCCGCGCGCACGACGGTCGAAACTTACCACGTCGTGCACGTGGGTTAAAACGCCTAGTGTGGAGCAACTTCCATCCGAGCGCACGTCGGACAAAATTAACCCCGTCGTCCGCGGGGGTTAAAACACACAAGTGTGCAGCAATTTCCATCCGCGCGCACGACGGGGAAAAATAACCCCGTCGTGCACGTCGTTGCGGGGGTTAAAACGCACAGGTGTCGAGCAATTTCCATCCCCGCGCACGACGGGCAAAATTACCCCCGTCGTGCGCGTCGTGTGCGGGCAAACGCGCACAAGTGTGGAGCAATTTACAGCCGTGCACACGACTGGCCAAATTACCCCCGTCGTACGCGAGGGGGAAAACGCAATCTGTAAAGCAATTTCCATCCGCGCGCACGACGGGCAAACTTACCCCGTCGTGCGTGTGGGTTAAAACGCCTAGTGTGGAGCAATTTCTATCCGAGCGCACGACGGGCAAAATTAACCCTGTCGTGCGCGTGGGTTAAAACGCACAAGTGTGCAGCAATTTCCATCCGCGTGCACGACGGGCAAAATAACCCCCGTCGTGCGCGTCGTCCGCGGGGGTTAAAACGCACAGGTGTCGAGCAATTTCCATCCCCGCGCACGACGGGCAAAATTACCCCCGTCGTGTGTGTCGTGTGCGGGCAAACGCGCACAAGTGTGGAGAAATTTACAGCCGTGCGCACGACGGGCCAAATTACCCCCGTCGTGCGCGAGGGAGAAAACGCAATCTGTAAAGCAATTTCTATCCGCGCGCACGACGGGCAAACTTACCACGTCGTCCGCGTGGGTTAAAACGCCTAGTGTGTTGCAATTTCCATCCGAGCGCACGACGGGCAAAATTAACCCAGTCGTGCGCGTGGGTTAAAACGCACATGTGTGCAGTAATTTCCATCCGCGCGCACGACGGGCAAAATAACCCCCGTCGTGCGCGTCGTTCGCAGGGGTTAAAACGCACAGCTGTCGAGCAATTTCCATCCCCGCGCACGACGGGCAAAATTACCCCCGTCGTGTGCATTGTGTGCGGGCAAACGCGCACAAGTGTGGAGCAATTTACAGCCGTGCGCACGACGGGCCAAATTACCCCGTCGTGCGCGAGGGGGAAAACGCAATCTGTAAAGCGATTTCCATCCGCTCGCACGACGGGCAAACTTACCCCCGTCGTGCGCGTGTGTTAAAACGCCTAGTGTGGAGCAATTTCCATCTGAGCGCACGACGGGCAAAATTAACCCCGTCGTCCGCGGGGGTCAAAACGCACAAGTGTGCAGCAATTTCCATCCGCGCGCACGACGGGCAAAATAACCCCCGTCGCGCGCGTCGTCCGCGGTGGTTAAAACGCACAGGTGTCGAGCAATTTCCATCCACGCGCACGAGGGGCAAACTTACCCCTGTCGTGCGCGTCGTGTGCGGGCAAACGCACAGGTGTGGAGCAATTTACAGCCGTGCGCACGACGGGCCAAATTACACCCGTCGTGCGCGAGGGGAAAACGCAATCTGTAAACCAATTTCCATCCGCGCGCACGACGGGCAAAATAACCCCCGTCGTGCACGCTGTCCACGGGGTTTAAAACGCACAAGTGTCGAGCAATTTCCATCCACGTGCACGACGGACAAAATTACCCCCGTCGTGCGCGTCGTGTGCGGGCAAACGCACAAGTGTGGAGCAATTTACAGCCGTGCGCACGACGGGCCAAATTACCCCCGTCGTGCGCGAGGGGGAAAACGCAATCTGTAAAGCGATTTCCATCCCCGCGCACGATGGGCAAACTTACCCCGTCGTGCGCGTGGGTTAAAACGCCTAGTGTGGAGCAATTTCCATCCGAGCGCACGACGGACATAATTAACCCCGTCGTCCGCGGGGGTTAAAACGAACAAGTGTGCAGCAATTTATATCCGCGCGCACGACGGGCGAAATAACCCCCGTCGTGCGCGTCGTCCGCGGGGGTTAAAACGCACAGGTGTCGAGCAATTTCCATCCGCGCGCACGACTGGCAAAATTACCCCCGTCGTGCGCGTGGGTTAAAACGCCTAGTGTGTAGCAATTTCCATCCGAGCGCACGACGGGCAAACTTACCCCGTCGGGCGCATCGGTTAAAACGCCTATTGTGCAGCAATTTCCATCCTAACGCACGACGGGCAAAATTAACCCCGTCGTGCGCGGGGGTTAAAATGCTTAGTGTGAAGCAATTACTCCCGTCGTGGGCTCGTGCGCTGGAAACGCACAAGTTTGGAGCATTTATCAAACGTGCGCACGACAGGCAAAAATTACACCCGTAGTGTGGGAGGGGTAAAACGCAACGGGTAAACCAATTTCCATCCGCGCGCACGACGGGTAAAATTCCCCCGGCGTGCGCGGGGCTTAAAACAGACAAGTGTTGAGCAATTCCCATCCAGGCGCACGACGGTCAAAATTAACCACGTCGTCCGCGGGGTTTAAAACGCACAAGTGTGAAGCAATTTCCATCCGCGCAGACGACGGGCAAAATAACCCCCGTCGTGCGCCTTTTCTGCGTGGCTTAAAACGCACAAGTACGCCCCGTCGTGCACGCGGGTTAAAACGCCTAGTGTGAAGCAATTTCCATCTGCGCGTACGACAGGCAAAATTTTCCCCCGTCGTGCGCGTCGTGCGCGGGGCTAAAACTTACAAGTGTGGAGCATTTTCCATTCGCGCGCACGACGGGCAAAATTATCCCCGTCGTGCGCGTCGTCCGCGGGGCTTAAAAAGCACAAGTGACAAGTGTGGTGAAATTTCCATACGCAGGTAGCAATATGGGTAAACATATCTTTTAATTTCTTACAACAAGTGATTATTTTGCACAAAACCTAACATCAATTTTATACCGAATATTTTTCAATATCAACATTCTTGTTGTCCCTTTTTACTCGGTGACGTGCATTATAAATTGATTTGCGTGGAAGGTTGGACTTTCAAAATCTCAGCCGGCCTCAGCGTGCTATTTGCCAAATCTCTCAATGATCCATCTCCATTCCCTGCTACTGCCCTTCATCGGAATGGCCCTCGACTTAATTAGCAGCTTGATGGTTGTGCCTGCCCTTAACGACTGTGAAAGAAGCGGGGTTTACAGCTGACACCGAAAGGAAAAAACGACCGACAGGCCAGTTAAAACCAAGAAGTGTCAATGTCTGTTCTCATTGCGTGGTAATGGTGGGCGTCGGCGTTGGCGGTGAGGAGTGAAGGTTAACAGTCGTTGAGGGCAGGCACAACCATCAAGCTGCTAATTATGTCGAGGGCCATTCCGATGAAGGGCAGCAGGAATCCTATCGGAAGTTTTACATGCAAAGCGACAACATTCTTGTTGTCCCTTTTTACACGGTGACGTGATTTATAAATTTATTTGCATGGAAGGTAGGATTCTCCTTCAGGTAAATTTCAGCCGGACTCAGCGTGCTATTTGCCAAATCTCTCAATGATTCCATCTCCATTACCTGCAACTGCCCTTCATCGGAATGGCCCTCGACATATTTAGCAGCTTGATGGTTGTGCCTGCCCAGCTGCCCTCAATGACTGTTAACCTCCACTGAACGCTGGATTTTTTATGACATAAATAGTCCCTTGGATTTTTGTACCTTCTCGAGCAATCTCAACCGTATCTGCATGCATGTAAAATCACCAAATTTCTACATCATTTTCCACCCAATTGAATAAGAATTACACCTATAGTGTATTTAAAAGTATATACTTACCAACTGGAAAACCTCGAAAATCCCTACTATCACACCCAAGAAAGGAAGAAAATGCTCATGTATCCTAGAAGGTCTGCTGACCGCTGAGATCTTCTGGGAAGATTTG
>CM061142.1:372780759-372801464 GCA_030789695.1 Scilla litardierei
AGGATAAATTAAAAAAGCTAACCACCCTGGAATGTTTTGTTTTGTTTGAAATGTTTTCTTTGAAATCCTGGCAATGCATTGTCCTGTTAAACACCTTGGAATGTTTAAGATTACTCAAGCATACACTAATACTCAACTATTCATATTGTTAAACATAATCAAGCACCAAGTTGAGTATACTAAAAACAGGATTCTCAACTACTCAAAAAATATTGCATAGAAATTTCCCACCTATATAAATTAAAATCACAGCAAAAGTCATCATGTAAATATGAAGAGAAAATCATGTTGGTTAGCCATTGGTTTGCAATGAAAAAAAATATAAACAATTTATAGCAAAACATCACACCAATTTTGCATAGAGAAGTGATAATGTTATAAACATGGAAACATAGAGAAGTGATAATGTTATAAACATCACACCAATTTATAGCAGAAGTGATAATGTTATAAACATCACACCAATTTTGCATAGGGTAGTGATATCCTTCAAATTTTGTTTATAACAATATAAGCACAGAGAAGTGCTAAACATAGAGAAGTGCTAAACATAGAGAATAGAATAACAAACATAGAGAATTATGCATATGAAAAAAACAATTTTTTTGGTGGAGAGGAAGCTCGCAAACAAAACTCACCAACTGCCAACAAAACTCACCCAGCGTTGAGGTGGAGAGGAAGTGATGAAGCTCTCAAGCTCTCTAACTCAAACTCAGCAATGGGGGGCTCTGATTGATGTGCTTACTCTTCGTGATAATGGAGGTAGAAGAAGAAGAGGATGCTCTTCGTGATGTGCTGACTCTGCGTTTGTGAAGGAAGAAGAAGAGGAAGTTGGAGGTAGAAGAAGATGGAGGGGGTGAAATGAGAGTAGCTGCGATCTCAAACACAAAAGAAAAATCCCAAACTATCATTACACCCACGCCACGCCAATATCAGTCCATTTTTATTTTGTGAAATGATTTGATCAAAAATCATTCCCGCCCTAAATTCCCTCACAAATTTGATGTGAAGAAGAAAACGTAAATTTGAATTCAATTTTTTTTTATAAAAATGAGATGAATGAGCTGTGATAGGAGGTGAGGTGATTTGAGGGAATTCAAAAAAATTACACAAATAACCCTATATACAAACTATCATCATACCCTATATAAAATTCAATATCTCATATCTCAATTTCTCATCATACCCTATATACAATATATATATATAAACATCACACCAAATTACACATAACCAAAAACAAATTCTCTTATCCATTATCTCTTATCCATTTTCTCTTAACCAAAATCTCTTATCCATTATCTCTTATACACATAATCCATCTATCCACAAACAAAAATACACATAACCAATATCTCTTATCCAAATTCTCTTATCCAAAAACCCAAGATAACATCCCTGTTTTATAATATATATATATATATATATATATATATATATATATATATTGGAAAGTTAGCGTTATATTATATATAAAGGTACACAATACAAAGGGAAACTGAGAGGAGTGTTGTCGTAATAGAGGAAGGAGAGGGCACAAGCGCCTTCACTACCTACTATCAGACCCACAAACCCAGCAGCACCCTTACACATACACCGCCAAAATCAACTAACATAATAGCCTAAGAGGATCCTAACCAGGGTCCTTAATAACTAACATAAAACTGGCAATTTTCTATTTTTCTTCTTACATGAGATTGTATACAAAGATAAATCTATTTTTTTTCATCAGGTTCTTTTTATTTGCTTGAAAATTTTATTTTTGGTGAGAAATGAAAGGATTGAATGGTAAAAGGGAGATGATCTGAAAAAATCATTTCCGAGATGTGTAGAGGAATGTTTACTGTGTTTGATTTGAGTTATAGCATGGGTGAAAGCATGCAGTTCACTGAAAAAGCTCATAGAGATGGTATTTTCCAAAACTTCTAATTCTATTTGTTTAATTTAAAAACTTCAAATTTTTAATACTCTGCAGATCCTAATCTGCATCTTAATTAAAAAAATTTATTACACTGGATACATGTTTGCCAAGCCAAATTTTTATGTAGATGCTACAAAAGGATTAACCAGATCATTAATATTGTCGTAAATCTTGCCAGGTAATTAGCATAGAAACTGCATCAAAATTCTGGTATTTTCCAAAAGGATTAACCAGATCATTAATATTTTCATAAATCTTGCCAGGTAATTAGCAAAGAAACTGCGTCAAAAGATGATGTGTCCAAAATACTAGAGGAAATATTTGGGCATTGTGAATCAACAAAAGGTATAAATTTGTTTTTGCTTGATTATGGACAAAGCAAAATCTAAGGTAACAGTTGAGAGAGCACTAGAGTTTGAATTTGATACATGGAGAAATGAAAGATGTTTCCTTCGGATTGAAAAATATTTCTAATGGACTACATTTCTTTATATTTTGTTGGATATTTCAGAAGCATTTTTGCAGTATCACTTTCTCCTGTTTTCGTCCTCCATCCACTTAATATGATGTCAACAAATGGCAGAATTATTTGACAGATTATTTGACATAATTTCATAGCTGCACTTTGATCACAGTACAGAATTTCAATTTAGTAATTTTTGTCAAATCCTGTCAATTATCACATTACTGAATTTCATATCCAGTACCAAATTCTAAGGCATATCCTGTCAAAATTCTGGTTTTAACTGCACTTTGTCAATTCTAATGCTTAATTCACCAATTGTCAAAAAAATTGTCCTGTCAACGTGGAGAATTAAGCACTTTGGTGAATTACATTACTTGATCACCAAAATGTTTGTAATGCATTAGAATTTTGACAGGACCAAATGCATATTCTATAAAAAGTGCTTAATTTTGACAGGACCAAATTTTGACAGGACAAAAATTTTGACAAGTCAAAATTTTTTCGCACTTTGGTGACTTGCATTACTTGATCAATGTGGTGAATTAAGCATTAGAATTTTTTTAACAGGATATGCATTACTTGATCAATTAAGCATTGCTTTCTGATGCGAATGAGATGTTGGAATCTGAGATATATTTTGATGCTTTTGGACATTCTGTTCTATGTTTTAGTAATGATATCTATTGAGCATCCATTCGTTTGCTCCTAAATTTTTATTTTGAGAGTGCCTAGGTTTTGGAACCTTTTATTGTGGTGAAGCTTTGTCGGGTACCAGTTCTCAATGGCTAAGCTGTCCAATTATGTTTGATTTACATGGTTGATTCAGATTGTTTGCATTATTAAAAACTAATCATGCATTTATATATGCTACGTTTACTAAAAAATCCAAACCTAAGAAACCTCACACACCTAATATTAACCAAGTCAAACCTAGGATTAATAAACAAACTAATGATAAGAAAACGATAGCTAAAATTGGAACATCTAAAATAGTTAATGATTGCATTAAAAACTTTATGAAAACTGTGCACTATTCAAAAGACTATAAATACATTAACGGAAAATCTAAGCCGAGATGGATCTGGTTACCCAAAGAATAGAAAATTCTTAATAACCCTAAGAAGGGTATCACAAACCCTAACCCTAAGATACCTTACATAAAGAGTAAAAATTACAATTTCAAGCATTAGAGAAAAAAATTCCAATGCATATCCTGTCAAAAATTGCATATCAGAGAAATAATGCATATCATGTCCAACATTAGAAATAATTCTAATGCATATGCTAATTGAGCAAAAAAATAGTTTTACATGCATATACAATCATATACTAATCTTATACTCCATTTACAATCTTACATCCCATCCAGCTTACATGCATATATTGTTGAATGGAAACTTGCGGTTCCCAGTGTATAGTTGAATAACTCAAATGGCCATGTTTCTTTGTGTAATAGTGACTGTCACACTGATGTTGTTGGCTTCCTTTGTCTTACATTTCAAGAAAGAATTCATAGGGTTGCACCGATAAGCCTTGGACAAGCATAAAATCTTATGAGCTGTATTCAGAGTCCCATTTTGGGCCTGGAACTCATGCGTCGTTTTAGGAAACGATATTCCATCATTCTAGCATGGTGTCAAGTTCCCAGTAAACATGAACAGAATAACATAGGTTTGTGCACAAATATTACATACTGAAACAGCTTCCAGAAATGTTGATCATTATTTGACCAACCTACAGATTTTATGAACATGAACTCAAAATTTGAGAATGATAATCTGACATGAAGCTTCATTGAGAATTCAGATGGGAATGAAGCTCTTAGGTATTCAGTACAAACCAGCAACATGAGTTCAAATTAATTGGAATTATTCAGCTTTGTTTACAGCTTACAACATAATTCGGTTATGGCAAATGGGAATGAAGTTGCTGGTTGTAAGCTATAAATTTGTAAGCTATCAAATTTAAACCCAAGATAGTGGTTGTAAGCTATCAAATTTAAACTCACATTGCTGGTTGTAAGCTATAAATTTGTAAGCTATCAAATGGGAATGAAGCTCTCAGGTTAATAATTCAGCACACACCCCACAATAATTCGGTTTCAACAAATTCATTCCTAGGTTTGACAAATTTGTATAATTTAGATTTGACAAAGTGTGATTTTTCTTCCATGGTGAAAAATATGAATAATTCAGCCTACAGTTTGTGCCTTTATGCATCAATAAAAGCACTTCATATAGGTTAATAATTCTTTGGTGAAAAATTTCTGTAATTCAGATTTGACAAGGGCATAATGACTAGGCTGATGACCTGAGAGCTTTTTAACAAGTTATATGCAATGCTTTAGTTGAGGATAAAAGATAATTATTTGAGATGGCTCAGGCAGTTGCAATGAAGACCAGTGAGTTCTCCAGTTGGGACTTGGATGACTTGCTACAAGAGTAGATAATAGAGTCATGAATGGCAGTGCTCACATTTTAGTTTATGCAAACGTTTAAACAATTTTGTACACCAACCTAAATTTTATACTAGCAACCTGACACCTAAAATTTGATATGTATGAGTACCTAAATGCTTAAATTTAAACCAAATTGGATCCATTCTCTGGTGGTTTGCTCTCTGGAAATCTGAATTCTCAATGATAATGATAAAGTCTGAACATTCCCATTTGGTGAACTTATTCTCAATGAACATGAACTTAACATTTGAGAATGATAATCTGACATGAAGATTCAAATGATAAAATTAAAACCAAATTGGATCCATTCACTAAGAATTCAGATTTCATTGATAATGAGCGTTTTCGTTGTTTGGTTTCACTGGCATAAAGTTGACATGGTGGCCTTGGCAATATCTGACAATATCTTTGACAATATCTTCTACGTTGGTGGCCTTGGCAGGACATTGCTCTCAAATATGCAAGGATCTCTTCATGGTATGTTACGTTTCCTTGCACAAAAGTCTCCTTTTTCCTTTTGGAGATTTTTGATGAAATGTGCCCTTTTCTCTTTGGGTGTCACATGTCAGGCTTGAGTCTGAGGTAGTTGCTGAGGACTACCATGTTGCTGATGTCATACTTGAGGCTTTTATTGACGTCCAGTTCGAGGGTACCAGAGATCTACTCTAGTCTCAGCTGGAGGCTTTTCTTAGTTACTGTTAGGTTGTTCGGTGCGTAGCACCTTATTTATGTTTTAGTTTCAGCCATGCTTGGGGCCTTTCTTTTCAGACTCTTGTACCTTATTTTATGACTTATTCTCTGGATGTTTTGAATAAAGAATGGATGTTGTTGAACGTTGGATATTTTTGCATGCTTTCATTAAAATTATTGTTGTTGTTTCATTGCAATGCAAGAATCTGCGAATGGATGAACACACAGACGCTTATCAGACTGTAGCTTCGCAGCTTCAAGTCTGAGCGGACCTCTTCGCGTATCGCCTTCCATACATGGGAAGCAGGGCGTGACATTAAGTATAACCAGCCTATTTGTGCTGATTGAGTCAAAATGGAATATACTTGTGTCGGGTTGTTTTGACGAATAAGTTATATCAAAAACTGTCTATATGATGAGCATTGATGATAATTTACTCAATCATAACTACCCACACTATCGTTTCCTTTATCTGCATTAATCTTCTAACTTGAAGTATTACATGCAGGCAAACAAGAACTTTTCTTATTGTGCACCTTATCAAGATCGCATCTAATGTATATGTGATCGAGCCGGAATCAACTCCGAAACAATGTAGTTTATCGCAAGCGCACGGTATAGTGGCAAGCGGGTATCGAACACAGTGAAGTGGTGTTATACTACCTATCTACTCCTAGGTTGAGTTAGAATTGCGGGTTTATTGGTGGATGTGGAGTATGGAGTGTTGTAATGGTGATGAATGCGAAGGTCGTGTCACTCGATATCGTAAACAAATGATTTCACACAATATAAAAGAATAAAATATAAAAAGATTAGGGCTTTAGGATCGCCACTAGGACCGTCAGATGTCGACGCTAGGCTAGGACTCTTACGTTGCATTGCTTTAATTGGGGATTTGTAGCATCTACAAAAGTGAATCCATGCGCCTGGGCATCATGAATCTCACGTATCGCATTAACCCCGCTCTCGCGATAGGCGCATACGATACATGCATTAAGGATCTACTAAGTTTCACCACTCTCGTGGTTCAAACGCTCTCAACTCGTACCACTCGCGTGGGTTAGAGCTTCGAGGTATTTTGGTGGCTCTTATTGAAGCAATGGCGGTAGCCGTCAATTAGTGATATAGTTCGTCGGTGGATCCCATCAAGGCATGAGCCGGGCATGGTCATGTACCTCGGTTGAATCCACTAACTCTCTAATTAAATCCATAGGATACTCCTTAAGCTAATCGATTCCACCGACCGTGGGCATGATCTCAGTACGAGTTCACCTTGGGATTTTGATAGATCAACCAAAATACAACCCTATTTATATCCAACGCACCATAAAAATCCTAACTTTGTGTCTAAATCCTAAGATCCATGGGCTAATCCTTTAGCCCTAGAAAAGACTACTCAAGCATAATAATAGCAATAGATAATAGAACACACAAAGATTTCATTGCATGCATCAAAAAGGGATAAACAATAAGAAATCACAAAGAAAATAATAATAGAATTAAAAAGGGCAAAAGTACTTATCTTGATACAAAGGAGGGACCTAGGGCATAGCCTAACTCCCCAAAAGATCGTTGCCGAAAAACCCTAAAAAAGATCTAAAAACTCTTCTCTGAAAAGTATACAAAAAGTCTCTCAAAATCTATCTCAACGTCTCTATCCAGAACTCCAAAAATGATGGCTGCAAGCCGAATATATTCCACCTTTCAAAACCCTCTCAAAATCATGATCTGGACACACGCCTAGGCCCATGGTGACTCGGTCGAGTATAAACCTGCTCGGTCGAGTCGTCAGAAAGTTTGATACCTCATCCAAATGTTTGCTCGGGGCCGAGTGAGGCATGCTCGGTCGAGTAGTCCGGCTGCTCGGTCGAGCAGCCCTCCTGCTCGATCGTATTGCACAGGGAATCGAGCTTCTTCAAAATATTTCGCTGTGCCTACACTGCCCGAGCAGGCACTGCTCGGTCGAGTAGGAGGTTGCTCGGACCGAGTAAGTGATTGCTCAGTCGAGTAGTGGTCGAACGGCAGCATTTTCAGCACTCTGCAGCATTTTCAGCACTCTGCTCGGTCGAGCAGTCAACTGCTCGACCGAGCAGTCAACTGTTCAGCTCAAAAACACATTTCCGCATGATTTTTCACCCTGCTCGGTCGAGTAAAGTGCTCTGCTCGGTTGAGTAGGTGTCAAACAGATTTTTGCAGAATTTCAGCACTGCAGCATCATCTTGCAGAAATTTACCAGTGCTCATCCGATCTCCGATTGATGTGTTCTTGGTGGTGTTGGAACCTTCTTGAAGTCTACTATCTGCAAAAAATATCAGAAAAATAATAAAAAATCTTAGGTGATATCAGATTTGTAAATAGTTCACAGCTATCTTGTTTCCAGCACTTCGGGTCGCTCGATTCCTTCGCTGCATCATAGCTCGATCAAGCGACATTCTCTCTTGCCCCTTCCTTTCTCCAGTATTCTTTTTTGGCACCTCAAGCATGGCATCATGAGTCTCATTGGTGCTCTCACATCGCCGATCATCTTATTGACTCCAAATTACTCCAATATCGTCCCAAATCCCTGAAATGGACATAAACGCTCCGAAAGTCGTATTATTCCAAATAACAGCGTAAAAGCGTATGAAATATGTAAATGATCAATCATTTTGACGTGTAATCATATATATATAATGTGGAATATAAGGACACATCAAAATCCCCCCAAGCTTACCTCTTACTCGTCCACAAGAAAGACTAGTAAGAAGCGAACACGTGAGATGGATACAATGGAGATGCGAGGCAGTGGCATGTAATGGAGACAAGGGGTTCAATATTAAATTCAGAAAATACAAGAACCCAAGATATGCAAGATCACGTGAACACACGTCAATATGAAATTAGAACACATATACACAACAAATACTTAAGTCTCGCTCGAATTAAAATAACATGGATTTCAATAAATAAAATGAACTTGATAAGCAATAAAAAGAGATTAGAGTTATATCATATCATAGTTTATCATGGAATATACTAAGTTCATAGAAATGAAACCAATGTTCATAACTCATTCTTTAAGCAGTATAATATGTCATGATCAAACTTTTTCAAGCATGCGTGGTATTTTGTTATGCTTTATGGAATGAATTTAGCAAATCCAATCAAGGTAAGGCATCACCACACTACGACCATTTCAAGACTCCTAGAACCCATCAACTTTGCCATGTCTTAGTTCTATATAGAAATGGAGATAATGATATGGGATTTTTGTAGTTTTATATTGTTTTTGGCTAAATGAATATTTCATATGCATTTTTTCTTTATATACATGAGATAACTCAATATATACAAAAAGAGGCATATGCATCCCAGGCCAGACGGTCTTAGGGCATTGGGTTATGAAGAACCCTTAGGGCCTTTTATTCATAATATTTGTTTGATGTTTGCATTTTTGGGATTTTTGCAAACTCACGTAAACGTGATGGAATGCAAAACATGACCAAGGATCATTTATTGGCTATTCACAAAAGAAAGAGAAAAGGCAAAGAATCTAGACATGGCTCGGTTTCAGGAATCCTAATCGTCACTACTTTGGTTATCGTGGGGTTATCCTATCTCTTTTGAATCATTAAACATTCATGAAGCAATAAAATTATTAATCAAATCACGCAGGAGTGTCAAATAATTTTCAGATTTGATTCATTCATTTTTAGCTTAACTGTTTCGAGAATATGGTTGTGAAACTATGGATTCTACTATGAAAAAGTATATTAACAAAGATACACTAATCAAGGAATTAAACTTTAATCTTACAGATATCAGAGTTCATAAAAAATCCACGATATTTCATGGAAAATGAAGCATATGAGACATAAATGTATAGGTGAACATGGTTCACATGGAGATTTCGAAGTGTGTTTCACAATGAAGCAAAGTGTGTGCACTATGCCCTCCCCCAAGCTTAAACATCAAATTGTCCTCAATGTGTGTATGATATAAATAGAGGACAACGACAAGATAAGGGGGTCACTCAACAAAATAGTCTCTTTCCCCCAAGCTTAACATCACCTAAAAATTGGGGAGAGAGGCGAATAAGCACCAAATATAAAGGTGGGCATAGATGATAAATAATGAGTTGGGTGCAAAAGATAATTAAGGCATCATAAGGAGTGAATTTATTAGACTAAGAAATCATATAAAATCATAAACGGTCCTCTCGCTGCCGAGAGGATTCGTGTTTATTGAAAGTATAAAATACTACACTACTAGATTGGTACCACCTGTAGCAAAAGGCGGGTCTAATATCTTTTCCGGTGCAGGAAGCTACTCTATCTGCACTTTATGTGGCTCCGCTAGGCGTGTGTGTCCACGAACTCCATCAGATCCCAGCAATGCGACCCCCAGCATCTCCCCAAGGACTCCACCTGTACCCCGTAAGAGATAGGCCACATCAATCTGATGTGGATAATTTTTCCCCAAAATAAAAGTATTCCAAAGGAGGTCATCAGAAGAAATATTCAAGATAAAGATCGGTTGACGAAACTTCCCTGAAAATGTATCTCCGCTTTCATGCACCACGACAGGAAACTCTCCATCGTTCGTCTCAGGCTTTTCAGGCAACTCTGGCATATGAGTGTGGATCTCATCAGGAAACTCCTCCTCGTCGTCAGACTCATCCCATCGCAGCTCCTGATCATATTCAGTAGCATCCATTGGTGCTAACTCCTCGCTCTCCTCCTCATATACATCCCATCGTACCTCTTAATCAAATGTATATGTATCCTGTAGAAGTCACGATGAGTCATCAAAATCTGAATCATAAAAAACATCATTTACATGAGGGGAATCAAAAGAAAAGGGCATGGGAGTAAATGATTCTCCCTGAATGGGAGCAATAAGCTCTGTGGGGTAGTCCTCGGTGTTAGTGGAAGGATGAGGTGGCTGCGCAAGCTCTAGGACCGTTGTCTCTGTTGAGTATTGATTCCCCGGATTTTGTTTTGATGATGAACAAACATAAATATCGTGAACTAACTCTTTGTGAGCGCAGTAATGGAGATCGTCGTCAAAATTCTATGAACATCTAAAGCGACATCTCAAGACTTCTGAAAGCGCGTGATCGAGTGCCTGAAGCTTCGTTGAAGCTCTAGGAGCATTATTGAAGTCGAGAGATTCGGATTGAAGCTTTGAAGACGGTTCGTCAAGTTTAATTTATAGTCTTCTAGCTTCTTTTCGTAGAATGTTAAGTCTTGAGTAGGTCTTACATTATATTCTTCTTAATGTTCATATCTTAGAGCTAGGATTGCCTTAGAAGCCATTAGAAACTTTCCTGAAGCTTTTCGCTTCTTTCCTCGGCTTCCTATGCATCTTAGTTGGTTCAAGAAGAAGAACCAACCGACTAGATGGCAATCTAGTCGGTTGGGAATCCTCCTTGAACCGACTAGTTCTCCTAGCTAAATTCAGCCTAGTCACTGTTGATCAATTAGTCGGTCCAAGAAGGTTCACCGGCCGACTAGTTGTCAAACTAGTCAGTTTGGAATCCTTCTTAGATCGACTAGTTATACTTCCATCTTTCACTGCCTCGCTTTTGTTGACTCGTTAGTCGGTCCAAGAACATTCATCGACCGACTAGTTATCAAACTAGTCGGTTGGAATTTGTTCTTAGACCGACTAGTTATCCTAGTAAACATCCTAGTGATTTCAACTCTTAGTCAGTCAAAGAACACTCACCGACCGACTAGTTGTCAAACTAGTCGGTTGGCAAGACTTCTTAGACCGACTAGTTCTATATTCCATGAACTATCTTTCTTGGCTGTCTACCTCTTTGTCGGTCCAAGAAGAATCACCGACCGACTACTTGCAAAACTAATCGGTCAGTGATCCTTCTTAGACCGATTAAACTGATTCAGAATAGAGCCATTGGGGCATTTAATGCCACGAATTTTGTGACCGTTTTGTCTCTTCCCTATATAAGGTTGTGTGCTTCCAACCAGGGATTCAAGGCTGATAATAGTGACATTTTCACATCCAAGAGAGGAGCCATTCAATCTTATTTCCAAGCTCTCTCTTCTCACAAGAATCTCTCCCTCAACTCCTTGAGCCCAAATTCCTCAAGAGAGATTCTCTTCATTGTGAGCCTCTTTTCAAGGTCACCAACTCATCCTAGCCTTCGATCGCTGTTCATCTTCTTGGAGCTAGGGTTTGGTGACATTCTCTTCCTCAAAATCCTCCTTGCCCTAAAATCGTAAGTTTTACTCAAGGCATAGGATTTTGTTGGTAAGTATTTCATTGTTTCATTTACTTTGTTTTGCAAGTTGTTCTCTCGGTTGTGAGAGAAGTTCGTGATCCCGGTTTGTGGGAGTCACGTTTTCATTTGTGTATGATTTCGTCTTGTGGAGGTTTTCTACAAGAATTTCATAGTGCAAATTTGAGTTAGAGGTTTCTAACTAAAGTAGCCGGAGGGGATCCGGGTGGTTGGGATGTAGGATCACCGGGAACAAGTCGGGGAGACTTGGGTGGATCAGAACCCGTTATATCGTTTGTTTGCAATATTTAATTCTTGTTGTTTGTAGTTATTCCGCATTGTTGTTTGTGTTTGCACGATAATTACGAATTATCCTCTTGATTATTTTAAAGTATTATTCACCCCCCTCTAGTACTTGTGCAACAGCTATCAGGGCATTACATTTGGTATCAGAGCCAAGTTCATAGCTATGACAAACAACGACTACAACGTCTTCAAGAATTGTGAAGGAGCTTCTTCGGTGATGGAAGGACACTCCTCAACTAGGCCTCCCTTCTTCAACGGTACCAATTATGGGTACTAGAAATGCCGGATGGAAACAATCCTCTGGAGCACGTCTCAATGGAGAGCTATGTTGACGGAGTATGTCGAGCCCACCGAACCAGACTTCGCGAAGTGGACTACCGCGGAGGTCGCCGCGGAGGTAAACAATGCCAAGGCAATGAATGCCTTGTAATGTGCATTGGAGCCCGAAGACTTCAACAAGATATGCACATGTAAGAGTGCATATCAAATCTGGAACTCACTCCTCATCTTGCATGAAGGAACGAGTAAGGTAAGAGACTCCAAACTCACTGTTGTTAATAAAAATTACGAATTATTTCATATGCAACAGGGTGAGAAGATGAAGGAGTACTATGCTCGCTTCGTTGACATTACCAACGAGTTGGAGGCTCTTGAAAAGACTTACACCCAAAAGGAGAAAGTCTCAAAGATCATTGACGGACTTCCTTCTTGTTGGGAAAAGCGTACATTCGCCATCGAGGAAGGTAACGATATGAATAAGTATATTGTCGTACAACTAATGGGTACCTTGATGTCTTATGAGGTACTCAAGGACAGTAAAATACAGATGCAGGACAAGATGACGTCATACTTGAAGCAAGACGAGCCAAATAAAAAGGCGATTGCGTTCAAGGCCGCTCCATCTACATCTACCGATGATGAAGAATCGGAAGACGAGTTGGACATAGAATCTTTGGCCGAGTTGGCAAAGAAGTTCAACCGATTCTTCCGAAAAGGTAAGTTTAGGAATAAATCTAAATTTAGTTCGACTAATGCCTCCGCTTCTTTGTGTTATAAATACAACAAGCCAGGACACATCAAGGTGGAGTGTCCTCTTAACAAACACAAGGAGAAGTGGAAGGCACCCAAGTACGACAAGTCAAGAAAGTACAAGAAAGGACTTGTCGGCTCATTCACCGACTCCGAAGAGGACTCCTCAAGTGGAGAGCCGGATGATGAACAAGTGGATAAAGCAAACATATGCTTCATGGCTAGAGAGGAACATGATCAAGAGTCCTCCTCCGATGAAAGCGAGGATGAAGGCGATGAGGTAACAATGGATGACCTTAGATTAGCTAACGAGCAAATATGGTCTAAGTATTCTAAATTAGTAAATAGATATACTAAGACTAAAGATGAGCTAACTAGTCTACAAACCTCACCTAAGCCTATCGTCATAAACAACGACACCGTTGTTGAAGACTTGAGAAATGAGATTGTAAATCTCAAATCTCAACTTGAGCATGTTCATATTGAGGAATCGGATGAACACGCGATAGCGGATTTGATTTCTCGAAACTCAACTTTGAGTATCGAGAATGAGAATCTCAAGTCTCGTGTTTTTGTACTCACATCGCAAGTGTCCACTTTGGATGCTTCTATGCATTCTCTCACCGAGAAGTATGAGTACACATTAGGCCAAATTGATAAATTCAATAAAGGTAAGGGCCATTTGGATAATATCCTACATGATTTACTTCCGACCAATCATCACATTGGCTTGGGGTGTAAGATGGGAGACTCATCCAAATTGGCCACGACCTTTGTTAGGCCAACTTCCGATGCCTCAACTAGTGGGAGTAAACACCCCATGGGTAGTTCATCTAACAATGGTGCTTCCACTTCGTACACACCCTCTTTTGGAAAGAAACCCACTTTGGGTGGACCTCCAAAGAAGGGTCATGCATTTATGTACACCAATGCTATGCCACGTAGGAACACACATCCTACTCCACCGGTTCACACGTATGATGATTTTTATGCTCCACGTCCACGAGCACGTGCACACCATGTGAGACACACTCATGCATGTGTTCCTCCACATGCGTATGTTCATCCTCATCTCTATCATATGAACAATTATCATCATGCACCACATCATGTGCCATATGCTTATCCACGACATGCATTTCCTAGGCCACTTCCTCGTAGGCCACATGCATCACATAGAAATCAACAACATGTGCATGCTCCCAATAGGAATAGGGCTCCCAAGAAATTCACTATTTGGGGCCCGAAGAACACTAGCATGCATGAAAACCAAGCATATATTAATTCGTATTTCATGAATGTCGTGCATAATGATGATTTTGTTGGGAAGTCTAAGTCCAATTGGACTTGGCTTCCAAAGGTCTAATCCCTTAGGACCCAATGACCTTGGTTACCATGGAATGATATTTTTATGTTCAGGTACTCAAGAAAAAGGAGAAGGAGCAACAAATCAAAATTTAGCTCCAAGAATAATTGGATACCAATATTTTGTTTTTCTAGGTTCAATCCACCGTGGGATACCAACCCTACCAACTCCTTGATTTGCAAAGCTTTTCATTCAAATGGAGTTGATTGTGCTTAAGTGATGCACCAAAGTAGGGGGAGCTTAATGTTGTAAGTATATTCTTACATTTGGTTTCCATGTGGGTTTAATGCATGTAGATGTCACTTTGTGTATTCTTAATATTGGATATCATCTTTACATGCTCTTGCTTAATGCTAGTTTTGAGCTTATGATATAGTATTTATCTGTCTTATGCTCATGGCATCCCATGTTTTTTTGTGACTCATTTAGTGAGTATCTCTTTTGGAATGCATGTTTGTACTATGGTCTTTTGAACATTGTTTCAATTAGTATCCTAGTGTACTAGAATTGTGTATGCCATAAGTTCTATGAAGTTACTATCTATTTTTGGCATAACACTTTTGCATGATATTGATAGTTGATATTCATATTGTTTTAATCACCTTGTCACCTCACATCGCACACTTCACTTTGTGATTCTTTTCGATCGTTGTTGTTGTTGGATATTGGACTCCCCGGATTTGGTTTTGGATGATGAACAAACATAATATATCGTGAACTAACACTTTGTGAGCGCAGTTATGGAGATCGTCGCCAAATTTATATGAACATCCAAAGCGACGTCTCAAGACTTCTCAAAGCGCGTGATCGTATGCCTAAAGCTTCGTTGAAGCTTATGGACCATTTTAGAAGTCATGAAGATTCGATTGAAGCTCTTGAAGACGGTATCATCAAGTTTTATTTATTGTCTTTAAGCTTCTTTCGTAGAATGTTAAGCCTTGAGTAGGTCTTACGGTTTAAATCTTCATAACGCTCATATCTTAGCTCTAGGATCTTAGTTGAAGTCCATACAATTCTTCACGAAGCTTCGCGCTTCGATTCGGGACTTCTTGTGCATATTAGTTGGTTCAAGAAGAAGAACTGACCGACTAGATGGTGATCTAGTCGGTCGACAAAGCTTCTTGGACCGTCTAATTTCAGTCAGTTAATTCTTAGCTCTTTACTGTTTACAGTTAGTCGGTTTACGTTGACTCACCGACCGACTAGTTTGTGAACTAGTAGATCAGTGATGCTTCTGTGACCGACTAGTTGAGCTTTCCATGTACATGCAAATTTGAGCTTGAGCTACTGTTTATCTTTAGTCGGTCTGTTTTCATTTATCGACCGACTAGTTGATGAACTAGTCGGTCAACTTTCCTTCTTGGACCGACTAGTTGAGCTTTACTGTTCATGCCAATTTTCACCTGACTTACTGTTTATCGTTAGTCGGTCTATGCACATTTGGCGACCGACTAGTTGATGAACTAGTCGGTCAACATTTGTTCTTGGACCGACTAAATCAATTTGTGCTCAGACTTCAGTTTTATCTCTTAGTCGGTCTCAGTTGAGTAACCGACCGACTAGTTGTGAAACTAGTCGGTCAGCTACTCTTCTTGGACCGACTAGTTCCTTTTGTCTGTGCTTCGACCTTTTCTCTGTTCACTCATTAGTCGGTCTACGTTGATTGACCGACCGACTAGTTGATGAACTAGGCGGTCGGTAGTTGTTCTTTGACCGACTAGTTGGGTTCAGAAAAGAGCCGTTGGAGCGTTAATTGAAACGTTTTTCTCTCTCTCTCTCCTCTAACCTATATATACTTGATGAGCTGCATTCATTGCAATCAAGGCTGATATTATTGCAAGTTTAGAGATCAAGATAAATCATTCTAAGCTCATTCAAAGCTCATTCATTCCATTCAATAATCTCTCCCCACTCTTACTTCCAAAGAGAGATTCATTGAGTGTGAAGCCTTCCAAGCCAAGTGCTTGATCCTAGGTCACCAACATCCCCATAGCTCTCTATCGCTGATCTACATCTTGGAGCTAGGGTTTGGTGCCACTTCTTCTTCCTCAAAATCATCTTTGCCCTAATTCGTAAGTATTACTCAAGGCATAGGTATTTTTTCGGTAAGAAGTTTTGTTTCATTTACTTTCATATTGTAATTGGTTCACTCTCGGTTGTGAGAGTGGTTGTGATCCCGGGTTGTGGGAGTCAAAAATTTCTTTGTGTATGATTTGACTTGTGAAGGTTTTTCACAAGTATTTCATAGTGGAAATCTTGAGTTAGGGTTTCTAACTCGAGTATCCGGAGGGGATCCGGGTGTTTGGGACGTAGGATCACCGGGAACAAGTCGGGGAGACTTGGGTGGATCCGAACCCAGTAATATCATTTGTTTGCGATTGTTTATTTGTTGTCGATTATTTACTATTCCGCATTTCCGGATTAATTGGTAGAGTTTGCAAGGTAATTAGGAATTAGCCTCTTAATTATTTTAAAGTACTATTCACCCCCCCTCTAGTACTTGTGCAGTAGCTTAGCAGGGCATTACATTTAGTATCAAAGCCAAGTCTATAGCTATGTCTGCCAACGATAACAAGACCGTTCGTCCACCTTCCGACTATAGCACCTTCAGGAACCGTGAAGGAGCGTCTTCGGTGATGGAAGGACATTCCTCGACGAGGCCTCCATTCTTCAACGGTACCAACTACGGGTACTGGAAATGCCGGATGGAAACATTCCTCCAGAGTGATTCACTATGGAGGGCCACGATGAAGGAATACGTCGAGCCCCCCGAAGAGGATTTCGTGAAGTGGACTCCCGCGGAGGTCGCCGCGGAGATAAGCAATGCCAATGCAATGAACGCCTTGCAATGTGCTTTGGAGCCCGAGGACTTCAACAAGATATGCATATATAAGAGTGCATATCAAATATGGAATTCTCTCCTCATCTTGCATGAAGGGACAAGTAGGGTAAGAGACTCTAAACTTGTTGTGGTTAATAGAGATTACGAGTTGTTTCATATGCTACAGGGTGAGAAGATGAAGGAGTACTATGCTCGCTTCGTCGACATCACAAACGAGTTGGAGGCTCTCGGTAAAACCTACACACAAAAGGAGAAAGTCTCGAAGATCATCGATGGACTTCCTTCTAGTTGGGAGAAACGGACCTTCGCCATCGAGGAAGGTAATGACATGAAAACCTATACCGTTGTTCAACTAATGGGTACCTTAATGTCATACGAGGTACGCAAAGATAGCAAGTTGAAGTTGCAGGACAAGATGAAGTCCTACCTAAAGCAAGACGAGCCAAAGAAGAAGGCTATTGCTTTCAAGGCCGCTCCATCCACATCCACATCAACCGATGATGAAGACTCGGAAGACGAGTTGGACTTGGAGTCCATGGCACTCATGGCCAAGAAGTTCAACCAGTTCTTCCGGAAAGGTAACTTCAAAAACAAATCGAAGTTCAATTCTTCTAACGCCTCCTCTCCTTTGTGTTTCAAATTCAACAAGCCAGGACACATGAAAGCAGAGTGTCCTCTAAACAAGCAAAAGGAGAAGTGGAAGGCGCCGAAATTCGACAAGTCCAAGAAGTACAAAAAGGGACTTGTCGGAGCAACATTCACCGACTCCGAGGATTCCTCAAGCGGAGAGTCAGACGATGAGCAAGTGGAGCAAGCGCACATGTGCTTCATGGCGAGAGAGGAGCATGATCAAGGATCTTCCTCCTCCGATGATAGCGACAACGAAGGCGATGAGGTAACGATGGATGACCTTAGAAATTCTAATGAGCAATTATGGTCTAAATACTCTAAGTTAGTAAATAGGTATACTAAAGTAAAAGATGATTTAGCTAGCATCCAAACCTCGCCTAAAACTATCATCACCAACAACGACACCGTTGTTGAAGAGTTGAAGAATGAGATTGTTAATCTCAAGACTCAACTTGAACATGTTAGCATTGAAGATTCGGAGGAACACAAGATAGCGGATTTGCCTTCTCAAAACTCGACTTTGAGTATTGAGAACGAGAATCTCAAATCTCGTGTTTATGTGATCACATCGCAAGTATCCACTTTGGATGCTTCTATGCATTCTCTCAACGAGAAATATGAGTGCACATTGGGCCGAATCAATGAATTCAATAAGGGTAAGGGCCATTTGGATAATATCATAAATGACTTACTTCCGGCCAAACACCACATTGGCTTGGGGTATAAGTTGGGAAATTCATCCAAGTCAGCCACTACCTTTGTTAGGCCAACTTCCGATGCTTCGACGAGTGGTAGCAAACACTCTATTGGTAGTTCATCTACCAATGGTGCTTCCACCTCGTCCACGCCGTCTTTTGGAAAGAAACCCACTTTGGGTGGACCTCCAAAGAAGGGTCATGCCTACATGTACACCAATACCATGCCACGTAGGAACACACGTCCTACTCCACCGGCTCACACATATGATTATTTCTATGCTACACATCCACGGGCACGTGCACACCATGTGAGACACCCTCACGCACGTGTTCCCCCACATGCATATGTTCACCCACATCATCATATGAATAATTATCGTCGTGCACCATTCCATCATGTTCCTTATGCCTATCCACAACATGCATCACGTAGAAATCAACGTCGCATGCATGCACCCAATAGGATGAGGGCTCCCAAGATTTTCACTATTTGGAGCCCAAAGGACACAAGCATGGATGAAAAACAAGTTTATATGAATGCTTATTTTTCGAATGTTGTGCATAGTAGTAATTATGTGGGGAAGTCTAAGTCCAATTGGACTTGGCTTCCAAAGGTCTAATCTTTTGGACCCAATGACCTTGGGTACCATAATACGATATTTCATATCTATAGGTACTCAAGAGAAAGAAACGGAGCAACACCGTTAAATTTAGATCCAAGGGGAATTGGATACTCGATAGCGGGTGCTCAAAACACATGACGGGTGACGCTCAATTGCTCTCCAGAGTGGTGCCCATCGCAAATGGGAACCGGGTAGTCTTTGGAGGCAACGAGAGCGGAACCATCATAGGTGTTGGTAAAGTGGGTAATCCCTCTAAACCCCTAATATGTGATGTTTACCTTATTAAAGGTTTAAACCACAATCTTATTTCAATAAGTCAACTTTGTGACAAAGGTTACAAAGTTAACTTTGCGAAAGGAATGTGCCATATTTTAAGAAAAGATAATAATGAATTATTGTTTTCCGGCACATGCCATAAGGATATATATATCCTAGATCTTCCAAGATCACATGAACAATGTCTTATTACCAACACAAGTGAACAACACTTATGGCATCGACGTTTTGGTCATGTGAACTTTGGAACACTTTTTAAGCTTTCCAAGTTAAATTCTATTAGAGGCTTCCCTAAGCTTGTCTTTCAAAAGAAAAGCTTTTGTGACTCGTGTCAACGAGGCAAGCTTCCAAAATCTTCATTTAAACCTAAGAAAAGCATTTCCTCTAAGCGGCCACTAGAGCTATTACATCTAGATTTATTTGGGCCAACTATAGTTGCTTCATTAGGTAATGCTAGATATGGACTTGTCATCGTTGATGACTTTTCTAGGTTTACTTGGGTATTTTCATTGTGTAATAAAAATGAAGTTTTGAAAACTTCACAATTTTTGTTAAGAAAGTACAAAATCTCATTGGAACCACCATTGTCACTATTCGTAGTGATCATGGAGGGGAATTTGAGAATGAGTCTTTTGAGACATTTTGTGATGAAGTTGGTATTACACACACCTTTTGTAACGGTCGCTTTCCGACCGTTCGTATTTTCTACGTGCACGTGCTTTATCGTGCACGTATTCTATTTTGGTTATTTCTGAGCTCCGGCATATACGATGGGATATGCCGCTGCGATCATTGCGGGGTGTTGGATTTTATTGTAATCCTTGGGAACTTCATCTCACGGCTCGTTTTCTCGCAAAACGACTTTGAACGTTAGGGGTGTTTTAGTCATTTGACTCAAAACGCCGTTTCCAACCTTACGTTAATTCTTGGTAGGCGTTACGCACGATCGGACTCCTTAGACCTGTGCGTCTCGTCTCCGTGACCGCCCGATATTTTCGGATTATCTTTCTGACACCGGATTAAGATACGTCATGACCTCGACCATTACGCCAAGTTTTATTCATGATCTCTGACATCTTCTTCTTCGTTGAGTGTCGAGTTTGAGTTAGCCTTGCATGACTCGCTTCTTAGCGCTCGTATCTTAGAGCCAAACTCATCTTAGAAGCCCTAGAACCCA